>OZ057412.1:81258301-81843301 GCA_964056705.1 Troilus luridus
TCTTCATTGTTTGTTTCATTTTAACATTATTTCATGATGTTGTGGCTAATCGGACAATGCTAATGCGGGACTAAATTTTGCCTACTCGGTGATCTTTTACGTGTACTTGACACCACATAGACTCAGGACTGTCATTTTACATTTCCTCCGAAGAACGGTAAAAAAAAAAACCAAGGATTTTTTACGCCCTTTAAAATATCCCGAGGCCACCGGTCGGTCTGCGAGCCCGCGATATTGGGAGTAGTATGTGGTTATGTTAACCATTAGAGCTGATTACTCCGTCTTATCTTCCTCATTACCTTAGCAATGAATTTCAAAAATACATAGATATATACTAGTGACGATACAAAAAATAAAACTATACAAACCGTAAAACAATCATGTAATTACATGTGTATAATATAGTTTTTCCATAAAGCCAATACAAATACCATCAACTAGAAATAAGCACCTTGATATAAATCATTTCTATTAAACTACATGCAATAATTTATTGACAGCCAGTAGAAATCATATTTATTTGAATAAGCTTCAATGTTTAAAAAATAATGTTTGGTAGTAGACTGTCTAGTCGCACAGCCAAGCTGAGAATGTATAAAACCCTCATCCGACCCGTCATTACATATGCATTGGAAACCTAGGTATTGAGTAAAGCATCAACTGAGTGTATTGACAGGCTCAAAAGAAAAATATTGAGATGGATTTATGGACCTGTAATGGAAAATAGCTCGTTTCGATTACGAAAAAAACTTAAGAACTAGAGTTATACACACTTTATGATAACTAATGTATTTGTAGGAATACAAGGAGTCAGATGGTTGGGGCACGAAATCAGAATGGGTGAGGATTAAGACAATCAGGAGACTATATAATGGAAAACACGCGGAAGACCGAAGGGTAGATTGTTTGTTTATTCTTTTGCGTCACTTTATGCTGCTATGGCTAATAGAAAGATGTTTCAGTGGAAGATCTAATTTTTTTCTATCCAGGCTAAATTGCGATAGAGAGAATACCGGACATCTTACAGGCTCGGCACCCCCGTTTAACGTCCCTTCCGAAGGACGGCATAACCAAGGATTTTATACTCCCTTTAAAAAAATATAAGCCGTTGCGGGACGCCTGGTAGATGTGAAACAACAACCATGAGTATCTGTCTCCCATCATCTAATGTACATTAATTTGAGAACGCATTTAACGAGGCATTTAAGCACTTAAAGCGTAATTTAATTAGGATAATCATTTTATTGATATTAAATTAATGTTTAATAATTTTAAAGCCTAATTATAATTTTTTTTTCTTACCCTCCTAATTTATTTATATTACAATACAAAAAAATACAATTAGACAATATAACACTTGTAATTGATGCCTTATTTTATCCTAGGGTATTATAAGGCAATTGTGCTCTTTCCGCTGTATGCAGAGGCTTTTATTTTGTGGCTGCGCCTTTACCTCGGCTTTTACAATGGAGAGGGACCATTTTCGGGCTTCGCTCTAGGGATGGGAAAAGGAAAGGTAGGAAAAGGATGAGGAGGGGTGAAGGAATAGGAATGGGGAATGGGGTTGAGGGGGTTTAGACTGCAGATACCAGACCCCCTCCCTCGATGACAACGTCTGCCTAGGGGAGTGTGCCTTCCCATCTCCCAGGCCTGGGAGAGGGTGATATAGCGTTAAACAGAGGATTAGTTCACGCCTTTAGCCCATCGAAGAATTTGATGAGCTTCCGGCTGATGTACTCGGGCACTGTGGTTAGTCTCACTTCCTCGTGGATGATGTTGTTCCGTGCCCTTTCAAGTGAACTCTCCCTGACTATTCGCCTCTCTCTGCAGTCTTTTGAGGAATGCATTCCTGAGGTACAGCCTCGTCTCCGTGCGGGTCGTATGCAGCGCCGGCTCTAGCCCATGTCGGGCCTTGTGCAATTGTGACCTAGGCGCCTTGTAGTAGGCACGCGATTAAAAATTAAACACTTACAGTTATACAAGGTGTTACAGAAAAAGGCAAACCCCCTAAGGAGGTGAATGTGCCCATGAAACTAAACAAATTTTGCTATGAAATCAACATGAAATGAAATTTGTTCTGACCCTGAGACACGGCGTCCGTGTACCACGCACATTAGGTAAAGCCGGCCCTGGTCGTATGGGTGCTGAAATCGGTGATTCCAGCATCCGTTAGGTTCTTTTGAAGGTTTGGTTGAGAGGACGGGGGCTTGATGATAATAGGAGGCGGGAGCTTTTGTCTGAGAGACCCCTCAGGTTGTGTTTGATGTGATGTGCAGGGCGCCCTGCCGGGTTACGAACCCGCGATCTTGTATTTAGTAGGTTGTTATGCTAACCGCAAGACCAGAAGTCGCCCCAAAGAGAAGATGGAAGGTACTGTTGCCAAGGATTTGAAGAGAACAAATGTACTTATCAGGGGTCTTAGACTAAGGAAGAGTGGTTGAACTGGTCAAGCGTCTGCTGGGCCGTTAATGGATGATGAATGAAATTATGAAATGAGGCCGCTAATGAGACTCAGGTCGTTGCCATTGGTTCCAAACTCTTCTTTAAATACATTAATAACTTCCATAACCAACACCGAAATCGCCAATCCATTACATTCAAATCTCATCTTTGACTATTCCCTCTCCTGGAATGACCATATTTCTCCACACCTCTCGTTGTTCACATTTAATCCATAACTAATTGATCGTTTCTGGCATCTGCTGACCAATCCGCACGTCAAAGCTAGTAAGTAGGAAGTAGAGAGCTAACCTCCCGTATATCTCACCAATTCGATTATGTCTTTATGGTGTCTGATGGGCTCTCGGTGAGTCTCAGGAACGTATTGAGAAGAATTATGACTAGTTCATTAAGAATTGTAACTGAGGCTAATAGACGTTCGTCGGTTTCCCACCACTATGCCGAGTTAAGATCTCTTTCCCTCCTTCCGTTGACAATATTTCAAAGGCACATTCCTCTACAAAATTATTAGCACCTATGATCATAGGACCTTCCTAAGATTACACCTTCGTCAAGTTCAAGCTTTGTATTCATTCCCAGCCAAGATCTCGGTTCTCTGATCGCTATACATCATTCCATAGATCTTTATCTTCTCAACCTTCCTGTATAGTAGTACTTGCTCCTACTCTATATGGAACACGCTTCCTCCCAATATCAGGAGTAGTAATTACCAACATTAAAAACTCTCCTATTCAAACTTCTGCTCGTATCCCAATAAGAAGCTGCTTATTCATTTCAAATTTTATGAAATTATTTTTTTAAATTAGTAGACTTCACATTTTTTTCAATTTCTTATTTTTTTTATAATTTCTCCTTTCCTTATTTTCTCAGAGTTTGTAAAATAAGTCACTCCCAAGATGATTTCTAGGAAAACCGTATATACTCATAAGGCTTTTAAACAATTATGATTTGAATGTTTTTCTTTCTATATACGATTGCGTTTTATTTATTTTATTTTTTTTTCAAAGTGACCCTTTGAAAAGATCGTTTATGTATTAGCACATTCCATACTTGAGTATACTATGTGCCCTTTAAACGGATTAACAACAATTGTGATAATTCTAACATATATTCAAAATACATTGTTACTTATATACTGTTATAAATTAACAAAATTAAGATTGCATTATTTATATAATGATTTTCTGTTTTACATTGTATGATTGTTCTTATATAAATGTCAACTTGTGTCGAAATCAATACTGTAAATAAATTTAGTGAATTCGGGCCGGAATGTATTGTGTAGATCATGTTCAGATTCTGGCCAAACATTCCCTCTTAATATGGAATAAATTAATTTCGACCTTAGTGCTTCATGCATTTGGCAGTCATATATTATGAGTTTAAATGTCTGTTCTTCCTAGTCTACTTAGCAAGTATTGTCATTGATTATGTGAAATCTGTGTATGTATGATTTGGCATGTCCTTGTTCAGTTAAAACCTGAGTTACTTTGTAGTTAGCGGATTCTATTAATTTATCAGCGATCTCATCGCCCTCAATACCAGAGTGACCTTCTACCCATATTATTTGTACAGAGAAATTTAGAAGCCCAAGTGTGCATAAGATCTTTTTTATATTTTCTGTAAGTTCGTCATGTATGTCTGTGTCGAGACCTGATTGTATCAAGATTATGTTATCTGTGTGTATGACTATGTCTGTATGTATGTTGCTTGGAAGGTCAAGAAGGAATTCTGTCACTTTTAGGACTGATTACTTCTCAGCTTGGTTTTTGGAAGACGTAGAGCCTAGTTTGTACTGGGCAATTCTCATCTTCCCCTTCGTGTCCCAAAGTAGCCAAGCACAGCCTACATTATTGCCTTCTTTACTTCAGTTTGTGTAAATGTTAGTGATTTCTGTATCCGTTCCCTTATGTCCAGTCAAGTGTGTGTAAAGTCTGAGAAATGTTGAGGGGTGTAACCAATCTAAAGGTTCAGATTCCCGTTCAATCATGCTGTTTTCGATGTCGCTAATGTTTTCGTTACGCAGTTTAATCGATGAAATTTGTACGATTTCGTTAATTTTAAGATCGATGGGTACAATCCACACGATATTCTATAAGACACAAGCTGCGTCATATGAGATAGTTTTATACCCCTTGACAATACTGATGCGTCCTAGTAAATTGTCTTCAAACATTCGGCGCCAAGGCCCCAGGTTGTCCTTGCGGAAATAGTCATAGAGTTAACTGTTTGCATAGTCCTGACGTATACTCTTTCTATGTGTTTTGACCAATTTATTTATCTATCGAACAAAACGGCAAAAAAGGTCAATGTTTGAATATTCTCCAATTACTCATGGTCAATGACGATGTCTAAATCCGGTATATACCTTTTCCTACTTAAAAAAAATGTGTTTGCTTTTCTTTATATTGAGTTTAAACTTGCTTGTTTTTGTCCAATCATCTATTTTGATTGATATTAAGTTTGCTATCTGTTGTAAATTTTGAAAACATTTTCCTCTGATTAAAAGTAATATATCGTCGGCCTAAATAATTAACTTTGAGCAAGTGGGTAAGTCAAAGTCGAAACTTGTATTAACTAAAATGTTCCAAAGAATGGGCGATAAAGAAGATCCTTGTTATGTCCCTAGTGATAGAGTTTTTAAGCAGGAGATGGTATTCGTTTTAAAAATTAACCGCCTATTTTCAAGGAAATCTTTAAATACAAAATATAAATCCTTTAGCACCTATATTGTTTGAGATTATTTAATATAGCAGGCCACCAAGCATTGTCAAAAGCCCCTTTAATTGCGATTGCGTTTTATTAAGTAAGATTTTTCCTCTTTCTTTATTTTACTTGTTATTAACACTATTTTAATAGTTAATTTTCTTTCTGTTTGGATTTTATTTTTATTATTTAACAATAATGTTTCTCATCTTAGTTGATTATTTTATATGCAAGATTCTAGTAATAAATTTTTATTAATGTAATGTAATGTTGGTATTTATAACGTCCAATTGCGTAATGGAGATTACGCGTAATAAGGATTTAATTCTATTTTATTAAAATTTCTAATCTATATATGTTATTATTGGGGAGCTCAGTGGTAGAGCACTGAGTTGCCATGCCGGAAATCCTGGTTCAAATCCCGCTGCTCGCAATGACTTTTATTTAGCCTCTTTGCAGCGGGAGATTGATCATATAGGATCTAGTAACCACCCAGCCTCTATAAAATATTATAAAAATTGGGTACCCAAAGTAAGGGGGGAAAATCTGGCGGTTGAGCGTGACCTAGGACAAGTACACCTCCTTGCAGAACCGTTGTCCATGAAACAGCACAGTCTCTACCGTGTAATGAACCCCAGACCCTTTACGGGTTTTAGTGGTACAGGTTTTTTTTTATATATGTTATTATTATTGTATTTGAAAATTTATTTATTTTTTTCCATTTCCTTTCTGATGAGCTTAATTCTTTTATGACAATCGGATAATCTTTATATCTGACGGTATTAACGCCTGTTTATTCGATTCCTTTTATAATTAGTTTCATTCTTCATTGAAGTTACACTTGAAAGTTGAATTACAAAGCAATTCAGCTGATGGATTTTTAATGGAGTAAAGCAATCAAGGAAGTTTTCTTAGCCCAGGGGTCTAAAAGTATTAAGAACAAGGTTTTAACCTTCGCTTTCTTTCTTAAAGCTTTTTTTCTTTTATAGTGAACTAACAGAATAGTAGTTGGTCCTAAAGCCCTATCTTCTCTGATGAACCAGGTAAGAATAGAAAAGGGTCAAGGGAGAATTATTCTCTCCTCCCAATTTTCTGACTTTATTGAAACAAGAAACTAAGGGAACCGTACTTCATATGACAGCTATGGAAGAGGAATTATTTAATCAGTTAACAACCATAGGGGATCTTCACACCCATCTGGGCTCACCTAACCACTTTATAATGGGTACCCAAAATAAGGGGGAAAAATCTGGAAGGTGAGCGTGATATCGGACAGATCACCTGTCTGCACAATAGTTGGCTTAAAAACAATAGTTCTGTACCTAGTATAGTTTCTACTAGGTACAGAACCCAAGCCCCTCCATTGGATGTAGTAGCATTTTTTTTTCAAAAGAAATGTATTGTTAAATAAAGGAGTGGTATTACAATTCATGTGAAAAACTATAAAAATATTTAAAAATGGAGGAGACGCACAATCAGCTGTTCGATAAATATACTTATAATTTTTTTAAAATGTATAAAGTTGAGATGAATTTATTTATTTGGATTATTTTTCTTTATTCAATCAATAAAGGGTATTTATCCAATATTGTTTTTAGAATAATTTTAGGCTATTTTAAAGAAAAACTTTATCTTAACGTTATTTGAAATATAATTGTTAATTAAACAAGAATTATTATAATTAGCATCACCATTACTAACATTATTGTACGTATTAACAATTGCCTTTTTGTTAAGTAATGTTATTAACCCTCTAAAGGTAAGGTGAATTTCCCTGACATAAGGGTAAGGTGAGGTTGGATTAGACCCCCACCCTCCAAATATCGATTTTTTGGGGTAAAATAAAAAAGGAATAATGGGGAAAAGTTTTATTACCAAACATAACACCATTTAGATTAGTTATAACAAAAAGTTTTTTTATTTTTATAGACGATAAATAGGAACTAAAGTAGGAACTTGATTACCAAAAAAATACAGTAATAGAAATATTCTCAAGAAACGTATTTCAAAGAGTATAAATCACTAGATTCAGTCAACAATTAGGAAGTTCATTGCTTCAGAACTCCTGGTAAAGGTAGGCACCAATTGTATAAAATAACTATAGTGTCAGCTGTAGAACGCTTTCTCCCTTATTGCTCCCCCACCACTTTTTCATCCCTTCTTTTCCGTATTTCGTCAATCTTTCAATCGATCTTCTGCAATTTTGACTTTTACTTATTAAATCCTTTTTTATTTTTAAATGTTTATATGCAAAGTACTTACTTCTAGGATGTTTAGTGGTTACAATAAATTATTGTTTTTAATGTAATATAATTTGAACTATTTATTTATTCAAAGGCATTAAATTTCTAGGGCTAACTCTTGATTGTAAACTTAACTGGAAAGAGCATATTAGATGTCTAAAAGAAGAAACACTTAAGAGACTGAATATTTTAAAAGTTCTGGCTGGACGTTCATGGGGAGCGGATAGATCAGGCATGCTTAAGGTATATACCAGTCTGATAAGATCAAAGCTAGACTATGGTAGCTTTGTTTACTCATCGTCGAATCAAAATCTGCTTTCAGCTCTTGATTCAGTCCACCATGCAGGCATCCGTCTTGCTACTGGAGCCTTCAGAACCAGTCCAGTGATTAGTTTATGTGTTGAATCTGGTATTGCTCCTCTCGCTTTGAGAAGACACCAACTCGCCTGTGGATACATTGGAAGGCTAAAAAATAGTAATAACAACCCAGCATGGAAACCCATTTTCAAACCGAATAATAGACGATTTCAAGAAAACCGTAGACTACCTGCTCCATTAGGTATTAGGGCTGGTAAATATATAGAAAAAATCAGCTGCTTGGAACCAACAACTAATGAACTTAATTACCCACCTTGGACTACAAAACTACCTGCAATAGATTTAACGCTTAAAAAATTCACTAAAAATACTACTACAGGACTCATGTATTTAGCAGAATATAAAAAAATTAAGGGAAAATATAGTAATAGAAAACAATTTTATACAGATGGTTCTAAATTAAATAATAATGTTGGTTGTTCATTTGTATCAGACTCCAGGATCGGCAAGTATAAACTTCCCTCCCTGGCCAGCAACTTCACTGCCGAAAGTTATGCGATTTGCGCGGCACTCTATTATATTATGCAATGCGAAGAAGAAAACTTCGTAATATACACGGACTCCCTATCTGCTCTTATGGCACTTAAAAACATTTATAGTAAAGACCATCTTATAAGGAAAGCACAAGTTTATGCATCAATGTTAAAAGATATGAATAAGAACATATCTTTGGTTTGGATTCCATCACACGTGGGGATTGATGGTAACGAAGCAGCAGACCGGGCTGCCAAGGAAGCAGCATTGTCATCGATTGATATTACAAGTATCTACACCTCATCAGATATATGCCACTTTTTAAAATATGGAGTAAAACAAGATTGGATTCAGCTTTGGGAAAACACCGAGGAACGAAATAAGCTTAAAGCTGTAAAAAATGAATTAAAAATATGGAAAAGTTCCAACCGCAGTAACAGAAGGGAAGAGGTCGTTGTAACAAGACTTAGAATAGGCCACACCCGACTTACCCATGGTTACCTTATAACAAAGGACAGTCCACCGAAGTGCACAACATGTAATAACGCACAACTAACAATTAGACACATACTGGAGGACTGCCCCCTCTGGGATAGTTATTTTCAGGAAGCTCAATTACAAAGATTCCTCCCAACTATACTAGGCGATAATAATAAAAATATAGACACAGCCATCAAGTTTCTAAAAAAATATAACCTTTTTGACAAAATTTAAAAAATGACAAAGAAATTTAAAAAATGACAAAGGACAAAGGAAAAAAAAAAAAATAATAAAAAAAAAAAAAAATAAAATAAAAAATAAAATAAAAAATAATAATAAAAAAAAAAATAAAATAAAAAAATAAATAAATAAATAAAAAAAAAAAATAAAAAAAAATAAAATTAAAAAAAAATAAATAAATAAAAAATAATATAGATTGAACGATTGCGGAACGACGGACACTGAAGACCCTTGATGTTGAGTGTCCATAAGCATTTCTACCTACCTACCTTCAAAGGCATGTATCATATATCCTGGTGTATCATTTTGACTGGAAGCCAATGTATGAAATATAAAAAGAAATATAGTGTTGAATCCTCCCAACAAAAAAACTAAAAACTGTGACGTAAACAGTAAGGTGGGGGCGGATCCAACCCGAGCGCGGGTAATGTAGGCTTCGGATAGAGAGGGTAGCTCAAGGTCACTCACCAGACTGACGTAACTTCCTCAGCGTTCTCGGGATCACTGAGTGGTAGGGTAGCTGGGAACCACAGAACACTCGGCGAGAGGAATTGGGGTTAGTAATCAACAAACTCGCTGGGGTCAGATCCAACCCCAACCTTACCGTTAGAGGGTTAACTATACTAATGAAATATATACTAGGAGTGTCAGTCGATCCCACGGGGTCGATTCACAAATAATTCATCATAGCTGGTCTCCAATCCTAGACCCAGAGATTACACAAACAAGTAATCAAACAGTATTGTTAGTACAAAACAAACAATTGATGGATGCCTACCTGAAACACACAACACTTGGAATCCACTAAAAATCTAATTTATAACAGCAATATATGTTTTTAAAAAAATATTTCTTAACTATAAGAATGAACAAGAGGGTTATTGAAAATTAGCCCAAGCAAAACTTAAATTAATAATCTTATCTTTATTGCAGTCCTTCAAGGATTAGCCTTGCGAAGCCATTGTTTTCAGGTATACTGGACTACACCTTTGTCTCCGTATAATACACATCTAAGTATGAGTGTTCGTTATTGAATCTCCTTAAACGAAAGGGATAATTTTCTAATTTAAATGTTTTGAGGCTCTTCAACTGCAATGTTTCCCCGGCCATCATTTTAGGAATATTCTGAAACATTTAACAGATTCCGAAGTCTGTTGAAACAAGCCTTCAGACAGCTTTTAAAACTTTTAACATAAGTTTTAGCGGTTTAGAGCGTCTTCAGACACCTTATTTTAGGGGAAAAATTGATAAAATTAAATATTTTTATGGATATAGCTCATTACAATATAGTAAATAATTTAAAATCTCTTCTGGTAATTAAAATACAATAGGTTTTTGAATTAGTATTGTTACGGGCTACTGGGTGTAAAATGAACTAAACTATTACTTAATTCAAGATACTAATATTTATTAACAAATTAAAAAGACTACAAGGAAATTATTTAAAACAATTAAATTATTAAACTAATATCAATTTACAATAATAATATTCTACTAAATGTTATCTAATTTCTAAGATAATAAGATATTGATAATACTAAATAACTAAACTATTTATATATAAATTTGTACAAATACAATAATATTACACTATAGTTTACAATTACAAATTAACACTTACAGTTCGCTAACTAAAGTCCACCGACCGTAAGACTCTCCAAATATGACAAACTGCCACACAGTTTATTACACTTATTACACGGCCACTAATTGTCACTGTTGCTCACTAAGCACTTATTACAGACTGATACTAATACTAACTAACTCACACACACTGTCACTAGTTAACGACTGCTTATTACTGACTAACTCGGCCAAAACCACTGGCCTTTTTATATAGGCAAGGTAGGTCGGGGTGGGACAATTCTCGGAAGATCGAGAGCGGCCATGCCCCATCCAGGCCGATCCAGGTTGAACGAGATTGGCCTCGGCAACTTCTTTGACCCCTTCCGCTTAATCCCACAGCTCGCCTAATTCTCTCAGCCGGTCCTCCTTCCCTCTCTGACCGTAACACTATGAATTTCGGTGATCAATATTATTTTTAAAAAATAAAACTGTTTTTTAAGTAATGTTGATATCAACACATCCATTATTTCAATAAAACTTTAAATTTTACGCGAAAAAAATCGGTGCAATGCTTATATTTTTTAGTATTCATTTCAGTGGTGTGATTAAAGCATAATTCTGCTGAGCAAAGGATGAAACTAGTATGAAAGGTATATCTGAGCTATAAGCAAAAACTGGGAGCTACTGATTCTGTGGAGAAATGAAGTGAAAGTCGTAGTATTTATGGGGATTTGAGGGGGATGGAATTTGGTAGTGATCTATGGAACGTCTATGATTAAAATACAAGGCTTCTCGCTATGAAAACAGAAACTGGCGTCAGGGTTTGCAATTTATATTTCGGTTTATTTACAATCCATAAACCGAAATGTAGATTACTGTGAAGGGGAACAATATCGCTGAGAAAATTATAGACGCTATCAGATCCGTATATGTACGCTCAAGAGGAATAGTCATAATTCAGGGAAGGGAGGTTTCGATTAGTCTAGAGGTTTCGATATGAAAAAAATGCGTCAAATATAGAGACAGTCTGAGCCCCCTACTGTTAATGGTCCTGTTGAATAAATGCATTTAATAAACCAATAAAATATTGGAATGAATGAAAGTCACGAGCAGTAGTTGGGAAATGAACCTAAAGCCAATTCTTGAACTAACTGACATATCATTTATAGCTGACACTTTCTAGATTCTGCAGGAAGTTATAGTGAAACTGGAAGAGAAGCTAGACGAAATGATATGATCATGAATACCAATTACATCAAATAGCCAATTATTCGTGAACCTAAGGATGTGCAGGATGATTCTAGATCAGAAATATACTGTAAGTATCTATTAGTTGTTATGTACTTTATTATACATTAAAATCAAATAGAACCAAACAAACCAATAAAGAATAATAATATTATTACGTATCGTACCCAGTAGCATTACAAAATTAAATATGTTTTTACACAAAGAGCAATGTGGGGTTTGCGAGAAGAAGGTCGCTCAGGTAGAAGGGTCATACCCACATGGTCAAGGTGGTTGAATAGATAAGAAAAAAGGGGGGGTCGAAAAGTACACTTTTAGAAGGACTCTGAGGGAGAAAGGACCGAAGACGCGGGTGACGGAAGCCGGCGAACGATGCCGAGAGCAGATGATCCGGAGGCGGCTAGACTGAACTACCTATGGATGTAATCTACACTGTTTCACAGATATGGCGTAATTCAAATAACAGATAAGTTCTGTTATGTATTTTATGGCAATCCTCCATTACATCTGAATCATTAAGTGTAATCCTCAATGTATATACTGAATCATTATGAATCTTGTATAAGATCGGATTAATAAAGTATATCTATTGTAATTCATTTAGTGCTTACTTACCCCAGATACACTATATAATTATGAATAATATATTTATGGTATAATTGATTAGTAAATTGGTAAAAACACAAAGGACCTCTGGAAAAGAATCAAATTTAGACTAAAGATAGAATAATAAATTGAGTAATCATCCTAAATGATTACTCTGGCATTCCAAAATCAATTAGGAAATTTAAAATATATTCAAGAGTATAAAACATGGCAATATATTACTAAATATGCAATACTTTCGTTGTTGAAAAAAGGTGTAATTGAACATCATTAATAGCTTTGTATAGACAAATTACGCCATTGTATGGAAATGGAAGTTGGATTCATTCTATAGAAATCTAAGCAAATTTCCCGCAAACGAAATACTTGAGAAGAAATCTAACCAAAATCGGAGATAACTCATGACATTACACATAATGAGGAAGGAGTTAGGGGTAAAACTCCTAATTGAGATATCGGAGATGTAGGGGCTAATGTGCTCATTAGTGAAGATCGGGAAACAAACACGTTCTTAGAAACTAAACTAAAAAGCAAAACGCCAAAAGGCCAAACAAGGATGTTGTTGATGGATTGTATGGCTCAATAGGGAAAGAGGAGATGAAAGCAGCCGGTTCTGTGAAGAGGTTGGAAAGGGACTGGGGCGGTTGGCTAGCTTAGGTAGAGCCATCTCCACGCCAAAAGGAACAAAAGAGAAATAAAGAGAAGGTTATTTAAAGGTGATTATCTTGAAAATGTAATAGAATTGTTAATCTTAGAGAGGCAAACCAATCAAAAAAACAAGTACGTAAATTTACTTAGAAGTTTACTTAACGTAAAAGTTTTGAAATTAATCTTGTGACATAATAACTGTGATATATTATATAACATAATAACTGTTAATCAGAACGAGATGGTTCTAAAATAAAAATTTATCAGTTTTAGAATAGTTCAACATTCTCTTAAAATCACCTCTTTTATGACAATACTATTCTCTTCCGCATTTGTCACAAGTACTCCCCAAATGCCAGGAGAAAATTTGACGAACATTTGCAGCTGATAACTAAAATAATCCAGCTGCTTACATGCAAGACTATCTGATTCTATGGATTCTGAATAAAGAAATGATTAAATCTTTGTGAATGGAAAATTATTTGATATTTTGGATATATGGTTATTTGGAAACAACAAAAACATATTACTACAAACAAAAACTTAGTAGTTGTCTTGAAACCATTATACGCAGAAATCAAGGAGTTAATTAAGTCGCGCCACCATCGTTTGAAGCAATATAAGTTGTCCGGGAAATAATCCAGGATTTTATGTTCGCTTTAAAATACCCCTCCACATAGTAAACTATTTATGCTTGTTGATTTTTGAATTTCATAAATGTAAACACTTATTAATCCAGTTTCAAACAAAAAGTTTGTTTACCTCTATACATCGCATAACATATCGCAACTTGGAAGTAACTGTAGGTCTTTCAGATGTCCAAGTGTGATTTTCGCACATTTTTTTCTTTTACGAGTTTATATACCGTTACGGAACGGTACCCAAATAGCCAGAAATATCAACGAAGTCTCTGGGGAAGTGAGTGTCCTGTTCAATGATGATTCCAGAGATTTTTATAGTGAGACTTGAGCCTTGAAGGCAAATATGGCTACATAGAAAAAGTTCGTTCAAGTTTCAAGATTTTTCACATCCACAATCGCCTTGAGATGGCCATTGGCGTTTGATATGTTTCCCTGCCAGTTCTTGAAGTTTTGGGATTTTCTTCCACCAAACCTCGGAGAACTTCGTCATTTTCTTTGCTCAACGACGATCTATGTCTATTTTTTTTTTCGTCATTAATAATGACTTAACTGAAATTAAGTATTAGAGGTCTGTCCAATGATCGGTTCTACTCGTTGTAAATGATAAACGTAGCTTGGAGATGGTGGTTTTTGACATTAAAAGACAATCTTAATATACGTCGTTATAACAATCGTCAGGGGCTGTAAGCAAACAAATGTGCTCAGCAAATGTTGTAGTCTACATCTGGATTGCAGGAAAAAGTCATGTGACGAATGGCGAAAGAAAATGTCCAATTAAGTCCGGAGCAAGCTCTGGAGCTGAGAGTTTTTTTTTTTTTTGGAACATTAATACTTCCTTCTCCTAGATATTTCATTTTGAATAACCAAAGGAAAGTATTTTTTAACGATCATAATAAAGTAAAACCAGTATGTACTTAGTTAAATAGGTTAGTGTGTGTGTTTCTGTGTTTATGCTTGTGAAGTCATAAAGAACAAAATGATGAAATGGATTTATGTATTCGGATATCGGAACAATGCCTACAACACTAATACGCAATCCTATTAGCCTATTTACTTATATTTAAGAACCATAAGGTTAAATTTTATAGAATATTAAAAAATAATAAATCATATCAATCTGCTCACTCCATACATTTTGAACCAACTAAACATCCATATATATTTTTATAAAATATATCTTAAATAATGAACTATAAAAGAAACTGTTTTCAAAATTAAAAAAAAAATGACCACTATATCATAATATTATAATATGAGCTGTTTTATTTGAAAGCGCGCTATATGTCCATTTGGATCGAAAAAAAAAATCGTTCACTCTTTTAAATGGTTTTAGTGATCACTATTTCATAGTAAAATTTAAAAGACATATAAGGTTAAAAACATCAATTTTTGCTAAGTGTTAAGTGACAAGAACATTGTACGTTTGCCCATTTTTGAATGTAATTAATGGAAACATATGAATATGAAAAAATGATCCTAGGCCACATTAAAATATAAGAGTTCTTATGTTATATAACTTTTATACTATAACATACCTTATATAGCAGATATATGTCTTAGAAACGAAAATCGTGCTACATAGGAAAACAATAACCAGGTTAATCCAATTTATTTAATTCATATTAACTAGCAACAGCATTTTAAAACACTTATACCCTAATAATAATAACAGTGCATCAATAGTCATAACCTGGCATTCCTGCTGATATAATTTTCAGAACAACTAAACCCTTAAACTCAAACTTTTCTTCATTCTACTTCTCACCTAGTTGAAAATCAACATTATACCAATAACTTCATTAAATATTAAAGTTATAATGTGTGATGGCATAAATAAAACCTAAATATTTATACCTTCTGTGTAAAATTGTAAGGTCAATGTTTGTTATCTTAATGCTCAATCACTATTTACTGAAAATTTACAATAAGCCTTCTTTTTTTTAAGTAAAAACTTCTTTAGCTGCGATTAGCGACTTTTGGAAGGGGATAGATAAACCTGTGTCAACAAGATGTTCGAAACTGGTGACACCTGCGTCCAGTGCAAGAGTTATAATATTTCTTTTAATCAACTTCAGTTTAAAGGTTTGTGTTACGGCCGCTCAGCTAGTGATTTCAAATAATTTGTATAACCATATTCAATATTTTTTTTGTATCCTATTGTTTAATGATAATTATAAATAAATAATGGAGGCGTCGACATTGAAAAGGAGGTAAGTGCCAAAATTGCCGAAACTTTTTTTTTCACTGAAACGAATTTATGTTCCAAGGCCAATAGCGTCGAAAAGGAGGTAAGTTCATATCGCCTCTCGTTTTGAGTGATGTCACAAGATGCCGCTGGTGGCAACAGAATAGTTAAACAAACAGTGAAAGTCGTTTCAGTGAAAAAAAAATTTTTCGGCATCTTGTGACATCGCTCAAAACTAAACGAGAGGCGATAGGAACTTACCTCCTTTTCAGAGACAGGACTGAAACATAGAATCGTTTCAGTGGAAAAAAAAATTGGCACTTTTGGGACTTACCTCCATTTCAATGTCGACGCCTCAATTATTTATTAGTTTAATTTCATTAAAAATAAATTAATTTTAAATACGTTAGCTGTAAATCACATAAAATTTAGTGGGCCACGTTTCGGCCGCTGTTTGTAATTTCATATAATGTTAAGATGATGTGTAATCATCTTGTTTGTATAATTATTAAATAGTCTTATTATTTTTAATTTTATAAAGAAAAAACTAAATAATAATAAATAACTTCTATCAGTCCACTTCTTAAATCAGTTCTTTTATTTGTATAATAGTGAATTAACTGATAAAAGCTGTGAGAATTTTTATTTTTTTAGCCAAAGTCGCTAATTACATTACTGTTCTCTTGGCTACCCTATCTTACCTACTTTACAGCAGTCCCCTTTACTGTTGTCTTGGCTAGCATACTTCACGGAACTACCTTACAGCCGCGAGAAACCCGCCTAAAGTGAATTAAATCATTACCCAGGGTATTTAGAGATTGCTCAATTAAATAATTCTGTTACTATGAGCTCATTTTAAAAATTATTGTTTATTTCGTTCTATATTCAGTTATTTTGATAATTAAACTTGGTTCATTTTATTTAACTGAATTTTAATTCTTCCGTTTATGTTTATTTTGATTTAATTAGTTGTATTTTGAATTGGTTTAATTGTTTGTTTTTATTTATAAGTAAGTTGATTTATTTGTTCATCCATTAATATATAAGAGTTTAAGAAAAGGCATTTGGTATTATATCTGAGTTTCCTTTTATATATTTTATTTCAACATTCAAATATAATTTAAATTTATTACTGAGCAGTTAATTTTCTACAATGAAATTAATTGATTCAGATTAAGGCAGAAGCCTATCGGAGCTTCGTGCTATTGGGAACAAAAAATAAAATTATTGAGATCCTTTAGAGTAATGCTTTCCCAATAAAAGTTATAAATAATTTATGGCATAAACAAAGTAATTTAATAAAAAAGAATAAATATAACAACTTACCAATAAATATCAAAAACAACTCAAATGCTAATGAAACTATCAAAAATTCATTATCTAATAATTCAAAAATAGTTAACCATTGTAACGCCCTAACTATTAAACCATCTCAAACTAGAATTACAATTTTTTTCAAAAAGAAACTAATAATACAGATCTAAAAATAAACAACAGCACAATTCAAAAGGTCATTGAATGACCAAATATAGAATTAAAACTTTATAAAATAAAATATAAAAGTGTAACCTGTAATAAAGGCCTATCCGAAAAAATTGGACCTACTTTTAAAAATGATGACATCCCTAAATTAAATTAACACACAAAACCAGAAATCCAATTAAAAATATAATAAATAGTCATAAAGATAAGGTACCCCTTTTGGATAACAAAAATGTAATATATGAGCTTAGCTGTAATAAACATTATTTTGGACATAGTTAAAAACAGATTTTATCACCATAAAAATAATTTGAAACCTAAATCCAAAACTAGCACTGCACTGTCAACGCATTGTAAAAATGAATTGCATACTATCAATTTTGACAAACCAAAAATCTTACATAGAGAAAATAACACAATTAAAAGAAAATATTTGGAAGCCTAATAAATAAAATAGATAATATAGTAAACGAAAAAAGGAAAAAAGAAGTAGGAGAAATAAGCAAACTATATTCATCTATTATTATAAAATTAAAAAAACAATAATATATAAGATAGTTCAGCTTTAAAAACAAAGCCAGTAAGAATAATTATAACCTACCAATAGTTTTCTGATATTTTAAATGATTTCCATATAATTTTTTGCAAAAAATCATATTTTGATTAAACTGATTAAATTAAAAGGTTTTAAGAATTGTTTTGTGGTGCTTTATATATTTAATATAATTTAATACATACAGGTTTCCAATAACAGTAAAATATAAATTACATAATTATATACAACTCACCTTTTACTTCACAGATCAAAGTTTAAATCATTTTTATATTAACAATTGACCATGGAGGATAGCTGATCCCCAAGAAAATAAAAAATTTAGATATTAAAAATGCATTTTATGAGGTATCTATGCTTGATTTTGCTAATCATAGTGACATATTTTTTAGATTATGTATTTTTCTAATTGTAATGGTTTATTTTTTACTAATTTTTGACTTATATTTCTTTTTTTAAGTTGTATATGATGTTAATTGATGCAGGATACTTATTAGAATGATTGATAATGACATCAATTGGCGAAACGTCATAATAATTATAAATAGTTAAGATTTTATACGGACTGGATAATGGTTTATCCTGCTTTTATGAATAATATTATTTTAAAACATCAATATCTAGTTGGACTTTTTGTTTCCTCAAAAAGATTTTATTTGCAATAGTTAGATGTTTTATGAAATGATTGAAAGCACAAATGATCTCTGTATTGTTGAGCAGTGGTAACAATGCTAAAAATGAAAATAAAATCTATTTAAATACAAATACATGGTATAAATAATATACCTATATATTAGTTATTATTTAAATTAAATTATTGATATTTTGTATTGAGCTTGTGCAGCTCATCAGATGTTTTGATTAATAAATAAACGATTTGAAAATGTAAATGATTATTGTTGGGCGAGTCCATATATGTGAAGACCAGATTAATGTTAATGATTTAATTTACAAACGTGAAATTAAAATAATTCAGACTATAATTCATTCAGAAATTCAAAAAGGCACAGAGTTATTCTAAAGTCTTGAGTTTTCACTTGCGTCGGCAGTCCTCATGACTGCCTATTTATTTATTTTTGGTGCCGAGGAATGAAAACAATAAAACACTCAAATATCGTCAAGATACAGTTTTCTTCTCGCTGACTTGTAAAGACTTATATCATAAACAGGACAATATTTATTTACATACATTCACTTACGGTTTTCTTCATAAAATGTTGCATCGCATTGTCGTGTGTCAATAGCACAAAAAGAAGACGCTTCTGCATGAGTTAACATTTTTATAAATGGCGCGATAGCTATAATTTATAGCAAGGGAAGCCTGGAAATATTTTCAACTCTCCCGCAGCAATAATTCTCCGGCAATCGAAATGGCTCGTTTAAGCCGTCCGGACTCCCCTACAGTGCTATATTCTTTATATGAATTTCTATATATATATTATTTATATTATTGAGGCCCGTATCCTATATCTATATAAACATTGCTATGTATAATTATAAATGGTCCAGTTCTATTTAAGTTAAATATTTACTAATTCTCAAGCACAGAAAATATTTAACCAGCAACCAAAGAAGTGCCGATTTAGGCCTGAAGGTTTATTTAAGTTATTTTAATACCATGTTTATTTATTTTTAAAGAGCAAATATTCTGAATACAGAGATAGACTAACATTATATAAACCATTCCATTAGCTATAATTTCCTATCAACATGTATAAACTAACATAAGGAATCTGTATTACCATACGGGACGTTTTCGGTCTATGAATATTTTTTCAGGATACTTTGTAGCCTCAATTGTTCATATACCATAGCATCTTTCCTTATAGAAATATTCCATATTTTTACATAATGTTCCATTTCCGATAATACCGCAATATATGTTTTCCATAATATAGAGTTTCTCAATCTATAGAAAGAATACAAGGGAACAAAAAAAATGAGAAAAGATAGAAATGCTTTATTTTCAAGCTCCGTTCCTCGAATATATTAACTTTTCTTTATCTACACTATCCATATCAATGTACTAGAATTATAAATATTGAATGAAGAAAGAATGAGTCCTTATTAATTTTGTTTATTAAACCTAGTATGAGATTGTTTCAGCAAAGCACTTTATCAGGATCATAATGAAATTTGAATTATATTATATTGAAAGATAATTATTAATTAACCAGTACACCATAATATACAATTTTTACTCATACAATTTTTAATATAATAAAATATTTATTTAGTCGAAATGTTTTAATATTTGTTCCTGTCGGTCATGATATTTCCCAGGTATCATGCCTATTGTCAGACAACCGTATAATTTCTTTTTCATAACAAACTTAGAGTTCAATGGAACAAAGGTCTGTATAGGAATCAATTTTAATCTCCTTGCAGGTAGAATCATTTGTTCATTCAGAATCATTGACACATCAAATTCTCTCCCTCTCTTTTTCTTTTTAATGCACCTTTTTAATAGACATAAAAAACAAATAAAATGAAATCGAAATTTGTGGTTTAACGTATTATTATACAATGATAATAATAATATTAAAGGTTCCTAATTTTGAGGATGCTTTGAGAGGGACAGTTTTTAGCCCTCTTCTATTTTCTCTTTATGTTTCGGATATTTTTGTACATAGATCACACTAAACCGGACCTAAAACATAAACTGGGTAAAGAAATTTACAATGGCAGCCAGACCCAGATAGTACGGCGTCCCTTCGACTTTCTTGGGTAGACGTACTGAAAAGTTTAAATATTATTGAGGAATTACTCAAAACAGACTAGACCGCGCTTACTGTGAGGCGATAAATCCTAACTGATATACAATACGCGACATGCCCTGATTATTTTATCAAAGTTAATAAAATATGATAAAAAAGGTTCATACTCGCGCAATGGTGCAAGATATCGCAAATGACCATATCTCCTCAGTAATTATTGTCGTCCGATATTTCGGACTTGAGGTAAATTGTTTATCTTTTTAATGTGAAATAATAATCATTAAGATTGTTTGAAAGAATAAAGAATAAGAACAACTAAATAACATTTCTTAGAATTTATTATTCAATATTTTATTTCAGATTATATATTGTAGTGTGTGTATATATATATATATATATATATATATATATATATATATATATATATATATATATATATATATATATACATATATATATATATATATACACTTATAAATTCCCTATTATTGTCTAGTAAGTTAAGTATAATTTCTGTATGAAAAACTCTTTATTTGTTGTTTGATTTCATATTTTGAACTAGTTTAAAGTGCTATTATTCTGTTTATATGATATAATAAGGCAACTCCTCGTGCAAATCTCTGGCCGTAACTAATACAAAAAAAAACCATTGATAGATATATTATACACATATTCCAATTGATTTTGGTTCAGTACAGTTTAGCCTACTTTTTTTTTACCTGAATTTATTTAACCAACATAAATGCAAGTTAAAATAATCCTTTTTTTTATTTTAAAGGACCTTATTTCTTTTCAATAAGGACTTGTTGGTAAAGTTTGTTCATTTTTTTACTATGTACGTTATAATAATATATTTACAACATAAAATAATAACATAGATAAATAAAGACAAATAAATATGGTATTTAATTGTTTACTTTTTCTAGCATCAATATATAACAGTACAAGGGTTGAGAGGGGTGTTGCGTGTTCATAAGTTGGGATAGTGGGATTGCCGGAAAAATCTAAGGCTCTCTTTCTCTAGAGCAAATATTTTCTCAACAACAGTTCCAGACCACTCTGGATGATTTTTTTTCCCCAACCAAATAAAGAAATAGGGATTTTGTTGTTAAGTTTTTAAGTTCTTTTTATTATTATCGGCTTATATAGACACAGCTAAGCAGATAGTCTATTATATTTAATTTCATATCGTTACATCGACAATTATAATATATAAATACTTGAAAGTGCTGATATAGGCACAGAAATAACTGTTTTCTTATTAATTTATGTAAAATTGGCCCATTGGAGAATAGAGGATAAAAACAAGGTGTTTTAAAAAGTAATGCCCATACAGTGATGGAGGGAAAACGAACGAAGTGAGGCGACCTGTAGTATAGTGGTTAGCATAAAAACCTACTAAGCCAAAGATCGCAAGTTCGTAGCCCGGCAGGTGACCCTAGGGTTATTTAAAGGGAGTAAAAATCCATGGTTATGCCGCCCCTCGAAAGGGACGTTAAACGAGGGGCCCGAGCCTGTACGATGTAAGTCCTCATTAAAATCCATATCCTAATTATACCTGAATAGGTAAAATTTAGCTCCCTCTGTGGGATCGTCAGATTAGTCTTAACAGCAAAAGTAACGTAAAATGGACAATAAAACGAATAAACTAACATACGAAACCTGGAAGTATATGCCAGTCCCCATGAAGGTGGGATCCATTTTTACAGACTGCTTCGGAATGCACGGTGACTGTTGAATAGAAGAAAGGGAAATAGCGGCTTTAAAATTGGTTCATGAATAAGACTTATCATAAAAATTTCCTGACGACGGTCAGCATGACCAAGTGAATCCCACCTATCTCACCAGAATTTATAAATAAACAACCCTATTTTGATATTCCTAGGATTAGCACTTATCTATTTACATAACTCGCGCAGCAATGAGGTACAGCAACTCATCTACTTCATAGTTTCATCATCGTAACCATAGAAACCAAAAAGGATTTGCAACTCTCCACTGAGGCCAGGTTGTACAGCTTGCCGGTTCACTCATTCCTTACCTCAACTACCAACTGTACACCGTTCTTGGACTCATTGACATCTGGTTTATGAATAGCTATGCTCATAAATACTTACGTATATCACACTTCAAGTCATTTTTACACCTCGGTTTAAAATTAACTTGCTGAGGTGAGAATTGAGTGTCTAATACTTACACCCATGGGAAGCTGAAGGCTTATGGAATATTAGTCTTTCATTTACATTTCTCTGTGGTCATACGGCATTCTACCAGCATTTTGATTCAAATAATGTGTCACGAGTCCAACATGTGGCTTTACGCTATCCATTGTTCTTCTTTTCCGGGAGTGAATATTCTTAATAAGCTCTATCTGTTTTAGTTAGCTGACGTTTCTCATTTGTGTTGTTAAAAACAGCATATAATCATATGTCGTTCCTTCTTTTGAGATTGACAAAACTTCGCGTTGTGGTGCCTCTAACCATCTCTTTCACGTAATTTTACATATATTTTTGCGATTCTGAAATCTTCTATCGTAATAGACCAATCTATCACCGATTATTCCTATTAATAGGGGGAAACAGGACTGATAAGGGTATTGAAGGGCAAATACCATTGCAATAGTAATACAGGGCAAATACTGAACCGACGGTTAACTGTGTTATCAATGGCCCTGTTATATACACGAATGATTATCTCTTTTAAGTATAATGATAATGAATTTCATATCTAAATATTTATAAACAAATCAAGGGTTTAAAAAGAGAATTTGATATTGAGATAAAAATATTTTAGTAAATCAGGAATTGCGACTCACGAGAAAGGGGTTAAATAATTTGACCGTTCTTGACAAACGTTTATGATAAATGCTCTTCATAATCTTAAATAATTAAAATACGAATTTCTTCAAAAGATATTTATAGATGTAGTTGTTCATCGGTTAGTTGTATGATTATCCTCAATAGCTTTAATTTTAGTTATGCAATTAGATTTATAAAATATAAGTTTTTCGAAAGTTATCGGCATTCTGAGAAGATTGAAGTTAAATATTTTGAAATATAAAGCAGTGGCGGTTTTTGCTTTTCATTCGCGGAAGAACACAATTCCATACCTGCTAGAGACCCCTTAAGAAAACATAATACAAGTCAAAACATTTCTATTTTCAAATATAAATTTTTTAATTAAATATTCCTGAAAACGTAGACTTGATGCATCACTATAATCTGGCATTGGACTATTAACACGATGATTAAAATTAATTTATCTTCAGGATTTACTTTTTCCTCATAGTACTGATACTATTAATGACTGGAAAATTGATAAGTGGTCAATATACCATGACATAACACAACAAGGTGTAGATATATTGTGTACATATACAGAAAAAGAAAATCATTAAATTAAATTTGTGTATACACATCATTATTATTATTATTATAATGCAACAATACAAACTCCTGTCACTATTTTATGGCTCATCGCCCCCCCCCCCTATATCAAAATAGAATGTATGTGCTTATCATGTTTATCAGAATGTTACTCGTAAAAATATCCGTAATTCATAATAATCACAGAGTTAGGTAGCTTACATGATTTAGTGACAATTATAAACAGAAAATCTTAATTCTAAATTCTCACATACTGACCTCGACTAGATACTCGTCTTAACTTTCTGGAATTATAAACCTATTTCATGAACATGACTTCCAGCATTGTGAACTCATCTGCTAACTCCACAAGAGCGAAATCCCTTGAGCTTTTAAGTCAATGTTAATTTAAATTATATCCATTCTGGTAGCCTAGTCCCTTTCCATCTAATTCTGCATGATAATTAGGAGCATATGGAGGGACGGTAATGGTTTTATGGAAGAAGGAGAACTATGACTGCAGCATTATACAAACCACTTCTCAATAAATGCTTTTATTCCAGAATTTTCATTGGATTTGTTTACACTTAGTAAAGTGAGAGACATATATAATGTAATATAACATATATAAAATAAATCCAGTTAAAAAAAATCAGGGATTTTATGTGGGGAATATAATATTAAAAAATAACACCATATTAGCATAACAAAATATCATCTGCATATGGGAAGCTCTCAGAGCGAAGACCATTCCGTGAAACCTGACAGAGGCGATTGAATCTATATACCAAGAGCCCAAAGTAATCGTCAGGATGAACGGGCTGGTATAATATTTGAAAAATTATAGTTAAAGCGATTTTATCGATTATTAGAAGTAAATAATTTAATTAATAACTTTTGCTTTAATTCCTAACCACCAATTCGGATATAGGCCTGCACATACTACAACACAACAATGTCATAGATTGGTTGATAGCATTGCCGTAGTACTACAAAAGAAGGAATATTGCACACCAGCTTTCTTGGACCTTTCGCAAGCTTTCGATAAAGTTTGGTACGATGGTCTCCTATGTAAACTGAAATTAGAAATTAGGCCTATTATTCAGTCATGACTCCTATCATGAGGACACGTTTTTTGAATTGTTAATCAGGACGTTTAACCTTCCGACTATTGTCGGATTAATGCAGGAGTGCTGCAGGGCAGTATTCTAGGTCCAGTTCTATACTCTATATACACGTACGACATCCCACAGACGCCAGAAACACCACTTGCAACATATGCCGGCGATACTGCCATACTTTCGAATATAGCTTGTCAGAACCTACAGACACGTTTATTAACATTACAAAATTGGCTCGATAAATGGTGTGTAAAAACTAATATACACAAATCTAACCAAGTGACATTTACACTTTCGAGTAGACATACACTTACGAGAAAACTAACATACACAAATCTAACCAAGTGACATTTCACATACGAGTACAATGCAGTATTGTCCAGACAAAATACCTGGGCCTTACGATGGACAGAAGACCGACTTGGAAATCACACGTAACTATTTGGAAGGAAAAATTGAATCCCCGACTCTCGCCCCTAAGACGAATATTTCACCACAAATATAAACTATCAATAAAAACAAAATTATAATATACAACATGCTACTTAAGCAAATATGAACCTACGCCTCGCAAGTGTGGAGCTCATGGAAAAATCCCACTTACAGTCCATTAAAATCTTTCAATTAAAATTCTTTCGTTATATTACACATTGTCCTTTTTACATTACTAATAAGTCATTACACGTAGTTCCCAACATACCACTCGTGACTGACAGATCGAAAATACAATATATGCGAAATGGCATTTGTATAATTTCAACAATAAATATTTTTATTACAAATCATGGAATTTTGGATATCATGGTTTCTTATATCTTTCTTAATCTAATTGTTTCATATTAATAATTAACATGTAGCTTGGTTGGGCCGTTCTCATTGTTGGTCATTGAGATCATTGTACTTAGCCCTTTGGAATTTCCACCAGGCACCCTCACATCGGTAATGAAATCCGCAAAGGAGAAATTATGCGGATATCTACGATTTTAATAAGTCGGACCATTTTTTCTTATCTCTTACTCCAACGGTCAGTTGGTTGCGAACTTTTAGTCAATATCGAGGTATTCCCCTCTTCAGAGATGAGGGTCTCTGGTTCAAATCTAGCTGTTCCAGATAAGTTATTTAACCTGTTAACAGCCATGAATTTACCACGTAGTCAGATCATCCAGCTCACCCAGTCTCTATAAACTGGGTACTCTAATTTGGGGGGAAAACCTGGCGGTTATGTGTGAATACGCCTTAAACACCTTTGTGCATAAGAGTTGACATAGAAACAATACTGTATATATCTATATGTATGTACCTACTCTTTTAATGAACCCGAGGCCCTTCATGAGGTGTGTGGTACAGGTTTTTTTATGAATAGTATGAAGCGAATTATTTTTAAACTCCACTTGTAAATCTTTTAGATGGTAAAGCCTTTCCTCACTTTAGTCCACGGTCCGATTAAAGAATTCTATGCACAAATTTAGTATAATTTGCGTTATTATATGATTGGTAATGGTATATCAAAGCTTACCGCATCAAGTATAAAAATTAAATGAATATATACATCCATCAATCATTAAAATGTATAATATAAGTTTTAAGCTTAAGGAAGATATGTTTTTCTTCATTATGAATTTTGTATTATAAATAGATAAATTGCGAAATAGAATGCAATACAAATATTAAACATTGATCATTGGACAATAAAATTTATTTATATCCATTGTAGTAAAATAACAATAACAACTTCTAAGAATAGTAGGGTAAAATATAGCCAATCGCTTAACTTTTAACTGCTTTTCATTCAAAATATTTTATGTAATTAGATATATATCATACCGCTATATCTGGCAGGAAGTAGGAAATAGAATCATTAAATTCTCATTTTGGAGGGGTCATTTGGGGAAAGAAAAAAAATATGAAAAAAAGGAATAAAGGGTTGCTCCCCTTGTGGAAGGAGAAGGAAGAGTGGTCGAGGATGAAAATTAATGAAAAACATTTCACCTTCTTTGAATTAACACCTATTTGATGTTCGTTTAATTTTACTGGAATTATGTAATTATTTTGGGCCTTTATTTAATTTTATTAATCTAATATTTCAGTCCAGTTTACATCCTTTTTAAAGTTTTAATTTTATTAATTTGAAATTTACCATACCAAAGGAAAAAGGAATATTTTCTTTTTTAAACCAGTATTTATTATAGTTGTAAATGTCAATAAATTAAATTAAAAAATAAACAGTATTAGTGTGTTAAATTTAAATAATGATTTTTATAGCCCAAATTAGTAAAAGTCATCTGATGTCTAATTGATTTTTTTTTTCTTTTAGTGATATTTAATATTCACACCTGTAAGTAAAGTTGACAACCAGGGATTTCAGCAAACAAATCCATCCATCCCTGCTTTAGTGTAGAGAGAAATTCAAAGAAGTGGTTTTAGTATTTATAATGGCTTTTGTTTGTTCTTATTGTGTAAACACCTCGTTATTGTTCAGTAAAATTTCAACCAATGTATCAAATTTAGCATACCTTTGAAATCAGTGGATTGTAAACATTAAAAGATATATGTTTTAGAAACCTTACATCAGTCATACTGTTTTAGAGTTAATATTGCATATTGATGGTCCAAAAATTTTATATTATACATATAATATTATTATTTATTATATATCAAGATGTAAAGAAATAATTGTGACGTAGTTTTTCAAAATAAATACAAATATGATGCAGTGGGAAATGGTGATAAGACTGCGGTGGCCAAGATCTTTAAGGGCGCACCTTAGCAATTTCGTAACTGCTCTGACGTTATTCCTCACAGCTTTGGTTGTGTGTATGATAAGATTTTATTGCTGCACCTACTCATTATTCTTGCCTTTTATCAATGTCAGTCTGTTATTTTTATAAAATGTATTTTTCTATCCTTCCTTTGTGCTTTATTGAATTATCGTGATAATGAAAATCTGTTAAAAACCTATCACTAGAACGAAGTTGAAAAGTAAAAGCACTTTCCTGAAGGCCATGGGTACATACCGGGAATGCTTAAAGATGCTTAAACTGTTTTGCCGATTATGATCACATTTCGATGAACTCAAGACTGCTGAGGTTTTGGTACGAATCCTATATGGTAGGTTCTTAGGAATGAATCTTGACCAACCTACTGAGGCCATAACAGGTGATAATCTATGTAAAAGGTTGCCCATCCTATTTGCAGTTCCAGTAGAAAATAAGTTATTGTTACGGGCTACTGGGTGTAAAATGAATTAAACTACTCCTAAATTCAAGATACTAATATTTATTATCAACTTACAAAGAATACAACGAAATTACTTAAAACAATTAAATTATTAGACTAATATAAATTTACAATAACGATATTCTAATAATTATAACCTAGGCCTAAGTGTTATCTAATTACTAAAATAATATACAAATAATATAAGATGTTGGTAATACTAAATAACTTAACAACTTACATAAATTTGTACAAATACAATAAAACTGAACTAGAGTTTATAACTACAAATTAGCACTACAGTCCTCTAATTAAAGTCTACCGACCGCAAGACTCTCCAAATATGACAAACTGGCACACAGTAATAAGCAGAGACAGTTTATTACACTCTCGTACTGCCACAGTTCACTGATACACTGAGTTGGCGAGACTCGCTTATCACTTATCACTGACAAGTTCTTGTCTAATTGCTGAAGCGGGCGGCATATAAAGGCATATCGGATGTTCTAGCCTGGAGGGGATGGGGAACCCTAAAAGGTTCCAGGAATTGTCTCGCCTCTTTCAGGCCGTTCTAATCGGTCTTAATCCTTCCAGCTCGTCTTAATCCCTTCAGCCGGTCTTTCTCTCTCTCTGACCGTAACACTATTTAGCGATGAAAATAAAGAGGATCACCTCTTCCTTAAATTGTATCAAAGTTTAACGTTTTTAACTAATATTCTTTATGCTCTTGTACTTTAGTTCTAATAAACCCATGTTTCAGCACCTGGCCTAGTTTAATACATATTCCCCTAACCCTATTCATAATATATTTTATTATTTTTTTGTTTCTATAATTCCAACCAAAGTAAGAACAATATGTAAATATTTTATTTTAGTTTACACCCACATTGGAACACTTAGATCAATCCATGTACATGTATAGTATTTAAAATATTAGCTGTGATGATTTTGTGTACTCCAATTGTGTTCCCAAAACGTCTTCATTCATGCTGACTTGGCTTCTTCATACGGAATGGCGTATTGTTTCTGTCCAACTTTCTTTAATTTAAGTCTCGTATCCCTGCTCTTCAGAATCCTCTTCTCTTTTAGGTCTGCAATTTTATTTTTATTTTTTTTGGCGTGCCAACCTTAGATCATTAACGCCAGTGGATAATGGTGTTGTTGATATGTATACCTATATTAAATATCTTGTTGGAATTAATATTGAAGTATCTATTTCATCCTTTATTTGCTTAAAGTGATAACATGAATTGATAGATCAAAGCTCCCTTCTATCCCCCAGGCCAATGAATGGACCCCACCACGGACCACAGGCACCGGCGGCAGCGTCGTCCGACAAACTCTCTTTACACATGTTATAACTTGATTTAACTTGTTATCACAGCTCTCACTAGAAGATGTGTTCACCCCCTGCAGCCTAGGTGCTCACATCTTCACGAGCCGGGGACTGCTTCAGTTCTGTTCATTGTTGCCTAATATTTCATCCAAGTTTCCTAAAGCTCCTGATTCTTCTCTTTGATGTTGGTATCTTCTGCATTCCGTGAGAAGATGATTTATATTCAGCGGAAGATATTTCAATGTGGCTTAATTGCTGCTCTATGAATTATTTTAAACTGAAGGAAAATCTTATTATTATATACTATCTAATTTGAAATAAAATAAATATTTATTATGCATACACACAAACACACACACACACACATATAATTTTTTTAATCGTAGTCTCTCATGAATAATCTACTTGTAATTTTCTTTTAATTTATATATTTTTTAATAGGCCTGTTCATTTTAGGAAGTTAAATAAGGAAGCTAAGTTCTGTTCATTGTTGTCTAATATTTCATCCAAGTTTCCTAAAGCTCCTGATTCTTCTCTTTGATGTTGGTATCTTCTGCATTCCGTGAGAAGATGATTTATATTCAGCGGAAGTCCATACGTCTCACACCTTGGGGGTTCTTCTTTAGCCATGAGGTAAGAATGAGTTAGACGAGTGCGACCTATTCATAGCCTGGTGAGAACGACTTCTTCTCTTCTGTTTTCACTTACCGATGTACTCCAGCTTCTGGCGTCTGCTTTTATCTCACGCAGTTTATTATTTGTGGTAATTTGCAAAACTAATCCCCACTTTTAATTTATGTTTCCTTTAATGAAGCAAACTACGTCTCCCTGTATAACTTTGTTATACTGATATCCTTTTTTAATTGCTTCCCTAGCAGCTTTATCAGCCATTTCATTGCTCAAAATACCGCAATGACTAGGCACCCAAACAAACGTCACACCTATTTTATTTCTTCTTAAATTGTAAAGAGCCTCAAATATTTCAATTAACAGAGGATGTCTTGAGAAAGTATTTCTAATTGCGAGGAGAGCAGAGAGGGAGTCAGTGTTAATCGTAATGGTGCTTGTAGTTGGTATTATTACGTGTAATGCTTTGGCGATAGCTACTAGTTCTGCTGTGTAATTTGAACTGATCATATTCATTGAGTATTGCTGTTTCCTGGACCCACAGACAAAGGCAGCACCAGCACCGTTCTTGTCTTTTGAACCATCTGTGAAAATGAGAGTAGCTGATGAGAAATCATTGGAAAGCCTGATATATTTATTTCTAAACGCTATGGGGTTAGTTTCTGTTTTAACCATCTTTGTTAATGTTAGATTGAATTTTGGGGGATATGTAATCCACGGTTCTTTTGTTGTTAAACTGTGTGGTAAAATATTAGGTATTGTAATATTTATGGTGTCTATTATTTCGATTACTCGGGTTTTAAATGATTTTTTGTTTTCCTATTGTTTAAATTGTTGGGAGGTGCAGATTTACAGATTCGTGTAATGGATGCACTAGGGAGAGGAGTGGCTCAGTGGTAGAGTACTGAGTTACCATGCCGGAAATCCTGGTTCAACTCCCGCTGCAGGCCATGATTTTTATTTAGTCTGTTTGCAGCAGGAGATGGATCATATAGGATCTAGGACCCTCCTGGGGCCACCCAGCCTCTATAAAATATTATAAAAATAGGGTACCCAAAATAAGGGGGAAAAATTTGGCGGTTGAGCGTGACCTAGGACAAGTCACCTCCTTGCTGAACCGTTGTCCATGAAACAGTACAGTCTCTACCATGTACTGAACCCCAGACCCTTTATGGGTTGTAGTGGTACAGGTTTTTTTTTTTTTTAATGGATGCACTGGGGATGCTAACATTGAGAGATAATAATTCATGGTGAGGTACTCCTTGCGGTATTTTAAAGGTGGCTGTCCACATTCAGACGGTATACTAACAACAGGGCGTATTACAAAACATTTTTAGAACGTATTTTTAGAACGCTGGCATGATGTTTTAAGTGTGTGTTCCAGTTGAGTTTAGAATCAAAATGTAAGCCCAAATATTTTTATATATTATCTCTTCGTTTTTGATGTAAAGAGATGAAAGTTGAAGAGGTTTTTTAGGGGAAACGAGTATGCATTCGGTTTTATTGGTAGATATGGTAAAGTCGTGTTTATTTAGCCAACTATTAATTGTATTAAGAACTTCTTTATGACTTGCTGAAGGTTTTCTATTGATCTGAATAATGGATTCGAAGGTCGTCTGCATACAAATCACCTATTACCACAAAGCGAATTTTACGCAGGACTAGATTAATAGCTAAACAAAACAGGAAAGGGCTAATTACACTTCCTAGCTGTACTCCATTTTTCTGTTCCTATCCATCGGAGTATACTACCATTTCTTATCCTAAATATTCTACGTACGAGGAAATTATATATGAACCTTAATATATAGCCTTTTACTCCGTTTTTGCAAGGTTTTTTAGAATTAGCCATCTCCGTACACAATCAAAGGCGTTTTTAATGTCAAGGAATACTGCTAGTAGTTTCTATTTCCGTCCGAAAGCATCACATATATCGTTTTCTAAACGTATGATATTGTCTCTAGTGCTTCTACCTCTTTGGAAGCCACTATGCCATTTCTCTAGTAACCCCTTGCTTTCAAAGAACCATTGGAGTCTGTTTGATAATATTTTTTCTATTAGTTTGCAGAGTGAACAAGTGAGAAAAATAATCCGATAGCTGGAGGCTTCGTTGACGGGTTTATCTTTTTTTAGAATAGGGATACCAATGGATTTTTGCCAAACCTCAGGGAATTCACCAGAAAGAATCTGATGAAAAAAGTATGAGCCAGTATGATTAACTATTTCAAAGTCTATTGGTTGAAGTTTGTAATGAGTTAAGACGGGTATTTATTTTATATCTTCCTGATATTTTAGGGACCGGGTCACAGATCGCAGATGTATCGCAATGTTAAATATAACACTTTTAAATCATCCTGGACCTCTATGAACCAGTTGTTCTTGGATTTATTTAAGTAGTTGATGATTGTTTTACTAATCTGGTCTCTGTTAATCTCGATATGTGACTGGAAAAGGCAATTCTTGTTTTTCGCATTGTATCTCCTCTTGATTTCCCCGATAGAACACTACATTAGAGCGGCAAACTCAATTGTCCCTCTATTTGATGTACTATATATTAATTAAAAAAATAATAAATTCTAAAACAAATCATGATGAAGAAGGTCATGGAAAGCTAACAATTAAGATAAACAAGCAGTTTATTATCCAATTGATAACTTTTAGTTAAGACAAGACTGACAGAAAGGACGATAGTCTTCCACCGACTAATTGGAAGGTTCTTGAAATAATTATCAAATCGGTAGAGGAAGGATTAAGTTTGATGAGTTACTGTGTCAGAGAAAGAAGGAGTGGAATTATCTCTCAAAGCTGTGTCAAAGGAGAGCTTTTAGCTTGAGGCTGAGGGCGCTCTTTCAAGTCAAGCTGAAAGTGAAGAATAGATTAGTCACTAGCTTTTCTCTGGAAGATCATTTTATTATTTCTATTCGGTTCATCTGTCACGAAAATTTAGTTCTATCCTTTACAGCATTACGAGACAGTATATTCCGTGACAACTCTCACCTAAAATGGTGCTTAGACCTGATTATATTATTTCTAAATTGTCGAATGGAGTCTTCCAGTTCAAAGCTAATTAGGCGAATTTTATTTGTAAGAATATAGATAAGAAATAATAACTTATGTACCCGTTGGAATTGTATGGATTGATATTTTCAATAGTATACAAACAGATTCTTAACATATATCATATCATATCTGCTTCTTCTTGCGATATGGTCCATGGAGGATCTTGGCCTCCTAGACAATTTTCCTCCAATTTTACCGATCTTGCCTCTGCTCCATATTCTCACCAACAGGAGCTTTATATCTGCTTGTACATCGTCCAGCCATTGCAGTTTACGCCTGACTCTTCGTCATTTTTCCATCTGAACGAGCCTTTCATAATCAGATTTTACCTATGAGAGCCTTTTTTTAGCCATTTTATGTATGTGGTCTAACCATCTTAGTGCTGTTATTATTTTTTTTTTAAATAAACAAAATCAGGTTCTCCCTACAGCTCGTTCAGTTCTTAATTCTTTTTGATACGGAAACTCTTTTTGGTAATACCACATACTCTTCTAAGAATATTTCTCTCCCATGCATTCCATAACTTCTCTTGCTGGTTGGTTAGGGTCCTTCCTTGCCTTCCTATATGCGAGGTATTGGGTCATGTTATTATAAATTCATCCTTCGCCTTTCCTTTGGTTATCATTTTTATCATCTGTGGTGGCAAATTAAATATTACTGGTAATATAGGCTCTCCTTGTTTGATTATTATTGAATCGAGAAGTCTCTGGGTTTTTTTCGTGGGCCTTTACTAAACCGGCGTATTATCAGCCTGATACGTGTTTTAGGGCACCAATAATAAGAGGTAGTGTAGATCTGTAGTTCTCTATAATGCAATTGATGGTGAATATGTGGTCTACAGTAGTTCTTCCAGGGCAGAAACCACATCGATAGTCACCCTAAAATTCTTCTCCTGTTAGCAGTAATCTTTTCAATGTTAGAACTGATAACACTTTGTAGATTTAGCTTATCAGCATTATCCCTTTATAATTTCGAAACTCAAATTTGTCGTCCTTCTTATACATGGTCACGATAATAGCCTTATACCATTCCTAAGGCATTTCCATATTTCCTGGATAAGTTCATATCTATCACTATCCAACAAGTCTCCTACATATATATAAGCACGTCAGATGGAATCTCATAAAATTCTGGTACTTTGCTATCTTTTAATTTTATTAGAACCTCAGGTTTCTAAGTAAGAAGCCTGTTGAATGGTGGTACTTTAATTCTTCATAATTCATGTTTTTACTGATTCCGTAATCTACTTTTCTATATCCTTTCTCATTAGTAATGTCCTGACAGCTAAAGTTTTCAACTGCTCTCCCCAGCTTCTTCTATTTTCCAGTTGTTCCATTGAAATCTCCCAAAATGATTATAGTAACATATTCAGGAATCTTGTCATAGGTTCTTTCTAGCTCCGCATAAGACTCTTCCTTCTTTTCATCTGCCTTCTCCTCTGTTGATGCTTGGCATATTGAAGAATTTCCTTTTATACCTTATGCAGGTATATTATTTTATTTATTAGCTCATAGTTTAATAAAGCTTTGTTTTGGCTGTGTTTTTTTTACCATGAAACCAGTACCGACAATATTCTTTTGATGCCCGATATTAATTAGAATATATTTCTTTAGATCGATCATTGTACGATCCTTCCCCACTTAATTTCCTGCAATGTCACCACATCTATTCCATATTCCTCAGTCATACTATTATACAATTATTCAACTAAAAACTTTTTCCCTTCCAAAAGAGCACATACATTACATGTCCCAATAATTAACATATTTTGTATCGGATCCAATCAGCATATTGGATTATGGTCCTTTTTATGGCGGATCGTTTACCATGAATCAGTCCAAATCCGATTCCATTTTGAGGTAGTTCGGCAACAGGTCTCACAGGTTGGGTTGATGGACCAACTATGCGCTTCTTTAAGTCGCCTTTTACGACAGGCAGATTATTATGATCTGTTCCTAAAGATAAAATGCCAAATTACTTACTTTAATTGCGGAAACTATAAATTTTTAACGATATTTAGAGTAGAAATACAAAATAATATAATAGATAAAAAAGATTAGACCTAAACACACAGTTTTTTGTTTGTGTTTTTGCTTCTGTTTGAAAGCGTATGACCAGTAGTTCATTACCGCTTATGATTTCTATTATATAGTTACGGTAATTCTTAATACTCGTATATAAAAGTCTCGTGTCACGATGTTTATCTGGGCTAATTTCCGAAACTACTGGACTGATTTTTTTGAAACTTCGCACAGATATGCAACGTTGTCCAACTTAAAATATAGGCTATGTTGTATTTCGATTGATGACCGCGATATTTTTATTGCAAAATTATATTTTTTTCCCACCATGATGCTACACCTTATTTTACACGTGCTCATTTGTTTACGTTTATTCAAACATGTTATACGTATATTCGTTATGGAAGTGTTTATTTACTTTTTTTAAATATAATATTATTCAATATATCGGCATCGTGCTGTGCAATTATTAATTAATTAATTAAAATAGAACTGTGAAATATTTGAATAGCAACGACAAGCTATTCTGTGGTGCTGTTCTATTACTATCTGGTGATTTCCGACAGACCTTGCCAGTCATTCCTCGCTTTCCTTCTGTCGGTGAGATTAACGCATGTGTTAAAACAACCGTTTTATGGTGAAATGTCGAAACACTTCGATTGACCATAAACATGCGAGTAGAATTACAAAATGATCCATTAGCACAAATATTTTCAATAGTATTGCTGGATATAGGGAACGGTGAAGTAGAATTGCATCCAAATACTTAATTCATTAAATTGCCAGAAAATGTTTGCACTGTTGTTCAGACAATAAATGAATTAATTAGGAGTGTCTTTCCGGATATACTAAAGAATTACTTGGACCATAATTGGCTCAGTAATCGTGCTATTTTGACAGCGAGAAATGCTGATATTAACGAAATTAACTTTCAAATACAACAGTTGTTACCAGGTGATCTAATGTTCTTTAAATCAATCGATACTATTGTTGATGAAAACCAAGCCATAAAGTTTCCAACTGAATTTATAAATTATCTCGATATACCAGGAATGCCACCACACAATCTTCGGTTGAAGATCGGTTCACCGATTATTTTTCTGCGTAATTTGAATTCACCTAAATTATGCACGTTTAGACTTCAAAAAGGTCAGCGAAAATGTTATTGAAGCAGCCATTTTTACTGTTATATTTAAATGAGAAATTGCCCTGTTGCCACGTATTAAAATGATATCATCAGAATCCATAATACCGTTCAAAAGACTTCAGTTTCCTATACGCTTGGCTTTTGCAATGACCATCATCAAGTCTCAAGGCCAGACAATGTCCATTTGCGGTTTGGACTTGGAAAATCCATGTTTCTCCCAAAGGCAATTATATGGCCTCGTGGGCACGTGTTAGTAAACCATCAAATCTATTTGTATTACTAAAGGACAGCTAAACGAAAAATATTGTGCATCGATTACCACTCAATTGAATTGAAATAAATAATTTAAAACATTATATAACTCAATCATTATATTAATTTTTATATTTTATCATTTAAGAATTTTGTATATTATTTATTTATTATATACTATACTTAGATATAAGACGAATTAAATGTAAAATCAAAAATCTATTTAATTCATTTTTTTCATTCATTCAACTTTTCATTAAAATTCAAATTTTAACATAATATTTTTAAAAACTATTATATCAGCCACAGCAACGCGTGGCTAGGTCAGCTAGTATTATATAAATGATTATCTATAAAATCATTTATAACATACACTCTCACTCACGCTTACACACATGAAATTGATGACTAAGTACAAATATTAAAAAATAAGTACATGCGTTTCGTTTCAGTAAGTAATAATGATAAAATGATTAATTTTGAGCCAAATCTATTCAATTCATCGCCGGTATATAATGAATGAATTTCTCAAAAATATGTTATGCTGCAGTAATCGAGCCACAGTTAAACATAGTAAAGAAAATGACAGTTTTTAATAACGTGGGAGTGCTCGAGTCCAACGCCTCTTATTCTTAAGCGAGTTAAGGCAACTTCCTCCCTTAGGTGCCTCCGATTTAATGTAAACAATAGTCTCTCTGTTTTTAATATATTTTAATTTACTAGGCTGGCTTTCCTCCTACGTAGAATGCAGTACCTCTGTTGATCCCATTTTAATATGTATGCTTAGTGTTTAAGGAGTGAGAGCTTGTTAACGTTGGTACTTCTGCCTAGAAGTGAGTGCCTCTTGGGCTACCTAATCTGCCACCTCGTTACCCTTAATGCCAATGTGATGATGGAGAGAATCCAGCTTAGCTAGATTAACAACTTAAAAATGGTTTTTATATATCAATTATCCATGATAAACCAATTAATAATTCATTACAGCATATTATTTAATTAAATTACACTTAATCCGAATTTAATTATAATTTTGATGCTGTAATTGGTTAAAAAAATTATAAACTAAATAATAACCTAACTACATAATAAATTGCAGTAACTCTGTTTACTGAATATTTCATCTCTGTATTGAAAACATTATTTTCCATTTTCCGCGTAGCTGTACACCGACTATTTACATGAATAATTTACAAATGCTTCAATTTTTCCTCATTTATAACTATAATACACTAGCTTTTGCCCGCGGCTTCGCTAGCGTGGAATTTGGTCTGCCACATAAAGTTTCGTGACCGATCATTTTAAATAAATAATTTAATTTTTTTTTTTTTAACAATATTCGTACATCCAAAATGTCAGATGTCTAACTTCAAAACTGACGGATTCCTACAATCTTTGAACCCCTATTATATTAAGGGGGAAATTTTTGGGGGTGTAATTATCCAAATGTCTTTCTTAAATTGTACAAAGAACCTATCTGCAAATTTCAAGATGCTAAGTTCAGTGTCTTCTGCTTTGGGTTGACCGCTGGGTGCGTTAGACAATCAGGTTACAGTTTTAAATAAACTTCGCCTGTGTGGTGTGTTGATAAAAAGTAGCCTATGTCCTTCCCCAGGCTTGAGATTATCCATATCAAATTTCATCACAAACTGTTTGGGGGGGGGGAGGGAGCATGTGGCCCCGTGCCCCCTCCCCAAATCCGCCCTTGTAGCCTATGTGTTATTCTGATGTATAACCTATATTACTGTAAAGTTTTATCCAAATCCGTTCAGTAGTTTTTGCATGAAGGAGTAACAAACATACATCCACCCACACAAACTTTCGCATTTATAATATTAGTAGCGAAAATATGTAGATTTTGCGAGTAAGAAACACGTAAGGAAGCTACTAAGGGGGGAGCCCAGTAGCGAAGCTAACAGTATTTAAAATATTTAACAATTAAATTAAATATCCGCGATTACCTACTGACCATATCTTGGAGGTAATATTGATGATGTGTTATAACCTAGTACTTTTTGATGATATTTATCGTTATATTATGACCAAATTACACAAAATCATTATAAATTGTAGCCTATGTGTTATTCTGATGTATAACCTATATTACTGTAAAGTTATATCCAGATCCATTCAATATTTTTTGGGTGAAAGACAGAACATACATAAAAACTTTCGCATTTATAAAAATAGTAGGATTTAATTTAATTACTAATTTATTAATAGTTATTGCTATACTTCTTTTGGTTCATACATTATTTTATTATTTGATTTGTATATTTCTATGCTTTATAGTCTTAAAAATATTTTGAATATCCTAATTGATTTTGGGATGCCAGATTAATCATTTAAGTTGATTACTCAAATTATTATTTCTAACTTTAGTCTTAATTGGATTCTTTTCCAGAGGTCTGTTGTGTGTTTACCAATTTTCTAATTAAGTAAACAATCAATATATTATTCATAAGTACATAGTGCATCTTGGATTAAGTAACCACCGAAAGAATTAAAATAAATATACTTTATTAATACAATTTGAAATAAGATTAATGATTTAATATATACATTGAGAAATACACTTAATGATTCAGATATTGTGTAATAGAGGATTGCCATAAAATACATACAGGACTTAAATTACAACTTATCTTGTGAAACCGAGGTATATCTAGAGTTCTTTTTGGTGAGGTGTGTCTTCTCCGGGACTGGATGTCTTCGGGTACTCCTTCCTTCTTCCTCGGGATCTGTTCTGAGAGTGTATTTCAAAAAGTGGAGTCTTCGACTCCCTCTTTTTGTTATCTCTTCACCCACCCTGACCACGAGGGCCAACTATTCTACCTGAGCGAGCTATTTCTTGCAAATGGACATTTGCTCTTACATATTTATTTTTACAATGCTACCCGAAACGATACATAGCAATATAATTAATGGAAGAATGGGATTAAAATGAAGTATACAATACCAGTAGTCAACTGCTTTCCTGTAAACTTTAAAATATAACTATTTGAAGTCAATATCGGCAGAATTTTAACTTTATAGGTTTTCGTTAATACTATTTTTTTTAATAATCGAAAATAGTGTTATTAATTCGTGGAGTAATGTCCGAATTTGGAACAAGAAAACTGTAACGCTAAATTCAGTACTGTGTTTAATTTCTATAATGGACTTTAACAGAAGTTTTAGATATTGATTTCATGATGATAAGGCAGGGGAATGGCTCGGTGGTAAAGCGTTGAGTTGTCATGTCGAAGGTCGTGGGTGCAAATCCCCTGCTGGAAAGAATTTTATTTAATCTGTTAGCAGACGGGATGGATCCTATGGAATTTAGGACCCTCCTGAGGCTCACCTAGTCCCTAAAACGTGTGTACCCAAAATAAGGGGGGGGGTCTGGTGGTTGAACGTGATCAAAGACAAATACCTACCTATACAACTGTTGTCCAAGAAAAAGTTTTGTATCTACCACATACTGAACCCTCAATGGTTGTTGTGGTAATTTTTTTTTTTACATGATAATAAAATTATACATAAATGAACTATTACATGATCCCCTAAAACAACTATTCGGCGTTTATTTCTATTGAAGATTATTATATATTGAATAATAATTATACTTAAAATCCGTCCTGGTGTAATTGAATCATGCTTGGAGTATCAACCAATTCTCATACCATGTTATGAATTAATTTAATTTTAGATGTTAATCTGATCTTGAAAGCCCTCAGTAGAGCACTGGTCTGGAATTAAATACTTTAGAATTTAGGGTAAATCCGAGTTAATCGCAGCTGCAGGTAGAACCCTAACAGGTTTTTGCTTTCAATGTGGCTCTGGATTTGAAATGTAACTTCACCAGCTGCGGGAAGTGCTGGGTAGAGATTTTTTTTCAGTTTTTCAAAAACAAAAGTGGAGCATCATTTTCATACTAATTATGCTTTATCTGGCGTAATTACCGTAAATTCAGAAAATTAATAATACTTGAAATAATCATCATTTAAAAGAAATAGTATAACATTTATCCTTCCATCCCCATTAAGAGTGTTAAGTCTAATCCCCGATCATGTCAAAGACTTACCATAGCACAGCATATTTAGTATATACAGCTATATCACATTTTACTTTGAAAAAAAGGATAATTGATCATATAAAAGGTAAAATTATTTGTGTACAATAATCAAGGTAACGGAATCAGCATTTTTTTTTAAACACAAATATTGGTATCAGTTCCACAGGTTGTCTCTTCGATTTGTATTTAAAGTATTTATTAGTTTCATTTTTAATTATTTTTTTAAACAATTAAAAGTTAGTCGCAAGTCAAATCGAAGCAACAACCAGCCTAACTGATACCCAAATATTTTTACATGTGGTGCTGAAAATCATTTGTTATCGTGTCTGTAAGCTACGATATTACCATTCAGTTCGTCTCTTTTATCTCGAATTTAGCGGAAATTGAAAATGATATGTCTCAAGATGGATTACGTTTTTTTTTCCAAACGTTTTAAAACTGTTTGAGGCCCTATTTCTGTGGTTTATAGGTTTTAACGAGTTGAAAAGTAAGGTATCACCAAATTTGTATAAGGTATGATGAAAAGATATGTAATACTCCCTAAAAGCATTAATTATGAACTGCTGTATCCAATAGAAATTGTTTAAGATTATGTTTATTTTGTGTACTGTTATATTTCATGTTAACGAAATTGGATTTATTGAATATTGTTTCTCCATAAATAGGTATCAGTGTGGCACTTTACCTAAAGAGCGATGTTTGCTAAACAAAATAGAGTTTTTCCTCGATTATCGGCCTTAACGCAATGAGAACTACGAGATCTAGAGTTAGCTCTGAGGGAGAAATTGCTGGGATGTAATCATTAATCATTGTCGCTCCAACTGGCCACGATAGGATCGTACTTCAACACGCTAGCAATCACGGGATCCAATAAGCTCATCGTTACCATTAGCTGGATCTTCAAGATCGCAGAACATAAACATATAAAGATAACATCTCTTTGGGTTTATTTCTTCCTATACTCGTCAACGGAAGAATCCTCAATACATCACGAGTTTTTTTAAATTGTGCTCTTAAAATAGTATTAGTTTCCAACGGAAGGCACATTGTTCAATTACTTTCATATTATTATGTTAAGGAAAGCTCTTCTTTAACAATATATATATAGGAAAATAAACAATAAACTGAGATTTTTCGAAGTAGCTTAAGGTACTTATGCATACGTCTTATGGCGTAAAAGGAGTTAAGTATCAAACAATTCGTCTTGAATGAATATATGTTCAAATCTATAATTAATTTATATTAGTTATGAATCTATTATGCATTAATGAACAATCTAGAAATTTAACTCTAAATTGTCAAACATTTAGTATATAATTTATATACATTTGTTGTCAATTCATTTAACTTCCCATTATGCTGCTATGGCTAATCGGACGATGCTACAGTGGGAGTCTTAAACTTCTTTGACTATCCAGGTGTAATTAGGATAGGGATCTTTAACGAGTACTCGACCCTGTACAACATTGGGGCCCCCATTTTACGTCGATTCTGAAGTACGGCAAAACCAAGGATTTTTTACTCCCTTTCGAAAAATCCTCTGGCCACCTGCCGCTGCTGCTAAATCATTGGCTTAGAAGGTAGTTATGATAACCATTACACTACTGGTGATCCTAATTAATATATGTTAAGAAAAAATTATTTTTATTACAAATATGCAAATTGGTCTTTTATATATATTGTTAAAATAAAATGAATGCATATGTAGTTATATAAATAAAAAGCATTTCCGTATTATCTCGTCAGTTAGGAAAACGTATTTTACCTGAAAACTTATAGTAATTTAGTATCTTTTTTTTTAATATATATTAAAACTACATGTCATGGTGCCTTAAAATATTTTGCAACATATTCAATATCCAGCAAGCCCCAATACAGTGGTTTGTTGGAATTTTATTTTCAACTTATACAGTCACTTAACTGCATTTTATCTCATATTAAAAACGGCGTGTGTTATTAACTATGTATTCGATGGAAAGACAAATTAATACGTATATTATTAATTAATTACAAGTAGTTTATTATGAATCTATACCCTAGAGTATCACAGGAATATATTAATATCGTATGAACAGTTTATTTGTATTATATACTGTAATTATTTTAAATTAAAATTTTGGAGGATGAAAACAACAATTCAATAGTCCTCACTCTTGCGTGAAATGCACTATATATATATATATATATATATATATATATATATATATATATATATATATATATATATATATATATAGGCCTTGATGTGACATAATGACAGGTGATTTTTGAAATATAAATGCCGTGTCATACCACATAGTTCTTATTTCACCTACAATGCCAATTTCAATACAGCGATTTAACTACAGTTATTTATTTCTTATAGGATTTGGCGGTTTGGTGATCTGATTAGATAAAATAGTTTTGTATTTTAAAACTCCACTACTTTTGTATCTAAAACTCCCTCGTGAAGTATATTTTTATCAAATTATAAGAGAAACGAAATAAGAGCGAGAGCATAAAGGTATCCTACAGTCTCTACGACAAGTATGGAATCAAATAAAAATGTAAATAGGAGACTGCTTTGAAATGAAAAAAGTCATTCCTTTTTTCCAGCTTGTAATATTCGTTTCAGAATAAATACGTTTTCAGATTACTAGAGGAATAACAAACATTTTTTGTTATGTTATCACATTTTGCTATTTGATATTATTTGCACTTCACACACAAAATTTATACAAGGTGAAAGGCACCTTAAATTATTCAATATTTTTTTTACTTATGCAAAATATATATAACTCCGAGGTACACCTATCAACTGACCTTTTTTCCAAGTCTGTAATTGTTCAAATCACTCGAACTCCCATAGTTGTTTAATTGTTATAAATGCATATTTTTCCGACTACTATAAAAAAAAATTTGAACTAGAAATTTTTTTTTCCAACTATTTTTATTATTCCACGTTATATCCTTAAATTAAAATACATATTTGTTCTACATTTTTTAAAATTATAATTGAATGCATCATTCCTGTCATTTACTTGTTGTATTGTTATAATACAGTTGTAAATTTTAATGAATAAATTATAAAATTATACTTGTGTGTCGAAAGTATTAGTTTGTAATTTGCGTCCTTCCTTAATTGTTTTTCCTTTAGGTTATTCCTGAAACAATCGAACATAAAATTCATGTATTTCAAGATATATTTAATATTTATTTTATACGTAGAAAGGAGAAGCAGAATATTCAATAGAAACATGAAATCGCCTCAGGGCCATATTGTTATTTCGTTTTAACTCTTGTCTGCTATTCACCCTTCCTACATAATAGAGACAATAGGTGATTTCATTGTTTAGCTTAGAAAAATTGAAAATATTATTCAGTTTAAATTAATGTAACAAAAACGTATTCAACAGAAAAAAAGAATATTATGACGTGAACACGCCCACAAATATAAAATGCAGAATTTCCTTGTTATATGTTTTATAGGTTAAAATCTAATAATAAATAGTAATATAAAATAGTAAGTTACATTTGATTTTCATACGAAATTTGGTTTCTATTGAATAATATAGTAATATAAATTATCGTCTTATATATCATATGAGGAGCGGGAAAGCTCGGTAGGTAGATTGCTGAATTGTTATGAGAAGGTTCCGGGTTAAAATCAGGCTGTACCGGATAAATTATTTAATCTGTAAACAACCGTGGTTGGACCTTGTGGGATCCGAGGATTCTCCTTGGGATCACCCAGCCATTATTAAGTGGCTTCCCTTAATTAGGGGGGAAACTTGGCGGTTGAGCGTGGTCTCGTACAAATCACCTTTCTGCACAACCATAGTCCTGCACTGTACTGAACTGTACCGAAGACCCTTCATGGGTTGTAGCTGTTCAGGATTTATTCTATTATTCTTTTTTTATATCATACTAGCTGACCAAACAGACGTTGTCCTGTGGAAGCATTTAAGTCCGAAGATTATATTTTTAAAATATATATTGTAATCATTTGGACCGTTTCGATGATAATATATGTAAAAAGAAATCGTACACATGATAGCGACAGTTAATTGCATATATTGTCGCTACTGTATTAAAGTAACAAATGCAAATAATGAATACGAATATAGGATCAAAGAAAAGAAGGAACTCTCATTTTACTTTTATTTAGCTAAATTAAAATAGTGCTATTTTTCATGTCGAACAATGAATTTGTGAACAATGAATTAGACGAAATTATAAAATAAAGTCGAATATTATGGAATTGCAATGATGAATTTGATTCGTTGATATAGATACATATAAAAAAATAACTGACCTGACTGACGTGTCATGTTCAAAAATTAATATGCTAAGATTATTACATTTTCTTAATAGATTGTAATTATTTGGAGCGTTTTGATGAAAATATGTGTAAAATAAAATCATTGAAATATCTGACTTGATAATGCCAGCTACCCGTCAAACCACGATAAGATTACAATAAATCAGTAATACTTAGTGAAATAAATAAATATAATGTGATAAGAAGTTAAATTAATAATTTTATAAAATGGTAAACATTTATTGATCATTGATAAACACTGCATCGATTTTGTTACAATTTTGTGTGAATTCGGGAATAGTTTATATTCACAATCCGAAGCGACAGGTAATGTTTCTTTATTAGTTAACTTATTATCTCTTTAATAGTTGACTTATATATTTTTTATTGTTTGTTTTATTGAAATTGATCTGTCGATATAGATATGAAAAAAATTAGCCATGTAACCAAATTATTATTTTTGTTTTTAGAAAAGTTTAGATTCACAACCTGAACCGTCAGGTAATGTTCCTTAAAAAGTAAAAATATTATTTTTGTTAACTTATTATTATTATTTCGTCATTAATTAACTGATTAACTAATTAAATTACGTATTTGGTAAAGTTTCATAATTACTGAACTTATTTTTTTTTTATTGTTTGTAGTTTTACTGAATTTGATCTGTTGAAGTAGATATTGAAAAATAGGTCGATAAGTGTAGCCAGGGAAACCAAATTATTATCATTTTTTTAAATATTTCAGATTCAAAATTTTAATTCAATTTTTCCCCGATAGAAGCGCTGGCGGTTGAATTTCCATACCACCTTCTTTTATAAGAAGAACTAATTACATTTAATTAATGTAACTAATTAAATACATTACCTATCGGATAGAATTGTGAATCTAAAACATCCAGTCCTGCTTGAATATTCACAAAAATTTTCATTAAAAAAAGGCCCATTCGTTTAGGAGGAGTTCAATGACATGGAGACGAACATAAAAAACTTATATATAAAGATGAACAATCACTATCAAATTATCTTTTATCATATTTTTATTTGAAAATTTAAAAAAAAAATGTTTATTTAGTTTTATTAAAAATTAATAGAATCAGTAACTAATAAAATAAAATAAATTATTTTTTATCATGTTTTTTTCTTCCACTCTTCAGTATCTTCAATAACTTTAAACACTAAGTAGACTTATATTATTTTATAAAAAACATGAAAATTGTAATGATATATCATATTATTAATACTTCCTTCATTAATTACAAAGTACTCTTGTTGTGGGAGTTTTATTTTTGATTAAGGAAGATATTTCTTCTTTTCGCCTATCGATAATTAATAATTATATTACATTGTTCAAAATATTTATTTTATAACTACTAAACATTTCGTCATAAAGAAATACTTTCTAGAAAATTATAAAATAATTAAAATTGGTGAAGCGAGTTTTTCTGTAGTTCGATTTTGACAAAAAATTGTATTCAGTTCCTAGTAAAGGAGCTAAAACACAAGTTAACCCTCTAAAATACACGAAAAAGGGAGCGCGTTATACCTGTTTTATTTAATGCTAAGATGACGTAAATGAAAGATTGTATGATTATCCCATGTGATAAGATGTAATAATTTATTTAGGAAGTAAGCTACATTGAGTTTTGATGTCAAGGTACAATCTTTAAAGCCCTGTTTCTTTTTGAATTTATTTTTCTATAGTATTTGGGGTTGTTACGATAACTATTGAACAATGAAATTATTTCATGTACACCAATTCGTACACTGACTTAGAACTATTATCACTTCCTCATAATTAAAAAATATAACCATTATTTTAAATGTATCATTTTCAATATACTAACAAATAGAAATTCCTTACCTTCATAGGAAGGAACCGATTTTTACTTAGTGTCTCAAACAAATTTCGGTCTTAATTTTATTAATACTTTATTTACACTGTTCAAAGTAATTACCTAATTATTTTTTTTTTACCAATGGGATGCTGGATCGCTAAACTGATTTCTACCTATCTCAAGACGGTTAGGATATTTTGTGAATTACATATTCTGCTGAAAACCACATATTAAGATGTTTTCATTAATCATATTGTTATGGAATGGTTTGATGACCAATAATTTGTGAATAATGGAGGGTTTATAACCCCTAAATTGTCACATTGCTTTCATATTGTCGACAATGCAGCTTGCCTTGACTCCTTGACCTCACCTCCTCTTTTTATGAATATATTGTGACGAGGTTTGTAGGTTTAGGTCCAAGGTTCAAATGAAGAAGTTACAAAAAACAAATGTTCATAGAAACCAAGTTAGGACTAGTCATAAAGTTAGTCGACAATTGATTATATTAGTCCATAATTAATAGTCAATCTAGTTAGTAAATTTCAGAAGTTCTTGTTGTATAATTACGTTAAACCATTCCAAATGACAATAAATTGAATTTTTTTTTACTGGATAAAGTATAATGTTTATATAATTTTTATGTTTTGCTCATTTATACGATGAATAAAAATTAATGATCTAGGAATACTACATGCTGTACATTCAGTAATTGGTTTATAGTTTATGAGAAGTGTAAAAAAGCAACGTGTTCGGATATTTATAATAACATCGGATATTTTATTTATTTGCAATGGATGTTATCTATTTGAATAAGTTTCAGCAAAAACCCCATACTATCTTCAGTCCTGAGATAAATCCTATCTTCAGAACTGAGACAAAAGACTTAGACCCAATCCAATGAGAATCTAAATCATGGGAGTCCCAAGGTCATCTGATATTTAGCTCTAAGGCGCCTCTGAAGTTGCAACATTAGGACCAGCACGGTAATGAGGTTAGCTTGGGAAGTGGCCAGCTCACCTGAGTGCTTCGGAGTTGGTGCAACTGCTGAAGTAAGCAGAGACGAAATTGGAACATTGCTGTGTACGGTGCTCATTGACCTTAATACTAAGGTTTATAATAAAAACATAATATTCACTTTTACGTGTAGCAAGTGTAAAATTCCGTGACAGTTGTCTTGTAAACTGGGTCTCACCATTCTCATTAGACTTATCAGTTATTTCAGTTTTCGGTACATTCTTCTTTTACGGTCGCCACTGAAAAGATTGCTTAACCTGTTACGGAGTTTAGATGTAAAAGGTACGTAATATATTTAAGTAACAATAATGTTTTTACTAATAATAATAATTTATACATCAAATAGTATAATTAATGCTATTGTTATAGTAACTTTCTTTAGTTCCAAGGCAATACATACCTAGAAAACATGGTGGTAGGGGATTTATTAGTCTCTTGAAAACCTGTCGTGAATTAGAAGCAAGGATTAAAACTTTTTTTATGAGTAGACACCAATGCTGACCTTGACCATGACCATACAGAACTTGACAGCAATGCCAAACGAGGAGAGCCATACAGGTTCATGGAAACGTAAACCATACCGATGAAAACACCGGGCATCAATTTAGAAGCCTATGTCCGTTGGTTGACCACAGAAAAATTGTTCCCCTAGACTGAGGGATTCCTACTGGTACAGGAACACGTCGTGACAACAAAATTTTACAGAAAGCCCACCCTGCATCAAGCAATCAAAGAGAGATGTCGGTTATGTGAAACGAATCGATTCAACATGTCACCTCTGGCTGCCAGGCATTAGGATGTAAAGAACACCTAAAAAGGCACCAAAAAAACCCCCACATTAAACTGGGATCAAGCTATGATAACTGACCATAATATCCCACCGAATAGTCCAGACATATTGTTCGTCCTGAAGCCAATCCGGACATATGGAATTCAGCTGTGGGGATGCAGCAGGGACTCCAACAGAAAAATAATCCAAAGATTCCAAAATAATGATGATCTTCACAGAGATCTTCGGGTGCCGACCGTGGAGGAGGTAATCCAAAAATTCACCCAGACACATCAGGGTCGCCTGCAAGACCACGTTAACGCTGAGGCCGCCCACATCCTCGACTTCAATGCACTGGTGGGAAGGCTAAAGAGAAGGAAGCCCCATGAACTAATATAAAGTATTGTGTTTTATTTTCAGAGCTAGCGACATTTAAAGCTCCTTAATTTTGAAAAATAAAACTATGTTATGTATATATGTTTTAAATGTGTTATTATTATTATTATTATTAGAAATATGCTATTAAGCCCGTAAAGAGCTTAATTGTAATATAAATTTAAAAAAAGTTATTGTTCGTAGATAAAGAAATGAAGAAAACCATCATAATCGGAGTTGGTGTCCCCGCTGATGATAATTTTTCTATTCTAACGCTGAGCGAAAAAAATAGAAGGTACCAAAAGATGTAAGAGAATTTAAAGGCATTTTTACCGACTGGTGGAAGTAAAAATACTGCCAGTTATAATATCCAGCAATGGTTTGATTACTGAAGAAATAATCAAGTCTATGGAGGGCTTGAAATAAGTTGGGAACTTCAAGAAGTGCCGAAAAGGATTATGCTGGGAACTGCCAGCCTCGTCAGAAATTTTTTGAATACATTAAATTAATAATTAAATGAACCATACCCTTGGCTGAGATCTGAACGCAAAATTGATATATCATTTTTCCATCTCCGTTTTCATCAGTCCAAGAGTACTCCCAAGCATATTTTCACCCATGATCAGATTTCTTAGCATGTTTAGTTCTTCTGGACAAAATTTATCAGTTCTTTCCTTGCATCAGAAAAAAATAATCGTACAGCATTAACAGATGATGATCATGTCAAATCAAGCCATGTTCAAACAATTAAACCGAAATGTTTTAAAACATAATTTCATATTGTAACATTCCTTACAACACTTCTTTCGATGCAATATTCCTTTATCTTGGTGGGATGATACCGCTCCAATCTCTGTTTTCCTAAAATCTCACATTTGAATCATGTTTAACAAAAATTATAAATAAAAACCAAAAAATACGGCAAACAGAAAACACTAACTCCTTATCATCCTCTCCTTTTATCAATGATGGCACCCCTATTAGAGGAAAGTGACAATTTTTCCGATAACTAAACGTTTGGCAATAACTTTCTATGTGGTTAATTTTTAATAAACCAGCTAATAAATACTTATTTTTAACATATTATAGTATTATTTGACATTTTAATATGATTCGTGGAATTTAGGTTTATAACGGTGTATTACTGAATTTGGATATCAGATAAACACAGTAAATTCTCAATTGCAAATGGACAGAACATGTAGGCCTAGGGCAAACATATATGTAACGGAGGAAAACACAAGGCACCAAAAGGCAGTTTCTGTGACTGTCGTGTTAGATATGTCATGTTCGATGCAGTCCTGCTTTTCAGTTCACGCTTACTGTATTGGGCACTAATCTAAAACGCGATTTTCAGAGACTGTGCATCTGCATCTGATTCAGTCTAACGATGAATAACCCTCAATTACTAACTTCAATGATTCCTCAACGGCTTTTTCATATTCATTATTCAGGCCAACAAAAAAAAAGGTTTTTGAAAACTTTTTTAACTTTAATAGTTGATCTTTATAGATTTTTATGTGCTGAATCTAAATCTGGCCTTACTTTTTTTGTATCACAGTTTTCCAGCAATATGCTTTGTATTATATAGTACAAACCCCTATACGTTATACGGGGGAATTAATGAAACACTATGTTGCATCATAACCATGGTTTGTATTTACAGTGGGTACATAAAACAGTAATATAATGTGCTAATACAGGTTTCACTGGTCAACTGGAATTGGTCTATACTTTCTTTCTCTTTTTTCTTTGAGCCTACTTGTGTAGCTTTTTCTACGATGAGTTGCTTGTTGAACTTCTCGGTGAAGTAACCAGCAGTAGCCCCCCCCCCATTATGTTGGTGTTCCAGTAACAATGGTAGCGTTTTTCCATCACTTTAATGTCCTGGTGAAAACACTTACCTTGCTTCTCACTAACATCTCCAAAATTGTCCAGGAAGTAATCAAGGTGGATGTTCAAAAGGTGAACTTTCAGGCTCATCAAACATCCTAACTTTTTAAACTTCTGTAACATGTTAGCTAGAATAGAAACATACTCTGGTTCTTTTTCACTTCCCAAGAACTTTGTAACGACTTGCTTGAATGATACCCATGCTTCTTTCTCATTTAAGGTCATTGTGGATTCAAAGTTAACATCAAACATCATTTTCCTAATGTCAGGTCCGACAAAGACGCCTTCTTTTAGTTTAGCTTCTGAAAGGTGTGGAAACTTTTGGCAGAGATACTTGAAACATGGTCTATCTTTAGGCAAAGCCTTTACAAATTGTTTGATGAGGCCTAACTTTATATGTAGAGGTGGTAGAAGCACGTTTTTGGATCTACGAGGTTTTTGCGTATAATGTTTTTTTCACCAGGTTTTAAAGACTTCCTCACATGCCAGTTCTTTCTGCACCGATGTTGATCCTTAGCCCTACTGTCCCATTTACACAAGAAGCATGGAAATTTGGTAAAACCACCTTGCTGACCAAGGAGCATGCATGTTATTTTTAAATCACCACATATCATCCAACCATGAGCAGAATAGCCTATTCGATTTAACACTGTTTCTAGGTTTTCATAGTTTTCTTTCATAATGTACAGAATGACCAACAGGAATAGATGCGTACATGTTACCATTGTGTAATAAAACAACCTTTAAACTAGTTTTCGATGAATCAATCACAACACTGTTCTCATTTGCTATATATGATCTTAAAACGTAACCAGCGCAGTAAATGTGTATTGTTGACATATCTATACTATTCCGGGCAATCAACATTTTATCTGTAAAACAAAGTTCCAAGCTTCTCTAAACAGCATCAGACAGCGATATAGATACTAAGTCCATAGTTAAAACATCATGGCTATAGTTTTCAAAATCTTAAGGTTCATTTCAATTTAAGAACTATTTACCGACCGGAGATAAGGTCATTTAGGTTGACATTGGTAATATAAGGACATAGGTTGACATTCATTAGACAATTGACCATAGTCAACAGCACCTGAAGTCATCAGAAGAAAAATGCCAAAGAAAACTCCAAGATGGACTATGGTAGCTTTATCCTTCTGCCTGAAAAAATCTTGGTCAACCCGTTACAGAAGAATACCAAACTGGTAAATGCATCGCAAGATAGTCTTCCTCTAGCTAATTAGTGAGTCCCCACATTAAGCGCAGGTCATAAATATTTTCATTTAATCTCCGTTCCCTTTCCCCTTTAACATAAATGGAACCGGAGATTTGTCGAAGTACTTTTCTTTCGACATTTCGTAACTTTTTGTTTTCCGACTTTGTGATAGTCCTAGGTTCGGAGCTGTAGATTAGCACATGGCGGATAAGGGTCTTATATAGTTATCTTAGACCGCCTCGAAATAAATTTACTGGATATGATATTACTTATTGCAAAGTTGCATCTGTTGGCGGTCATTAATCTATTTATAATTTCTGCCCTTATCCTATTGATATATGCTTTCTGCGAGCCAAGGTATCTGAATTCAGAAGTGATTCCTAATGAAATTGTTGTCCCAACTAGACTGAGAGCCTCTTAAGAGACCATATACTTGGTCTTGTCCTCGTTTATAACCACGCCAAAAGACTTAGCATAGAAATACTATTTTAAAAAATTACTTACCCCACTCATAGGTATGTACTCAGGTCAGAATTATCTACTGTTTTATAAAATGACGTCAATGCTATCTTATGCTTAGCAAAAAGATTAGTACTGATACTGAAATACACTGCAGTACAGGTAATGAAATTGATGAACATGGTTTATCAAGGATATACAATACTCCTAATACCTGTATACAACCTCTACTACAACTCCGACTACCAGAACTCAATAGCGAACATCAAGGTATTTCAAGAAATGAAATGGCCGTAGTTGCCAGTAAGAGTAAAGTAGCTCATGTGTTAGGTGTAGAAGCCCCCAGTCCGCCCAATGTATCTGTTCACAGGAATAGATAAAGAGATAAATAAAATGTTGTAACTCTTCTAATTGCAGCATCATTAAAACAGATATTTCCGTGGTATCCAGCTTAACATTGGGCATTTAAGATTGGCTCGATTCTACCTAAGTAGTAAAGAAATATCACCAGGATGTCAATATTGCAGTTGTATTCTAACAATAGTCCTCTTTCAGCAGTGACCGACTTAGAGTAGTAAATTGAACGAAATAGGGTCACTACAAAACATCTCAATAGCCTATTGGCCATCTCAATAGGGGACGATTGTGGTAGGTCTGGCAAAGTGGTTTCCTTTCTTACCCGAGTAAATCTTCTCTTAATAATTTTCTGTTAAATGTTTTATTTTATTTCTTATGACAGCCTCTTTGTAATACGTTTCAACTGTTCTCTTCTTCTCTTCCACACCCCTCATTCGTTCCCCATGTTTTGCTTTATTAATATTGTTTACGGTGAAGATACAGTGAGCGAAAGAACAATCTTCCGTTGGTTTGTAAAATTTCTTTCTAGGGATTATGACCTTACCAACAAAGAACGTGGTAGTCCGAAGACTAAGTTGGACAACGAAAAGTTAAAAGAGCTGGTCGAAGCCAAACCACTCGTGAATTAGGTTCACAACTTGGAGCAAGTGCCATGACTGTTTCCAGGCACCTTAAGGAGCTTGTAAAGACAAAAAAGCTGGAAATATGGGTCCCACATGAATTAACCAAGGCCCACCAGCTCACCCGATTGGAAACGTGCTCCTCACTTCTGTTTCGCAACAGAAGTGAGCCTTTTTTGGGAAGTGAGCGATGTGAGCGAGGAAGGTGTTATACGATAACCGCAGGAGATCTGGACAGTGGTTAGATAAAAATGAAAATCCTCAACATATGAGTAAACCGAACCTTCTCCCCAAAAAAGTAATCATTACTGTTTGGTGGAGTGTGGCTGGTTTAATCCACATATCATTTTTGCCAGCTGGTGAAACAATCACTGCCAACAGTTACTGCGAAGAAATGGAAAGGTTTCACGGAAAAATGGATATGAAACAACCTGCTCTGGTTAACCAAAAAGTACTATTCTGCTACACGACAACGCACGCGCACACATTTCAAGGTTGACCGTGCAAAAGCTCCAGGAGCTGAATATAGAGGTCCTTACGCACCAACCATATTCTCCGTACCTTTCTCCAACTGATTTTTACTTTTTCTTTTGTTTGGATAACTTTTTAAGAAATAAAAAAATTGACAACGAAAATGCCCTGAAATTGGCCTTCCAAGACTTCCCTTCTTCCTTGACACCTAATTTCTACAGAGCGGGGATAGAAATGCTTGTTTCACGGTAGAATTGTATTTTGATTAATAAAAGTATTGTTTAATATTTTTTTTGCTAATAATTTAAATTTACACATTCACCAACATTTCATATGTTACAACCCAATAAATATTTTCTTTTTATCATTCAGTCAACTGTCAATCCTGCGTGGGTTGAAACATTGGCTATAAAAATAAACATTTCTTCTTAGTAAAAATATTTTTTTCTGGCCACCTTAAATATTATTAACGCCAAGGCTAACCCTATCTGTATTAAAATTTGTATTAATTTTTTTTTTTTTTTAAGTTTATTTATTGATATTTACAACTGTATAATAAAAATACATCTAGTAAATGTGCTAAGCGATACATAATGACATGATATAATGACAAGTAGAGAAACTACCCACTGGTAGTACTCAAATCATAAGTTTAACTAAGAAGTCACGGGGCCATCTTCTTTTCAGACGCCTCGGAGGATTATCGGGAATTGAAGAGGAAGCTAGGTTTAAAACCAGAGGGTTTGAGTGGAAATGAAGTTTGTTATGAAAGGATAGATAGAGGGTTCGGGCCAAATCAGCAACAAATGGGACATTAAGGTCGTTATGGATGATTTTATTCTTAACAAAATAAGGAGCATTAAGGATTTTACGAAGGATTTTGGATTGTAGGGATTATATACGAGAGGAATTCGATGGCTTAGTGGAGCCCCAAAGCTCTACTCCGTAGGTCCAAATAGATCGTATGATGGTCATGTAGATGAGTCTTTTGTAATAAATTGGGAGCTTAGAGCGTTTGTCTAGTAAGTGTTGAAGTAGCCTGAAACGTCGAGCGGTTTCTTGTCTTTTCAGTCTCGTATGAGGATTCCAGGTTAATCGTTTGTCAAGAAGCAACCCTAAGTATCGGATCTGTTCTACAGGCGCCAGTGGGATATTATTAAAGGATACTGAAGGACAGGAAGTCATTGGTTTACGACGTAAGGTAATAGTGATTTGATGCGACTTTTGAGAGTTTATTTTAATTCTCCAGTTTTGACACCATTCTTCAAGATCAGTGATATGGGGTTGGAGGCTTTGGGATGCAATAATTGGATTGGTGTTGACAGATAATACACATGTATCATCAGCATACGTGGTAAGGATAGTATTAGGATGAGTTGGGATGTCAGCTGTATAAACTGTATAAAGGATTGGGCCAAGGATACTACCTTGAGGATTGTATTAATTTAATTCTTAATCTTTACTTATCGAAAGCGTTTTAGATGGGTGATCTACCGCCCCGGTGAATATGTGGCTAAGTCGAATCTTCTCCAGAGTGAGTTAATTGTATTGAGGGAAGCGGAGTTGTTTAATTTTCCTACTGGCCGCAGTTCCAGGATCAACTGTGAATTATTTTTTTTTTTTGCTACCGTTGCTCTTATTCATACTTTAATATTAAAGGGGTAGTTGGGGCTCGTGTTAGTTTTAGAGCATCTGCCCTTCAAGAATTTACAAGCAGAATTTCTTAAGTATTATTTTGTAAAAATTCTAAAAATTAAATCTATTGAGAAGCCATTATAGATCCATATCTGTAAACAATACGTGAATGAATCAAGGTACTTTTAAATGTTTAAAGTACTATTATTAATTCTCTTAGTGTATATAACATTAATGAATCTAAATTGAATAAAAATAAGGTTTTAATTAGGCAGGTTAGGAACTATAAGCGATCTTTAGATCTAGAACGCTATTTAGATTGATATTTATCGTGTAGAGTTAGAGCATGATTTAACTGTTTATTGTTTAATTTTTAGTATTTTCCCAAAATACAAGTTATCCTTAGCTTTCAATAGAGAAACATCATAGTAAACAAGTAATAATTTCATCGAGAAACAAATGTTTCAACAAACATTTCGAAGTATAGAAGTTGTTGAAACCTTCATTTATGGATGAAATTATTACCGAAATATACACACTTCTTATAATTAAACTCCCTTTTCTATACTAAAGCTCACTATAACCTTAATTTTTCGAAAATATAAGAGATATAAAGAAAAGTTAAACCTTGTTGTGACTCAACTCGAAGCGACAACCTGCGGAATAATTACCGTTAGTAATTGATCTATTATTTTCTAGGATTTTATGCTCTTATCGTTGAATGTGGATGCAGAAAAAAAGTTCTACTTTGCATAGAATTGTCGTAATAGTTTTTAGAACAAACAATAAAGACTTATTAATATTATTTTATTATTTATTATTAATAATAAAAAGCTAAAATATTTGCATAATTTAAGTATTATGATTACAACGAAGAAAATGGTCCGGGTAGCGGTCAACTAAATTCTCTTATATTGGGAGAACGTTTTATTGACAAGCCAACGTTTCGACCCACATTTCATGTCATCTTCAGGGCTAAATATACAAAATATAAAAAATTAGAATATTATATGGCACTGAATAACATTATATTAAGAATTAGGACAGAATTTTAGTAGAAAAAGATTAAAAATAAATAAAAGAAGAAAAAATAATGGTTAAAAGAAAAATTATAGTTAATTATAGAACCGAATTATAGTAAATATAATAATAAATTGATAAGGAAATTGGTACAAATAAACAATACAAATAAATTATTCAGATTATTTAGATAAATTATTAGATTATTCATTATATTATTTATTTTCACTCATCACAGATAATATACATCAAATATATTATTTATTTTCTTTAAAATCAAGTATTAATTTTATTTTCAAAACTCAATAAAAATATTTTATCATTAGGTATATTCTACAATAAGTTTAAAACTTCCGATTATTTAAAAAAAATATTTTTTCTGTATAAAATTTCCTTATAACTTGATAAAATTCCATCTACTATATAACTCTTTCAACAAATATTTTTTAACTATATTTTTATTAATTACTATTATTTATTTTTATTGTTCATTTGCATTAATTTCATTTTATTATAATATCTACTATAATTCCGTTCTATAATTAACTATAATTTTCCTTTTATCTACTCTTTCATATTTTTTTTTCTTTTATTTAAAAAAAATCTTTTTCTACTATTATTCTGTCCTAATTATAAATTTTTCATTTGTTATGTTTTTGGACACTTTATTGGATACTTTTCCATTTCTTACTTTGTTGGATTTGAACAGCACCCCTTTGTTAATATATTGTACATCTTTTTCATTATATAATTTAAGCCCCTCTGGCTTTTATTTCTATTACTTAGTACATAATACATTATTCTATTATTCTAAGTATAATGTTATTCAGTGCCATATAATATTTTATTTTTTTATGTCTTGTATATTTAGCCCTGAAGATGACATTGCTGTGTGTCGAATTGTTGGCTTATCAATAAAAAGTTCTCCCTACATAAAAGAATTTTCTTGACTTCTACCCGAACCATTTTCTTCCTCATAATTACACAAGGTCAACTAATATTACTCCATATATTATGATAATATATTATAAAATCGTTATATTATATGATCATGTATTAAGTATATATGATTGTAATGGTTATGTATAAATATGGATATAACTTTTCAATAGAATATAAATAAGTCTGTTTCAATATTTATTACACAAATTGATAACGGTATTCCTTTACATAGATAAGTTTAAAATAAGCATGTATATATCTATAATTTATGTATATATCTATAAGTATATGCATAAATTTTATGTTTGTATTCTTATTGTAGATTTGTAAAGGATATAATATCCATTTGCAGTTTTTTCCCTTTAGAATCAACCAACAACAAACAATTAATAATTATTCCCTTTTCTTCTCGTTTTAATAATATATTATGTCCCAAACAATAGTTCATATTCAAATTAATTATTTAATGCCAGTCAATTGAGCTAATAATAATTTTTTTTTGGAGCACCAAATTAATTGATACAATCCAGTTTGTGTTTAGTGGCTTTTCCAAAACTGACAACCAATAACTACAAATTAATAAAATCCACTAACTACAAACTAATTCAGGTTTTAACTGAACATGGACATACCAAATCATACTTACACAGAAATCACATAATCAATGACAATACTTGCTAAATAGACAAAGAAGAAAAGACATTTAAACACATAATATACCTATGACTGCCAAATGTATGAAGCACAAAGGTCGAAATTAATCATTTCCATACTAGTAAGAGGGAAAGTTAACATTAATCAAAATACATGATCGGACGAAAACATGCAAGTTAGAAATCAACACAAGGAAAACCAAATTCATAATTTTTAGTAGGAAAAGGTACATACCGGATTTAAACACCGTCATTGGCAATGATCAATCGGAGAATACTCAAACATTGACCTTTCTTGGCGTTGTGTTCGACCGAAAAGTAAGTTGGTAAAGACACATAGATAGAGTATACGTCAGGACTATGCAAACAGTTAACTCTTTGACTAATGCCGCAAGGACAGTCTAAGAGGGGGGTGTTGATTCCCAAAATGCTTTACGTGGTGCCGATTTGGGATAAAGCAATTCAGAAATAATGCCATCTCCAGAAACTACAAAGACTACGAAGAATCATTGGGATCAGGATTGTCAAGGCGTATAAAACTATCTCATATGAAGCACCTTGTGTCTTAGCAGGAATTATAGATCTTAAAATTAACGAAATCGTAAACTTTCATCGAACAAACTGCTAATTATTATTGATTTTTTCATCTTTTATCGATTCAACTAAGAAAACTTTAGAGAAATCGACAATAACATAATAGAACGGGTATCTGAACCTTTAGATAGGTTACTCCCATCAACATTTGCCAAACTTCACATGTACTTGACAGGACATAAGGGAACGGATACAGAAATCACCAACATTTACACAGACGGAAGTAAAGATGGCAATAATGTAGGCTGTGCTTGGGTACTTTGGGACACGAATGGGAAGATGTGCCCAGTACAAACTAGGCTCTATCTGTTCCAACAAACAAGCTGAGAAGTACGCAGTCGTAAAAGCGACAGAATTCCTTCTTGTTCTTCCAACCAACATACACACAGATAACATAATCTTGATACAATCAGTTCTCAACACAGACATACATGGCGAGCTTACAGAAAACATCAGAGAAAACTTATGTACACTCGGGCTTCTAAATTCCTCTGTAAAAATAATATGGGTAAAAGTTCACTCTGGTATTGAGGGCAATGAGATAGATGATAATTTAGCGTAAGAGGCAGCACAAAGTGATTTGTCTCCATCTTTTCACAAAACAACAATTTCGTTCATAAAATTAAAAATAAGGGAAGAATCATGGGATGAACGGTGGACTGTTTCAAATAAATCTCCTAGTTTGCATAGGTTTATTCTAAAACTGACAACCAATAACTACAAAATAATTGAATCCACTAACTACAAACTAACTCAGGTTTTAACTGAACATGGACACATAATATATGACTGCCAAATGTATGAAGCACAAAGGTCGAAATTAATTATTTCTATACTACTAAGAGGGAAAGTTTGGCCAGTATCTGAACATGACCTATATAATACATTTCGGCCCAAATTCACTATGTCTTAAGTATATTAGTTAGAATTATCACTATTCTTGTTAATCCTTACTGTAATGAATTTAAAAGGCACATAGTATACTTAAGTATGGAATGTGCCAATAAATAAACGGTCGTTTCAGAGGGTTACATTAAAAGGAAAAAGCGAAAAAAAAAAGTTATTTATTTTTCGTTTCGTTCTCTAATAATTTTTTTATTTATTTATTACTTTAAGAAGGGCATTATAATATGAATAACTTTTGGTACTCGGCTTCAACTGTTCTGAAAATTTCAGTGCCCTGCAAATAAAAAACATTGTTTTTTTTTCTTATCTTTTACGTTTTTTTGGTGGAGTAAAAGGTTCTCTTAACCTGTGCCACAAGTTAGTTGCAGTGCAGGGAACAATAGTTGTAATTATTTGTTTCTTTTTGGATAAAATAATGATTTTTATATTACTTTGCAGTTATGAATTTGCATAGGTATGCAAAACGTTTGACGAAAAACCCTTTAATAGCACATAAATCGAAAAGTATAAACTTTAAAATAATAAAAGACATTAATTAATGTTGAAAAGAATTAATTTAAAATAAAAAAAGACATTTATGTTATATTATTCTATTTAGGTTAGATTTTAGTATGTTTAAAAAAAAAATGTATTTATTGAAATTTACAACTGCAGCCTGAATACATCAGGTTAATATAATCAAAGATAAATCATGTCTCGGAATAAACACAAGTAAGGACTCTACCCAGTGGTAGTACTTGTAAGTTTTTCTATGGCTGTATCAATGTCTTGTCTTGCCTTAAGTGAAATTTTTAAGTCCAGATTGTTCTCCAAATCATAACAGATGTTGTCCTAGTTTACACGTCATGTAATCAATCTAGGAAGGGAAGGCTTGGGAACGAAAGTTGAGTGTTATAAAAGGATAACTGGGCTATGATCTGATGAAAGGTCATCCAAGGATCTGATATTGCTTTGCTTGGTGGAAATCTGCGATGTAATAAATATGTCAAGGATGTCGGGACGTTTTTTGAGGGATGTAGGCCAATATGTGGGGTTATTCGGTGCCAGGATGGAATAATTATTTCTGGGAGATACAGAAAACAGGATATTACCTCGGAAGTTGGATGTTCGACAACCCCATCGTTGGTGTTTAGCGTTGTAGTCTCCTCCAGCAATAAAACGCGGACCAAGAGATTGGAATAAGGATTCAGAAAGATTATAAGAAACAGAAATTTCGGGAGGACAGCATACAACTGAAAGTGTGATACGGAAAGGACGAACGTTGTTATGGTTACTGCGATTGATTGGATAGCATCAGATGGAGTGGAAGGAATAAGGGAATGGGATAAGTTTTTATGAAGGCCTGGGTGGTCTGATCTATAAGTGATGTAGTCCCGTATATAGAATTGTGTGCGGTGAGTGAAGTGTGTTTCAGTTATCTATTTGCTTGTCATGTAGAAATATGTCAAGTTCGTCAAGGTGATTATACAGGCCATTAGCATTCCACAGAACGATTGCTAGGGGCTTTATGCTCATCATGGGTAATTAAGTGGAACTTCTGTAAGGATTCTCGGGAGTAGGTTGATGAGAGGCTTGATTGTCTTTTGGAGATCTTTCAGGAAGGATGACAGGATAATATTTATATCGGTGGGGTTTTGGATTTGTGCTGGATATGTGTCCGGAGTTTGATATGTATAATTGACAGGTAAAGGAGGGTTGGCTGGGGGTTGTACCCGAGGTGTTTTTTGTTGAACTAATGGTTTTATATGAGATTCGTGATAGGAGAGGGAGAGGATATGGTTTCTGTGGCGGCAATTTGACCCTTAAGGGTAAATGGTGGGGAGGAGTTTGCTGACTTGGAGGTTGAGGATTGGGATTGGATGCCTTAGGCTTGATAACGGATTCCCGGGATTTGGGTTAGGAGGTCCGAGGGCTTGGTAAAGAAAGGCTGGGAGTTGATTTGGGAGTTTTGAGGCGTCTGGGTTCGAGGCTGCTGCTGTTTGTTCGAGGTTCTCCAAGTTCTGAGGTCCAGAAGTCTATCTGTGGGCGTTATTGTGGAATGCTGTTGTGATGCTTATAGTTTAGGAAATTCTGGAAAGACAGCATTAATGTCGTCCACTTCAGGTGCCTGACTTGTGCTCTTCTCTTGGCTTCTTAGTTGATAGTTTTTTGTTCTAACTCGTTGAAAGTTTTCCTTTATAGTTTGCTGAGTGATCTTCATCACAGAGAGCACATTTTGCGGGCTCGTTTCTTGATTTTTGTCAAGTATGGGATGGATGTTGTCCAGCACATTTAACGCACCTAGGTTGGTGGTGGCAATAGGTCTTGGTGTGACGTAAATGTTGACAGTACATTGTACTGTTGTGTTTTTTTTCGCTTGGGTTCTTCAAATTTTACCGTGGGATATACAAGCCTTGAAACTTGAAATATTTCCGGATTATTTGGAGCTGGTTCTAGTCCATCTTTCACTCTGGAATAACACATGAAGTTTGATTGGACAATCAGTTCTGAAATTTCCTGACCGAGTTGTAAAAGTTCGTTATATTAGCGACGAAAATAGGAGGTGGATCAGGGTGAGAGAACCCTCGGTGTTCCTGATTCTCGTTACGACTGCTTTCTGTAGGTCCAGTATTGCTGCTGGTTAAGGCAATTGTAGATTTATTTGGATTGGCTGCAGTAGTTTTGCTGCGGGTTATTGGAGTCTCCAGTGTTTTGTTGATTTGTGACACGGGCTTCTTTGAGACAGCCGATTTATTTTTTTATTTTTTGTTGGGTGAGTTGCCCGATGAGCCAGGAGCAGCCTTTATCTGTCCGTCTATTCAAATATTGCAAGTCGGTCTCGCTTATTTCCGAAAATGGAGTCTGCCTTCGACACTTCACTTCCCACGAAATCGGTCCCTTAAGGCTTTCTCTGGGGTGTGAATAGTTTCAACAAGTAACTTACTACCCCTTTCGTACCTCTTAGTGTTGAGTGCTTTAAAGGAATTCTAAAAATTTAACGAATTAGGTCAAAAATCGTGGAACGTAAGAAGTTGAAATATATCAGGTGGCTTAGGAGCGATGGCAAATGAGGGCGAACGATGTAATCTAGATATCATGGAGCAGAAGGAGGTTTACTTGCCTGAGGAAGGCTCGTTAACAAGAGGGAAGAACACTATTTAGTATGGAGGAAGCGGTAATTATTATCTAAGTACATGGTTTCTAATTAGAAATAGATTGCTTGGCGTAAATTCATTCTACTACAGAAGACGGTGATGGCGTAATTAAATGTTAATTTATGACAGAATGGATATTCAAGATAATATAACTCCCGCAAATATTGTTGTATAAATAAATATCAAGATATTTCTAAGCATAAGTAGACATTGTGACATTTTTGTTTGCATTGTAAATAAATAAATTAAGAGGGTAAGAAAAAAAAGTAGACATTGTGACACATCCCAAACAAGAAACAAAATTGATAATGATTTGAAAGATGAAAGATGGAAAAATAGTACGATAGCTAGAGATATAGATTTATATATTTATAATCAAGGAAAGAGTTAGTTATCAGAAATCGAAACTTAAACACTAAGCTGACATGAAAAAGAGATTTTGAAACCGTAAATCTGTCAAAAATTTTAATCAAGATAAATTGAATAACCTTTCACAAAACCCTCCACTTAAAAATCAATTTGCGCAAATTGATCAAACAAGTTTGAAGTTTCAAAACCTTTTGATGAATTTCCCGAAGAAAATGAGTTATGGGTTGGGTTCATGGATAATATTAAATGGATCGGAATCGGTTTCTTGGAAAAAGTGAGATTAAAAAGAATAATCTTGGTTTGAATAAAGAAGTCAACTTCTAAACATGTAAGAAAAAGTATAAGCCGGGAAATAAAAAATTTAATAATCTCAGCGATAACAACGCTGTAAACATCCGAAGTTTAAAAAAAAAGAGTTTTTATTCCTTAAAAAAAGAAGAATATCATAAACTTAAAATGATATGAAGAAGCTAACAGGACTGTAAACCATGATAAGAGAAATGTAAAAGAGTATATTAGATCGTGTAAACGGTTTGAACTCGTAATTAATAGAATCAGAGATGAAAATAACAATATATAGCCCCATCCGGTAAACATTTTGAATAAATATGTAATTAATAAAGTTGAAATTTGATAAAAATAGCCGGGATCGGCTAATTCCAACTGTAGCACACAACGGTATATTTGTTACTACTATAACTTTCACTATTCCTTTAAAATGTTTATGGAAAATAAAAGCAATGCCTATAGAATGTAAAGAGTCTATTCATATTCCAGTATAAAAAAAGAGGGGGGATAACAGATCCTAACTACCGCACAATCCCTCTAACATCCTTGCTACAAAGTATTCTCATTAATTTTATGTTATTCAAATTAAGTTATTCGAAAATCCTACGAAATCACCAATTTGTTTTTTAAGAAAATGTTCAACTAATGATAATATGTTCTTCTAAGGCAAAATATAATAGATAATAATAATGATATATACCTATTATATTTTATGTGTGCCGACGTTTCGACCAACTTTGTAGGTCATCTTCAGGGCCAATAGGAGTGGCTACTCGGTGCAGAAGGTAACTGGCAAGGAAAGGTAAGCTATTTCCATCCTACATTAAGTACTTAGGTTCTATTATAGATAAGGAAATCGTAATTCATGAGTAAGCACTTGTTATTTTTCCGTCTCTACATTATAGGGTACGCGCCTTGCCTTAATCAAACAAGAATAGAAATTAAACAACCAATGCCCTTTCAGCTGTTCTGCATTGATGAGAGCGTGGCCGTTAAGGATGAAAAAAGTACTATGATCCTGAAAAATGAGATGTCGTGTAGAACTTTCTGTCGGAGAATGGCAAAGGTTCGGAAGTTCAAAGATTTGGGAGGTTACAAACAGCGTTTATTTTACAAACAGCGTTTATTACAGAGCATGCATCCGGTTACAATTATTAAAGTTATAGAAAAATGGTGATTGCGATTAACATATAATGCTATTGGGATTACGAACAATTTTTTTTAATTTATAATTAGTGCCAAGTCGACTGGTAAATGGCTGAAATTTATACTGGAATAATGTGGCTTCAAAAGAATAAACAATAAACACCATATTGGTTTTAATTATGATAACACGATTTTTAAGTATCCTAAAATAGCTTTATCCTAAAATTTATACTTTTTCAAGCATTGATCAATATCTAATTAGAATTCTTTATACACAGTATTTCGTAACATTAAACTTATAAATAAACGGGTCGGAAGAATTCATATTAAAAATGTGGCAGAAATATTCATCATAAGAATACCCACCATTTTAAACACAATGGCTTTGTTTTGCTTTTTTTGTCATTTTTTAATATCATGAAATGACTTTTTAGGTGCCCACAAAAATGTGATCTAACCAAGTGAATAATCTTAGAGTAAAAATTACATTCGTAATATTTATAAACCCAGAAAGAAGAGTTGAATCCCTTCCAACACGTTTGACTGACTCTTGTCTCCAAGAATTTACAACATATAGTGATTTCTACTACATCTATACCGATATTATTCACATATTCTTGCTTAACCAAGGTTTGATCTGAAGTTAATTGAGTAACTGAGGTGGCCGGATCTGTGATTTATTATAACTTACCTTCTTGTTCTATCTCCATATCTATTACTACAAATAGCACAAGCGCAATCAACACTACCCACTAAATCCAAAGTATAACCCCAATTGTGCTTCATCCACAGATAATCTTTCCCCTTACTGCATTATAAAAGTATTCTAAAGGCATATACCGCCTCTTCGCCTGCAAAATGAGATTCGAATGTGGATCGGGGTTAAGGATACTTAAACTCGATTTAAGCTTTAGGAACACACAAATCAGTCAGGAGCTTAAAAGCATCTCCGTCAAAAGCATTAAGATATGGCTTTTTTGTTTTCTCCTCGTTGATCGCGTTTTTATTTGCCAAGAAAATCCATCTCGGCTTGTAAATGCTCCAATGATTTCCTTTTTTTCTTTTTTTTTTTTTATAGTGGAGGAAAGTTTCTCGCATACGGACGCCTTCGTGTAACGCATTTTGCATAATGCGTTTTGGAGTATTTCACTACTACCAATAAAATTCCGTAAATAAATATAAAATCTATAAACATGTTGGTTATTGGACATTTTTTAAAATAATTTGTGTTATAATTTAATAGTGTTTACGCACACTTTACAAATGAAAACTTTTACGAATGCTTTTATTCTTTTATAACTTAAAAGAGGAAAACCTCTTGGTTGTAAGGATGATGTAGTGATTTAGTAACTAAACCACCCTCTTTTAATTTTACTATCTTCTAGATTTCTTTCCATTCTTATTAATTTTATAATTAGTATTATAATCCGTTATTCCATAATTTATTTAATAAATTCCGCATTAGGAGATTGAAAAACGTGAAACTGCAAAACATGCATCCGGGGTTAACATTATTCAAGTGATATGGTCACGAAGATTAAGATGGACTTAGTAACAAAGGAATTTTTAAAAATTTAATTAGCGTCAGGAGACTGGGAAGCGTTTGAGGGGTAGACCGAAACGTAGGTGGGGAGATTGCGTAAAGCGTGATGTGACGGATTTGGGTTATGAATACTGGATCAATTTATCAACCGATTGAGAGCAATGTACTCTGGCTTATGCTGATTTGGGGTCTGCTGAGCATATCGTCATAAACCGCAACGTCTTTGAAGCACAAAGGGCTAAATTGCTGAGTGGAACCGGACTATATGTTCTATGAGTTTTCCCTCAGCTAATGACAGAATACCAATATAATACCCTATAACAAAGATACTCCTACAGTAGGCGCATTTCCATCTCAGTGAGTGGCCTGTTCCCGGCAGTCCTTCAGAATGTGAGGATACAATAAAACAAACTAATTCTTGGAGCTATGATGATCTTCATTAGAACATTAAAAATAAAAGCTTATGAGCAACATCAATTTGCACATATAACCACTGTAGCATTGCAATGCTGCCGGAACCCTTGTCGCCGCAAGGAAAGAAGTATGAGTAAATAAATAAATAAGTCGAGATTGGAGAAAACCTATCTTAAGAATGAAGTCAATAGAGTTAAAAATCTCTAGATAAGAAAATGTTGTTTATTTTTCATCTATAAACATTAAAATTTCATTTTGACACAGTTTGCCTAAACTATTTAATAGTTATATTCTTTATATTGTTATATTCCTAAATAGTTTGGGAACAGTCGCTCAGTGGTATGAGCGCTGAGTTTGGCTGATGGTCCAGGGGTCAAATCCGGCAGTAACAGATAATTTATTTGATATGTTAACTAACGGAGAAGGGTTCATGGGATTCTGGAGACCCTCATAGGGGTCACCTAGCCTCTATAAAGTGAGAAATAAAATAGGGGGGCTGGCGATTGGGATCTATAACAGACAAATCACTTGATTGCAAAACCGTTGTCCTAGAAACAGTCTAGTCTGTACCATGTACCGAACCCAAGACTCTTTTTTAATGCTTAATATCATAACATAGCGTTTTGTATCTTAGTATGTTACTTTTGTCTAAAACAAATCTTTTTACTAAAGCAGAAACAAATCGAATGGGTAATATCTTTATACCTAATAAGAGAAATTTTATTTTTATGTTCTGCTGTGTGGGCTTCACTCCCTAAACAAACATCCCAGGGAAGGTTAAGATTCTTTGATCTGAATGATCTTTAAATAATAATATTTAATGTCAATCTGAGATGCAGTAATAACCATAAAACCTACAACTTTCTGTTTGCAATATATAAAAAATATTTATTGACAGTATACTCGATATTAAAAACAGGAATTCCCACTGATAAGTGCCTATATTGATGGGAAAAGGGAGACAATTATGTTTTTTCGTGTCAAAATTCAGATGGACTTTATTTCCCACTAATACGTGTCAGTATGAACTACAATTAATTGTAAGAATAAAGTCATACACTAATATATTCCTATAATGGTAAATATTGGATTTTGCTGAATGATATAAAATACTTTGAATCAGGGTCATTTAAAAAAAATGAAATAATGATTTGTCCTTATTTTCTTTTTTCATCACCTAATCACTAGTTAATAGTTTTATTTCCAAACAACTAAACTCGCTCAATGAACTACAAATCTGAGGCATCAATATCAATTGTTCAGATTGCTCTCAGCTGATAGGAAAATCTGTATCAAGCTGATGTCATACTTGAGTCCCGTTAGGTACTATCCCACAGCTATTTACTATTTTCCAAACTGTGGTTTAGTGCTGCATAACTTTCTTTTAAAATTGTACCAGTCATAACTTCTATTTTGTAATATAATATTTGAAAGGGATTGAATACTTGAAAGAATGCTTCTTCAAGGTTAAAGATATAATTCTGTGGAAAAACATGTGTACATGTTTTATTTTATTACCTTTTTTTTTTTTTTTTCTTAGCCCCTTTGGGTTTGAAGATTTCTAAGTAGAATTGAAGATGGGAAGGAGAGGTATCTCTTGTACTGTACGATGTACATTTTGAGAGGAGGATGAGAAGGTGGAAGGTTCTAATTTATTCATTTCTATTTATTAACTTTAGATTTTTCCGGTGATGGGGCTCACCGTGTCCTTTTCCTTTTGTTTGTTTATTTTATTAATATCTCAGTTCAGACTGAGACTATGTACGTGATCTTGCCACGTTTGTGGCCGTCCTGCTGGGGTGAGTGTCCGAAAAAGAGGGTTAGTACAGTAGTTCAGGCTGTCATAAAATTTAATGTGTCTACGTTTAATGGAGTCTGTAACTGTCGGTATGTCGAAAGTAGTGTGTAGGAGGTCCGTTTTTGTTTTGTTTAATGTTGTGGGTCTCACTATGCGTTGCAGTACGCCATTCTGAAACTGTTGGAGCTTTTTCGATGTTGCCGGCGTGATGTTACCTAATAATGGTGCTCCGTAAAGGAGTGCCGGTCTTAGGATGCTCTTGTAGATGGTCAACTTGAGGCGGAGGGATAAGTTAGGAGAAGTAAGCAGGTGGTTAAGTCTGTAAGACTTGGTCCTAACCGATCTGAGTTTCTTCCTGCAGTGGTAGGCTAGTTTAAGGTGCCGGTCAAGGGTGACACCTAAGTAGACTATGCTCCTCGCTGGTGTGTTTTCACGTCCCGCTACCCTATAGACCTTAGGGAGAGGGCGGCGCTTTTTCCCCTGAAAAGAAAAAAATATGCAGTCCGTCTTTTTAGGATTCACTGTGATGTTGAGTCCTTCTAGCTTCTGTGGGATGCTCGCACAGACCTCCTCCGCCTGCCGTAGAGCTCTCTATGCGCTGATCGAGGTGCTGTAGATCGCTATGTCGTCGGCATAGGCTGCTACAGTAGCTTTTTTGTAGTTGGCTCCAACAGTTTCAGCTGTGGATATTGAGAAAAGTACTGGAGATAGCACAGACCCCTGAGGCACTCCGCATATGAATGCGATGGCTTCCGATGATGTTTCGCCGATAGGAACTGCAATATTTCGTTTTTCCGTAGGATCGAGTAGAGCTGTTCCGGAAATTCGTTGTCCTGTAGTGTCTCGCATAATAGGTTATGGGAGACTGAGTCGAACGCTTCCTTGCAGTCTATGGAGATCATAGCGGTCGCTTCGTTCGTGGCGGTGCACTGGCTCACTTCCGCATGTATCTTCGCCAGGTGATGATCCGGGCAGAGGCCGGCCTGGTAGGCGGTTTACTCCGGTGGGATGAGTGCTGCCTCTGAGCAATACGCCTCGAGATAATTGAGGACAATTTTCTCAAAGACTTTCACCAGATCCGGAAGCAAGCTGATGGGCCTGTAGTCCGCTGGCTGCGATCCTGACTTCAACGGCTTGAGTAGAGGAAACAGAATAGCTATCTTCCAATTGTCTGGAAAATATCTTAACCTGAGGCAGGTGTTATATAAATTGGTCAAGTTAGCTATTCCTCTTTTTGGCAGTTGTTTCAGCAATATAGTTTGTTTCCCGTCGTGGCCTGGTGCTTTATTCCCCTTCATACGACGAAGAATCGCTTTCAGCTGCTTCGGTGATACAAACATATAGTTGGTTCCTGTCTCTTCGGTTGGTAAATCATCGTGTGCAGGATCTGTTCTTCTTGAGATGATTCCACCATAATGATGTGAAAACTTGGTAACCTGTTCTTCTACTGTCAACAGTTTGTACCCGTCGTGAAGTAGTGTAGAGCTTCTCTTCTGTGTGCAGGTTTTCAATAGCTTCCAGAATTTTCCAGAATCAGAATTCTGTAGTCGCCATGCGTGGACCTCAGTTTTTCAAGCCACTGTGCAGTCCTCCAGTGTTTTATGAGATTTCTAATCTGCGTGGTAAGGGAATTTATACCGATTTCGTCTCATAATCTCTATTTCTATACCATTTATTCTTCCACTTATTGCGGGTGGCGATAAGGTTCAGAATGTGGTCTGGCATACGGCGTAGAGCTGGTGGAAGTGGTCTGAATTTCGGAATTGCTTCATCTGCGGCTCTTCTGATTGTTTCTGTGAAGAACTCTACGTATGCGTCTACATCACTTCTTGTCCGTAGTGTGGGAACTGTTGACAGTATGTGATGGACCTCTGCTTTGTATGTTCCCCAGTCTGCTTCCTCCTATTTATATTTTGTCACCGCTGGAACAGTTATTTCCTCATCCATAATATAGAGCACAGGTCTGTGGTCGGAGGTAATAAAGTCCAGCGTCGAACAATCCACGAATCGATGCGGCTGCCTCGTAAGTAGTAGATCGATGGTAGATGTGAAGGACGGCTTCGCTCGATGTCTGAAAGTGTGGGTGTTCGGATGTACTACATTTTATTACCTAACATGTGTAGTCAGGTATATCCAACATATTATTTATATTAAATGAGATTTTAAAAAGAAGATCATATTAAAACTGTCAGTAATTATTGTTTGTAGTGAATTTTCAGAAACATAATATTTTTTTAATTGTATCATTTTTGTTCAGTCCATAAAAGTGATGTAACCGGTTTTGAAACCAAATGCCTCACATCAAAACTAAAGATACGATTATTTTCATATTCTATAATCATATACTATCATAATATTCTATTCTATATAATATACTATGAATATTATACTTATTTGAGAATATAATATAAATTATAAATAGAAAATTAAGTAAATTGTTAAAAAAGTAAATAAATAAAGAATATATAAGTTGTGTAAGTTACAGTTTAGTATTAAATCTTTAATACCTAGAAATGCAAGTGGGATTATTAAGAATATCTCAACATTTTTAACTTAATATAGAAAATAGAAAGGTGTCGAATGATTGCAATTAGAGGGCTTTGGGATCTTTATTCTCCTGTCGACGCTAAACAACCGTCCCGAGCCTTTCCGTCTATCTCAATTCTTCCTTTTCCCTTCCATTCCTCACAAAAAGCACAATTTATATTTTGTTTATCTTATTAATTAATCAAATCTGCTAATTAAAAGGCTAAGATACCCAGAGTATTGTTTATTATGAATTAGCCAAATTATTACAATTGCAATAAAAAAAAAATGTGGCATGCGAAACGATCCATAAATAGAGACATATATATATATATATATATATATATATATATATATATATATATATATATATATATATATATATATATATATATATATATATATATACTAGCGGACCCGACAGACGTTGTCCTGCATGATATTTCAAGCGATTAGGATATTGAACAAAGTATGAAACGAAAGATAAATAATATAATAATTTCATTATTCTTTATTTTGAAATAACATCAATTTTTCTAAAAACAATTCGTTATAATCAATACTGTTTGTTTAATTTTATCTTAATGCGAGTTGATGAACAATATTTTTTAGTCAATTCCTGAGGAGTATAAATGAATAAACTTGACGATTTTCCAACGCTAGAACATCCCACATATAATTGGCCAAGTGAAAACACCAGATTTTCTAGATCCAACCCACAAATCGACATTGTTTGACCTTGTGACTTATTGATAGTCGTGGCAAATGCCAAGCGAATTGGAAATTGCAGACGTCTGAATGGAATGGGTGAGTCTGAAGGAATCATTGGGATTCGTGGCAGGAGAACAACTTCACCTTCAAATTTGCCGTTCAAAATTGTAGCTTCAAGAACATTGCCCATAATTTTTTTTTATGACTAATCTTGCACTGTTGCATAGCTTGGTGCATTTAAATTCCGAAACAAAATGATAGGTGATCCAATTTTTAATCACAAGTTATGTGGTGGCATTCCTAGTAAATCCAGCGAATTCAAAAATTCAACAAGATAGTTGACTGCTTCGTCAGGATCGGTAACAGTGTCGATCGATTTGAACAATATATATTTGCCGGGCAATGACTGTTGTATTTTGAAGTCATGTTTGAACAGCGTCAACATCGATTTTTTTTGCGGCTAAAATAGCTCGTTCAAGAAGCCACGCATGATTATGTTGCAAAAATTATCTGGGAATTTGATGCATTGTGTGTCTCCATGCAATGGTCTTGTTCCGTTTCCAATGTTGAGCAATTGCTCGGAGAATGATAGTGCCAAGGATCCCTTTTGCAGTTAAACGCGTATATTTGTGTTGAGACGTAATGTACTGACATTTCGCTATAGATATGATTGTTTTATACATGCGTTAATTTCATCCACATATGCAGCGCGTGGAATGACCGGCAATGACTATCTAAAATCACCGGACAGCAGGAGTAAAGCACCACCGAAAAGCCTGGTGTTATTATTTAGATCTTTCATCATTCTATCGACAGCTGCAAGTGAATGCTTGTGGGCCATAGTGCATTCATTCCAGATAATAATTATGCATTTTGGCAAAACTTGAGCCATACCGTAATGCTTTTTTATGTTGCACACTGCATCTAGATTTTTGTGAATGTTCAACGGCAACTTGAGTGTTGAATGTGCAGTCCGTCCGCCATCAAGCTAAGTGGCTGCAATACCTGATGAACCAATTGCTAACGCAATATGATTTTGTGATCTAATGATGAGAAACGTTTTTCCAGTGCCACCTGGTGCGTCCAAAAAAAAAGAATCCACCTTGTTCTGCTGCAATTGACAAATTTATTCAATCGTATACATTCTTTTGTTCATCAGTGAACAGTTGCTCATTAACCAACAATAAACGCAAGAAGATACATTCGCGTTGCTTTGGATAGACTGTGTAATAATCTTCGTTGCTGGATTTCTTTGTTTGATATTTAAATGATAGCCATCTTCTCCTTCCCAAAATATCAATGATATTGAAAATCGTCGTAATAGCGATGACTGTCTTCAATTGTATGCACTGTGTTATCTCTTTCCATTGTCCGTCAATTGATCTTCTTCCGATCTATTTAACCGACTGTTCTGGACTAATTGTGAATTCCGAGTCCGTCAACCAATATTTCCTCCTCGTCCACGAAGACGTGCCATTGTTTTATGCACTTAGCTTAATATTCACAGAAATGTGAAACCTGAAATATCAAAAGACACCGTACAAAAAATTAAAATGCCAAAATAACGAAACAAACTTGATATAATACACTCAAATTAAAATGTCGAAAAGTAAAGGAAAGTCTTATAACTAAATATATTACGCTCAATATTTATGTAATTGCGATACATATAATATAAAACACAGCGTACAAAAAAAATTAAATGTATTAATTAATTAATTTAATGCATTAATTAATTTTAATTTTATTAATTAATTAAAATAATTAAATGCATACATACAAAAAAAGAATGAATGAATGCATACACAAAAATTCATTCAAGTCGATCCAGCCGTTTAGTTGCAGTATAGATAAATAACCTAGATACCGACTGCAGCGCCAACTGCCGGGCTGATTTTTGAATCTAAACCATCCAGGGCGTCACCCAAACGCATACAAAAAAATTCATTTAAATCGGTCCAGCTGTTTAGGAGGAGTTCAGTTACATACACACGTACAGTAGAATTATATATATAAAGATATATACATACGGGATATTTCTTTTCTCTTCAGAATTTCTTTTCTCACTTTCACCCTTCTTTCTCCTAGTATTTTATCACCATTTCTTCGTGCATTTGCTTCCTTTTTTTCGACCACGCAGCACCCTTCCGTTTAATCTTATTTTCCACATGAACCTTGATTTCTTTTATTTATTTTTTAAATTCCGTATTTCTCTCTATCTAGACACTGTTTATCTGTCATTTTTAATTTTTCTGTTTTCTCGCTCATTTGGTTTACATACACCCCACGCTCTTGTGTTCACAGGTTTTGTTTTTGTGAATGTACAGGTTTGGTCCATTCTTGTGCATGTGCCCGTAGAATCTTAGTCTTATGATAATTATTTTGGTTCCTAGATCTATCATCTCCCTGTAGATTTCCAGGTCGAATCTTAACCTTTAGCCTTCCTGTGTTTTACTGGGCCCATAGATTCACCTCATGATCTCTCTCTCTATTTTCAGTAATTTTTATAGTCCAGGGATACATGTTGCCTCCATCCCGTTTTTCATACATCATGTTTTAGTTTTCTTATATACGTTTTCTTATATATATATATACAAATATAAGTATTCTTATATATCTTATAAAAATGAATTTATTGTCGATCGAAGTTAAAGTGAAAACAGGTTAGTTTTATGTGTCACTAAATTAACTACAATTAATGTTTTAAAACTCGGTTTTATCTTTAAAAAGTGTCGTATTCTGATCGGACTGATTAGATTTAAGACTAAAGTGATAAAAGTGTGGGTTTTACCGCCAGCAGTTGGCGAAGTGTCTACTTCTTCGCAGGCGGAAAGTGATATGGAGTCGGACAGTATAAATATTAGTTCTAATAATAATAATTCCGGTTCATGGGAGCTAGTGACTGGTCGAAAACGACCTTACCAATTGAACAGGATCTTACTAAACAGAAACGGCAAGGGGTAATTCAAACACACAACAGTTTTAAAATCCTAACTTCACTACAAATATATAGACGAACAACTAGAAATAAGTACGAGACCAGTTCTAAATCGAAAACCGCCCCTACTTTACATAAATATAGTAGAAAATTACCTGGCATTAATTAAAAGCCGGACCAAAAAAATTTAGAGTCAAATCTACACTTAAAGGTGTAAATGTTTAACCTGTTACACCTGAAACCTACCAAAAATTCAATGCAAGCCTTAGAACTGAGGGGGCTGATTTTCATAATTTTCAGCTCCCATAGGACTGATCCCCAAGGATAGTGACTAAGGGCTTCCATCATCATACACCGATTATCATCATAAAGGAGGAATTGACACAGAAAGGTTACGATGCTTGGAATATAACCAACGTTATATAAAGATTTAAAAAAAAAAACCTTCCAATGTTCTTTGTGGATATTACCAAAGAAAATTCACAGAGGGTGTTTATGATATAAAATCAATATATTTACGAAAATAAATATCGAAGAACCGCGGATAAAAAAAGACATCCCGCAATGTTTAAGCTGTCAACAGTATGGTCACACTACTTGTTACTGTAACCCCCAACCAAGGTGTGTTAGGTGTGGCGGGCATCATGATAGAAAATCGTGGAGTGAAACGAGAGAAACCAATGCTGCCAAACGCTGAAGAATCTCAGAATTCGGTGTAGCTCAAGGAATTACCACTAGGAGCCTAAACCAGCTCAACCGATTCAGTTACCACCGGATTCACAGGAACTCCCAACTCTCAGACAACCTTCAGAGCACTATCATCCAGGGCAACCGGAGAACGACGTCGGATCTCGACAGATACCAAGAAGTCAACCAGTAACGAAATCGACACCTTAACATAGCCACGTTCAGGTATGATTGATAACAGTACTTAACTGGTACCCTCTTGTGATAATGTTCCTTCTCAACTATTCCAAATTCTAACAGGTCCTAATAACCTTATCCACCCACTTTTTAATCTCCTCCAACAGTTAACTTAAGTTACCCAAGTCTGGAGCCGTGCACCTTAATGTTACAGCTCCTAGTAAATTCTCCTATGGAACGCTAATGGAATGATGCAACACAGGACTGACCTTGATTTATATTCACACTCGACTACTCAACAATTACACAGAGTAACTGACAACATATCGACAGCACTAGACCAAAAGTTATATGAAATTTCCGAATGTCGCCAAAGCATTAGAGAAGATTTGGCACAAGGGGCTTCTCCTTAAGGTCAAGGTTATACTACCACTTACTTATTATTTAATTCTTCTATTTAAGACAGAAATTAAACACGTATACTTACTTACTAAAACCAGTTTGGACAAATGCATTACAATTTTAGGGGCATCGCTAAACAGACTCACAGAAAACGACTGCAAACTTTTCAGTCAAAAGTACTTAGATCACCAAAGCACAATGGTACGTCAATAACAAAACTTTGCATATGGGCTTAAAATTACAAACGGTAGACGAACATATTACAAACGCTTTCAAGAAAAACTACACGGACACCCAAACCCATTGATAAAACAGATGGCCACGACTCTCATGCCTGAGAACACTATGATGAGACTAAAAAGAACGTGGATGAGGGGGAGTAAGAAATTAAATCAAGCCATTGGAGAGGCACCGCTCGGTACTGTTCTTGTTCATGTGTTTCATGTCATTCTGTATTATTTTCCTGTTAGCCAATCTGCTGGTTGTCAATTACTTGTATTCGTCAAGTGTGGATAAAAGTATAAAGTGGGAAAAATATATTTAAACATGTTTTCTAATTAGATATATTCTTCTCATTACACATGGCAAATGTTTAGATCCTTTGGGCTAGAAGTTGAAAAATATTGATTTGTTATTTAAATCGATAGAGGATATAAGGAGGTGAAAACTGTCCTGCTAAAGAGCAAAATAAACTTTGAAATCTTAGTCTTTATCAGGCCAGAAAAGTTAAAAAAATAGTTGCATATACAATAATAACAGTAAATATAAAAATAATATTTAAAAAATATTTTGGTGAATTATATAATATAGTATATATTAAAAATAGTTTGAAAGAATAATTATTAGTAAAAAATGAATGAGTAAAAATAAGAATATTATACAGGCAGTAAAACGTGGGAGAGACTAAAAGTGATTATTCAAAATTAAGAAGGAAGAGAAAATTAAAGTAAAAGCGATAATTATGAATGATTTATTTATTTAATCATTATTAAGATATGATGTTTTTTGACTTTTTTTATTTCCGCATTTTAATGTATCCAGTATTGTCATTAATTCTTTTGAAAAACACCCTCCAACTCTTTTTGTTAGTATATTAATAATTTTGCCAAAGTAGTATAAAATAATTTTCGATTTAACTGAAAGCAATTATGTACTATCATGTTTATTACTTACGTTATTATGTATTTAAAAGCTACGGTATATCATGTTTATACTTACATATATATAGTTTCTCTTTTTCCCCTATGTTAACAGCACCATTTTTTAATAGTAGGACATGATCCATGCTTAAATAATCATATTACATGTCATTATACGTGATTTTAGTGATTACAGATCAGTTTATAGAATTACATTAGAATACATTTAAGATCCCTATTTCTTTCATACACACAATTAGAAGCGTACAATTTTTTTTTAAACCTTAACGCAACCGATATAGATCTATGCCTCGCAAGTGTGGGGCTCATGCAAAAAATCCTACATACACACCATTCAAATTTTTCAATCAAAATTCCTTCGTTATGTTACACATTGTCCCTTCTACATTACTAATAAAACATTACACAAAGATCTCAACATACAACTCGTGACTGACACAGTCAAGAAAGAATACAAAAAATTTTATAATCCACTTGTTGGACACCCAAACTTACTGGTGCAATCATTACTGACAGACACATTACCACAGAATCCGACAAGGAGACTGAAACGTCTCTGGATCAGGGATCTAATACAGTGAGATGAACCACGCTAGGAGTGCCTTCAATGGGAGGTTTCTCCATATACATTTCCACTAGAATCCCTTAGGGGAGGTTTTCAAAATAAGATCGAAAATACAATATGTGGAAAATTTCATTTGTATGATTTCTCAAATAAATATTTAACTTATATTATTATTATTATTTACCGTGACGCAGAGGAAAAAAGGACAAATTATCGATCACTAAATTCAAAATATTAACTTAATAACAATTGCTAAGTATTAGTCCAATATAATAGAAATTTTAAAAAGGTATATTTTTATGTTGTGACTAATGTTTTATCTTCTGTTATAGGTGTTTTAAAATCGATTACTGCACACAGTAAGTATTGAAGCATGTTTCATTTTATATAATGATATTTATAAGAAAAATGTTTATAAAATTTATGTATGTTTTTAAATAATAATTGAAATGGAAATATTTTCTTAATATTAGCACTTCAACAATCCGTATAGAAGTAAATTTTGGTTTGTATTGCTTTGGAATCCTACTGTTTGCTTTTCCTCCAGAGAATTTACCGACGAATGTAGAACATAACACAGGCTAAATCCACTACCTAGTTTGTAACGTGTAGTTAAGAACTAGGACATAGAAGCGTTGTGGAATATCCCGAAGCTGCAGTGAAATAAACTTCAGTAACTGTGAGCTGCTTCGTTAATTGGTTTCGAGCAAGCTCTATCCTTGGAAATGTGGCTATGTCTAATTTCCACCTCCCGCATTAAGGGCACTTGAGTATTTAAGGGTTTTGTGATTGTCCATGTAATTAGCTGGTGGTTTGAGTTTATCAGGCGAGTTTTATTTATTAAATACATATCATAATTATGTAAACGTTTTGTATTTTTTTTTTTTTTTACAACTACCGCAACAAACCACGAAAGATCTAGGGTTGAGTACATAGAAGATACTACAGTGTCTCTGGGACGACGGCTGTGCAAGGAGGTGATTTATCCGAGATCATGCTCAAGCGCCAAGTTTTTTCTCTAATTACGGGTACCCATGAACACTGGGAGTATCCATGGCAACCGCCTCTGGCCAGAAAATTCCAGCAGTTGTTAGACTAATGTACATACTTATAACCTTTACTTAATGTTTATCAAGTGTTGTAATTGTTATAAATTTAATACAATGTTCAAATATCTACAGTGCTTTTTTATTTCATAATAACTACTTTATAGATGGACCCAGGATGGTCTACAGATCCATCCATGGCAGTTATCAGACGAGATAAAATATTTGCCACTTTCAGCTCGGAACCTTTAGCGCTATATTCACTGAGCTATCCCATTCTTCAAATATTTTACATTATTGAGGAAGAAAATAGTCCGGGTGGAGGTAAAAAAATTCTCTTAAGTAGGGAGAACAGTTTATTGGAAAACCAACGTTGGTCTCCACCCAGACCACTTTTCCTAATATATATAAGGTCAACTATTATGATTCAAGATTTCACGTTATTATTTGTTACTAGTTAAAAAAACAAAACAAGAAATATGCCGTCAGGCCATTTCACAGTCAGAAATGATTCTTTTGTCAAAATCTGAAACAGCTTACTTATTATTATTATAATCGTTATTAAACTAGAACCCATAGGAAATCTTAAGAGAAATATTGCTCTGTCAAAAGGTCAAAAAGCATAAAAATTAATTATTATTGAAAAATTAAATAAATTCGTTCCAGGAATATTAATTTCATAAGCCGGAAATATCATTAAAATTTAGCTTTAAGTGATTGGACCAAATAATTGCAGAAAACGCTGCAAACACCAATGTAGATAATGAAGGAGATTACAATTGATCAGGAGTGGCAGGCCCTTTGGGACAATAGCCCTCCAAATAAAGTAAAACATATAAAAACGTATGTTAGATTATGGGGCACTTCCTGTTGTAGCATCCGAAGAGAAGAAGTGGTCCTTACACGACTTAGGATAGGATATACAAGGCTTACCTACGCTCACCTAATCACTAAAGAACATCGGCCAGCATGCGAGAAGTGAAACAACAACTTAACAATAGTCCATATCTTCGAAGGCTGCATCTTTTACAATAGAGCAATGCATAAAATAGGACTACCCGCCAATTCATCAATGGTTTTGAGAAATGAGGAAAAATACGTTTTTAAGGTCATCGTCTTTCTATCAAAAGAAGGATTAATAAAAAATATCTAATACAGTTATCTCCTGCTTAGTATATCTCTAGTGTAATAATCTCAGGGTGGCATCCCATTTTGTTATTTAAATATTATTCATATAAAAGAATCTTACTTTTCTTTTACTAATTACTACTGAGATCATTGTTTGGGCAGTGAAGCCAATACAGCAGTTTACCAGAATATATTATTTTTTGGCCTTGAGTTATATTTTATATTACGACAACGCCAGTAGAATTAAAAGGATGCTGCACCTACTAGGGGAATATTTCAAAAACATTTAATAGATAAAACTTTAAGAAAGTGGAGTTCCAAAGAAGAGTGAGAAAGAAAAAGTACCCTAAAGCAATGGTCGAAGAGAAGAGCATTAGTGCCTTCCTAGACCGAATTAGGAACGATATTTTTCTCATCCAGTTTTTTTAAACTCAAGGTCAGAAACAACTGTAAAAAAGTAAACATTTCTTTAGCATTCACAGCGCAGATTCATTAAAAGACTAGGTGTCAGGCACTTAGGAAGCAAGGGTTAAAATATGTATGCATTATTCTCTCAGTCAGTTCAGTCTTCATTTTTAATTTTTTTAGCAACTGTTTTGAAAATCATACTCTTCTAATGTTTATAGACAAGGAGTGTCTGAAAGAAATCTTATCCAATGGGAAAATACTATCTGAATTTTTGCAGAGATTCGCAGCCCTTTCCTCAACAGCTATTTTAAATACCCAACAACCTTGTCAAAAATTAAAACTAGTAATGTTAAATTTTTATCTTGGTTAATGTGGGAACGATTTATATTGAAAAATCTGAAAAAATTCTTTCCAACACTACAATAAAAAATACACTAACCAGAAGCATGAAAACTTGAAAATTTTCTGCTTGATAACTAAACTTTCTTCATTTATATATATTAAAAAAAGATTCAATTTAAAAAAAATAAATAAATTTAACAAATAGTGTTTATCATGTTTCATTATATTGTTCAATACACTTCAAGCAATACTTACTAACAATTATTTATGACCTTCTCTTTTTTTAAAAATCTTTTTTAACATAGACAATACGTTGGATATACTTTGATCAGAAAATATTGATTTCTGGTTAGCTTATTGTTGATACAAAATAAGTAAAATTGATATTTTTAAAAACAAATCACTTCAATCAATATGAGTAAACAATATATATACATAGTTTTGATTTTCCATACATTAAAAATTTTCGTTTAATGTAATGGGTGTAACCACTTTTGATTGGAAATGGAATCTTTTAGTAACGATTTTTGAAGGATCTAGACGGTTTTTAAATACACACATCTAATACATCATTTCTGGATTAAAAAACTAACAAACATTTTTTTGTTGGAAAAATGGATTTACCTGATTTTGGATCCAAGCTCCTCAATTGTATTCTATAATATTTCTATCTGGATTGAAACAGTCTTAATATAATATTCTTAGGTAAATATGAAATTTAATAAAGTCACTATATAATGCACAATGCCCTTCTACATTCTACATCATAAATTGCAAGTTCCCCAATGTACTCTTCAAGTGTTTATTAAAAGACTTTATTAAAAGATTTTCTTTTCCATGCTAGGGTGTCAGGTGTTTGACTCTGTCTTATCCAGGCGTATTCATTTTCTTTTCTTTTTTGTTTTAGTTTAAACAATACCAATTAAGCGAAAGTGGTTTATTTATAATTATCTTTTAATTATCTAAGCTTGTCTATGACTACTTTGAATACATTTATTCAAATTAAGATTTTATTAGCGTCAACGGTGAATATTATATTTATTATTTCTTTCAAACATTATGTTAGTTATATAAAACTCTTAAATGTTATAATAGGTGGTATTTTTATAAGAATATTATAATATATTTTATAAGAATTATTGAAATTATTATTTCTTATTTTCTCGGCTTCTATTACTACAAACCATTGAAGACGCGCCTAATTCTTTTTGACATAGTGACTTAAAAAAAAGTTCATTGAAATTGATGATGTGATTCTATTTTAAGTAACCACGGAATCGATGACCGTTTCGCTACATTGGTATTAGAAAGTTGTATGATACACTGATATGAAAATGAGAAAAACAATGTCAAAGATTCTGACCAACGGATTCTTTAAGTTATTGATCAATAATAATAATAGCCTTTATTTCTTCATAAACTATAATAAAGATATAAAAAACCTTCTTTTTTTTTCCTATACCTATTCACATATAAACAAAATCAACCTTTAGTTGAGGTTTTAAGTTCGATTGTTTGTTCTTAAAACACGCTAAAAATGTACTTGCCCCATCCGTTTCCACTCTTTCCTTTTCAATGCTACTCTATTCCAGGCTGCCCCTCCGCAGCTCTTCTTCATCTCCTTGTCCCAGTCTGTCGGTGGGCGTCCTCTCTTCCTTGCGTGCTCTCTTGTATACCAATCCATAATCTGCCTGGCCCATGTTTCAGCATTTCTTCTGATGACATGTCCGGTCCAGGTCTACTTCCTTAATGGACTTTTCCCATAATATCTGGGAGGTCAGTCCTTGATCTAATCCACTTATTTGATTTTCGGTCACGTCTTGATATTCCGAGGAGGTATCGCTCCATACCTCTGACTGTTACTCTCAACTTGTGGCTAGTCTTCTTGTCAATTATCCATGTTTCGTAACCGTAGGTCATGACCGGAAGTACAGTGCTCATCCAGAGTTTCCTCTTGACTTCCAAGCTCACAGAGGATCTATATATATCCTTAAACTTGAAGAGTGCGCACCATCCTTGAGTACATCGCCTGCTTATTTCTTCTGTTTGCCCTTTAATAGAGATAAGATGCCCGATGTATAGAAATGATTCTACTTTCTCTATAAGATGCTCTCCTATTATTAAATCTCCGTCAACACTTCTTATAGTTTATTTTGAGCCCTATGTTTTCTCCTGCTGCTATCAGTTGTTTTGCCATGGTTAGGATTTCTTCTTTGCATTTTCCTATTAATACTTGATCATCCGGAAATTCTAAATGGTTCATCCATTCTCCAAGAATTTATATTCCTTTGTTCTGCCGATTCATGGTTTGCATCAGATCATGGAGAACTGATTTTAGATATTTTAGGAGCTAGGGTATCACCTTCTCGTACACCTTTGCAAATTTTTATTTTTACTTTTCTGTTCCCTAATATATATTCAGCGTTGGATCTTGAATACATGCCTTCCAACATCTTGCATATTCTTGAACTGATGTTCCTCTTCTTCAACATATTGATAATGCAATCGGTTTTTAGAGAATCGAATGCTTTTTCATAATCTAGAAAAAGAAGACATACTGACAGATTATAATCATTCGCTTCTTTAATAAGTTCTTTGATCACAAAAATATGGTCTACTGCAAAATAGTTCTTCCTAAAGCCTGCTTGATGTTTTTCGAGTTCTATATCTAATTTGTCTTCTATTCTTCTAAGTATAATTTTAGAGAATAATTTGTACACAACTGAGAGCAAACTTAATGGGCGATAATTATTTAGTTCTCATTTAGTTTCGTAATATTCTTTTATTCTATTAATTATCTCCAAGTTATCATTTAATTTTCTTGGGAGGTTTCGGCCATTTATCACTGAATTCTCTTCTTTAAACTGTTCCTGTAATTTTTTTAACGAACCTGTTATTTCTTTAATTTGGATTGAAGGTGTCATTTCATGATTTAATATTGGCATAATTGATTTTAAGTGGTCCTCAAATTTCTATTTTATTAAGTTTTCTGATTTTATTTTGTCGGATTTCCTATTTGCTTTTTTAGTTTTTGATGTGGATAACTTGGTATTCAATATTGCCCCTACTGGTCTGTGATCACTGCCTATGTCAGGGTGACTTAAAACTTCCACATTGTTCACTATTTGTCTATTTTTAACAATTATAAAGTCTACTTCATTTTTTGTCTTTTTATCTGGACTCTAGATAATTGAATATTATAGTTTTATTCCAATTCAGTCGGGTTACATTGAATAGCAGAAATAGAATCTCATAAAAACTATAAATGAAAAATGAAAGAGTGATAATATTTATTGAAAAAATAAAATAACATAGAAGTTTGTTACTCCATAATGAGAACAATAATTGTGACAATGTAACATAGATCCATTATATGTCTATGCATAAGTTTACTTTATCTTTAAATCTTTACATATTTGGCAAAACTATCCTAGCATACAGTTATATATGGACTTCTGAGTATTTATCTTATTTTGGAGAATGCCAGCTATTGCATTATCAATTTTATCAGAGGTACTCCTTCACTTTCTGTTGTTACTGTTCTCAGATTTCGTTGCCTCAGATTATATTCAGTAAGTTTCAGAGGGTACTTTACTGGTCTCTATGGATACGACTTTTGAAAGCGTAACTACATTATATTGCATTTTGGAAAAATACTAACTGAGATCCAGAAGTATTCTGAAATGCTTTTTCGTATTCATTTTCAACAATGCTCCTAAAAGTGAGGTAGAGAAATATTTCGATTGCCTCAAGCTCCGTTCAATCGCACTTCCTTAATGCTGGAATGCCCGGATACGGAAACTTCGATAGCGATTGTTTTCAAATTTGGAATTATTATTAGAATAAGAGTATTGGAAAAGCTCATCAAACAATTGGAATCTTGTGGAGCTCAGCTATCACTGCTAAAAATCAAATATTCGAATAAGAGGAAATCTTCATTTATAACATGCTTAATTTTTTTTATATTAAGCTGTTAATGCCATCACCAGCTCATCCGTTCATCTTTTCGTAATTAAACGTTGCTCAAATATTCTGTTGTTTTTTTTGTTTTTTTTAAGACCTGCTTCTGCAAACAGATCACATAGCTCTTACGACGGGTCATTGAAAGAAAAGATATACTCATTGCAAAATATTTTGCGATAAACATGTGATTTGAAACAACCTGTTCCTACCGCGAAGATTAGACATAGATCATACATTTTTGAATGGATTAGTCCCCTTTGATAAATTCCTTCTTAGTATCAGATCGACAATAATGACTCTAGAGTTTGGGAAACAGATTACTGTAGTACCAGATCTTCTGCTTAATCTGTTGTAGATTTCTTGTTGTTTTCCTTGCGCACTATTTTGAAAGGTATTCTGTAATTATTGTGTAGCATGCTTTTGAACAGTTTGTATGGGTTTCAGGCGTATTCTTAATGACTCAGAGTAGAATAATTCGCATGCCTGAACTCGATTACTAATTAAAAGGAAAAAACATTAAAACCATTACTGTTTTATTTCTCTTTGTTTTTCCTTTCCCTCTTCTTTGTGGATTACTCATTTCGTTTGCATGATAAACTTTCGATTACTGAGGATAAACTTTCGGATATTTGACAAATTACATAGGTGCATGCTTTAACATTAACTCATGTGCTTCCAAAGTCGTACCATTTTTAGAATAACAAGGTTCTATGTGAATAACAATGCGTATGACTCCGATTTAAAATCTCCATGACATACACCTTTGTAATTTTTGTCTTTGGATGATACTCTGTGCCTGTTTTTTGAAGTTTTGAAGATCTATGTATAGTTTTCAACCCATAGAACCACTTGATATCAAAATCTCTGATTTTTCAATTTTCTAACACCCATGTAATACTAGGTAGCGGTTTGTTGATTGTTTAAACTGTAAGAAAAATTTCAATTAAAATATGAAATAACGTTCGCGGAAAAGTGTTACCTTATAATCTAAATCTTTTTGACGATCTATGCTCCACACACTAGTCAAAAATCCACTGGCATTTGGATAAATTGAAGGAAAATATTCATAATTAAAAAAATAATAATGAAAAGGACGATATGAAAAAAAAAATGAAAGAAAACTGTATACAGGAATAAATATAGCCAGAACAGAACGAAAAAATCGGCCTCAAATATCAGTTACTAGAAAATTTTTAAATAAAAGTATTTAGACTTATCACCAAAGCACCATGGTATGTCAAAAACAAAACTTTGCATACGGAATTAAAAATAAACACGGTTGGCGAACACATTCGAAAATACTGTAAACGCATTCAAGAAAAACTACACATGCATCCAGATCCATTGATATTTTTATATGATAGAACAAGTGGCCATTACGATCATGCCAGATAACACTAGGAGGAGACTAAAAAGAACGTGGATGAGGGAACTATTACTATAGGAAATTAAATTAACCCACGGGAGAGGTACCCCTGGGTACTGTTCTTCTTCACGCCTTTCATGTCATTCTGTGTTTTACTGTAAGCCAATCTGCTGATTTTCAATTATTTGTATTTGACAGGTGTGGATAAAAGTATAAAGAGAAAAAAAAAAAAATTTTTTTAAATGTTAAATCAATTAGAATGGGACAATTTGTTTTAATAATTGATTATTTGAGGCGTTCAAGATCAAAAGGAGACAGATCCATAATTTCAAATATTGAATTATTCACCTAGCGGAACGCCAAATTGGAGAAGAGCAAGCGGGATTCAGACCAGGACGACAAACACAGGATCATATCTTCTCACTAAGAAATATCCTGCAGAAATCCTGGGACCGTGACAAGAATATGTACATTGCATTTCTGGATCTCAAATCGGTTTTCGACTCAGTCCCCAGAGAGGAGATATGGGCTGCCCTCAGAAACAAGAACATACCAAGGAATTTGGTTGATGCTATAAAATTTACTTATCAGGAGCCTAAATGAATCATTAGGCTCAATGGATTGGAGTCTGGCCATTTTGGTGTAGCAAGAGGTGTCAAACAAGGAGACAGTTTGAGCCCTTTGTTGTTCCTTCTATTCACGGATGAGGTAGAGCTGATTGGTGACTCAGTTGGAGAGCTGCAACAAGCGGTGACGGAATGGTGTGAAGAACTCCGACGAAAAGGAATGACGATCAATGCCAACAAAAGTAAGATCCTGGAAGTGGGTAGGTGGCAGGAAGAAGTTCAGATATACTGCGATGAAGAGGAAATGGAAGTGGTGACTGACTTTACTTATCTCGGCACAGTAATAGACAGGAGTGGGAAGCTGGACGCGGAAATATCCAATAGGATTAATAAGGCAAATACAGTCTACTACCAGATTTGTAATATTGTTGTAGGAAAGCGACGTGGGTCCTCCCGGACTACTGGGTCTCGCAGATCCTTACAGGACACGGCGGGTTCCGGGGTAAGCTCAGTGAGCATAGGAGAGAGATCGACCCCCGGTGCCCGGATTGTGGAGTCCCTGAGACTGCGGAGCACGTAGTGCTCACCTGCACCACGATGGAAGGACACAGAGCCAGGTTGTCAAGGAAAACCGGGATCTTCGCCCTCGCCGAGGAGGACTTCCCCCGTTTGATGGAGAAGGAGAACTACCCCTTTTTCCGGGAGTTCATCTACGGGTGGAAGGAAGTGGTCGGGCCTGGAGCCACCAGACAAGGTGCCACCAGACGAGGAGCCAGACGGGGAACCCCCCCCCCTCCCGGAGGAGAGAGATGGAGATGAGGACCGGACGGATGCGGCGGACCAGGAGGGCTGGACGGCATCCGGACGGATGGAGACCGGCCAGGAGACCTAAAGGTGCTGCCCCAACTGAAGGTGCACGTCCGTGCACCGCCCAGCACAGAAAAAGGAGTTTTTCTGGCAGTGGCGGGCGTGCGTAAACCCAACGCATCAACCCGTCACTGCCGAAACCCGTATGCCAGCAATGGCAGGTAGGGAGAAAAAAAAAAAAAAAAAAAAAAAAAAAAGTCAACAAATATTGATACAAGATTTGAAGTCATGTCAGTCATGGTATAGAAATGTTGCCAAAGCGTTGTATTAAGTGTGATGAACTTAGAGGAGAATATATTGAAAAACAGTAAGACCAGTTTTTTTCTTTCATCTTTCCTTCTATCCCAGGCCGGACACTTTTGGACCTTACTACGTAAGTAGAACATGTATACTGCGATGAAGAGGAAATGGAAGTGGTGACTGACTTTACTTATCTCGGCACAGTAATAGACAGGACTGGGAAGCTGGACGCGGAAATATCCAATAGGATTAATTAGGCAAATACAGTCTACTACCAGATTTGTAATATTGTTGTAGGAAAGCGGGAGGTAGGAAGGAACGTCAAACTCCACATCTTCAAGTAAGTGTACCTGCCTATACTGCATGGAGCTGTATGGAGCTAAAAACTGGGTATTGACGGAGAGACAGGAAAGCAGAGTCACCGCGTCGGCCTGAAACCTAGCAAAATATCGGAATAGATTCGGCTCCTGGCTGGACACTCCCCTACGCTGAAAGGCACTGTAGGGGGAAGCGAATGAAGCAGTCAGTATATAAGCGTTAATTAATTAACAGTCATAGATAAGTAACATTGTACGTAGAGTGGATGTTTCAGTCAACAAATATTGATACAAGTCTAGAGATTTGAAGTCATGTCAGTAGAACTCCTTTTCGTTTTCTATCGTATTATTGCAAATTAACCCTTCTGTTTGTTATATATCGTGTTAATCCAGTTAGCCTTCCGTTTCTTCATTATGTGCGATCTGATAAGCGAACACAGGTCATTGCAAAGGCTATTCCAGCAGTCAGACGGAGTAATCAATGACGCATCTTTTTCTGCTTTATCAGCTTTCTATCAATCTGATTGAACATTATTATGGCATAATATTAAGGTGCCCTATCGGATCGAATCAAGATTTTCACTTTAGAATAACTTGAAAAGAGGTGTTCCTGTTTTCTTTAGTCAATGTCAATGTAATAAAACACAAGTACAAAAAAAAAATAAAAAAAGTTACATAGAAAAAAAGTCATTTTAGGTTGTCCCATTACATCCATTTTAAATTGGTCGCAATTTTTCCATTCTGTGAGTAAACACCTGTTTTATAGCTCCTCTTAAATAAATATACCTTCTCCAAAGAGGTAATAATAATGATCTCGCGGAAGGATGTGTGTAGAAAGTTGACACACCGGAAATTGGTCAGCCAAATTGATTACTTTCTGATAGGTTCCTCCTTCAAGCCAGACACTACAGGTCCCAGGGATCTTGTAAGTGCAGGGAGCATTTAGAGTATTCGAACTAGTGTGCCAGCTTGTTTTTACCGCTAGAGTCCGGTTGAATACTATTGATTATATGAGAAAATATTTTTCATTCATCCTGTGTTGAATGTAATTCAACCATCTTGCAACCTATTAAAACGACCGTAAGACTTTACATTAGCATAAATTGATAAATTAAAAAATGCTATGTAATTTTTTTTACAGAAGACAATCCGAGATCAAACCACAAAACAGGTACAACCCACAGCGGTTAGAATGATTAATATTTGATTGGGGCACCCCATGCCTATATTTAATTCTATTCAACTTTAATTTAATTCTAATAACAAAACCGAGGCTCAAAAATAATATAAATAAAAGGCTTAGAGAAGTTAATATACGGAGGCAAGAGAAACGGTACAATTTCAAGAGGGACTTAATGAATTTTTTAAAACCTCTGTTGGATTAAGACAAGGCTGTCTGCTTAGTCCATTACTCTTTGCGCTCTTCATTAACGATTTATGTGAATATATTGGCGAAGGGCTTGATATCCCAGGAGTTAACGTTGGATGCTTACTAAACGCCGATGACGTGGTAGTGCTGTTTCCCTCCCCTGTAAAATTGCAGCGTATGATAAACAACCTGCAGAATTACTGTCGTTTGTGGAATTTAGACGTAAACCAAGCGAAATAAAAAATAATGGTTTTTCGTAATGGAGGCAGATTTTATAAATTTGAAAGGTAGAACTTAGGAGGTAACGCAGTTGAAGTGATCAACGAATATAAGTATTTGGGTCTTATAGTTACCCCAAAATTTTGTTTGCGCTCCTTTTCAGAAAGAGTCAGTCAGGCGAAATCCGGCTAACAAAAATGTCCCTTATACAACAAAACAAGAGGTGTATAAGTCAGTTCCCGGGCAATACTTGGTTATGTTGAAAAGGCCTGGGGTTTCGAGCCATATGAAATTTTAGAACATTTCGCAAGATATTATTTGAAATACTATCATTTCTCCCCAAATATGCACCAAATTATATTTTGCCAAATGAATCTGGTATCGCATCAAGATAAGCATACACGCTTAGAGTTCATTTTTACTATGTTTTCAAAGTCCTGGTTTTTTATCACGTCTTAGCGAAAGAAGTGATAAAAAACAAAGATTATTGGTACATAAAGTGGGTAGAATTTGAGGAACTTTATGGAATGAATCGTGCAGGGGACCATTTCGCGAAGATCACGGTTAATTAGCCAACAGATAGATCGATAGGTGTTAATATAATCATAGATTGAAGGGGTAAGATCCAAAAATAGAGAAACGTTAATTGAAATATGAAATATCCTTGCATTGATTTATGAACTATTAAAGGCCTTAATTGAATTAAAGAATTAATTTTTATTATTATTCGATGCTTCATAGAATTTATAAATTAAAATTTTAATTGTTCTTATTTATGTAATATACATTTATATGTATTTATTTATTTATACTTTAGAGATAAGAAAAATAAATAAGATCATCTAACACAGACCGCGATTACCCATTGTCTAGGGTTCTAGTTAAATTTTAATTATTTTTACTGTTTATATACATTTCTTTGTATTTTTTTTTTTGTAATCAATCAAATAAAAGGCTTAGCGAACCCGAAGGCTCGATGCCGTTACCACCAATCTCTGCTTACAAACCTCTGCCTACAGAACACCACCCTAACCCAAATCCTTCAGATCATCCTTAATGCAATCCTTCCACCTACGTCTCGGTCAACCCTTCAGACGTTTACCAGTCGGCACAGCGCTTAATAATGTTTTAGGAATTCGTCAAAAAGTAATATCGAATCAAATCTAAATTTAATCGATAGGTGCCAAAAGGAAATTGTTAGCTTGTCTAAAGTTTACAAAATGCCAAAAAAAAAAAAAAAAAGGATCTTGTCAGGACTAGATCTCTAACTGCAGTAAACTAAATATTAAAGGTGTCATGAATGTGCCATCTTGCAGGCAATTGTTCTTTCTGTAGTAAGCGATACGATGTCTCTGGTAAAAAGTTGAAAGTTTTAAGAAGACAAATTCAGACAAATGTACCACTTAACGAATTATTGAAGTTGCATAACACACTGAGTGTAGCAAAATTCATAAAATTACCTCGATATTTTATTATGTAAAGAAAATGTTGATATATGGGTTTTATTAATTAATTCATATTTAAACTAATTATGGATTAATGGTTGTATCATTTTTTTTTGTAGTTTCATTAGCTAGATGATAACGTCATAAACGAAAGCTATTTTCATCATTTACATTCCTTTTACAATACGATTTAATTTACTTAAAATATTTATTAAACGGATATTGTGGAGTTAGAGTCGTAATGATAAAATTAAAATGTAATAACCGAATGTAAGAAATAAATGGGTTCGTGTACTACCTTCCTATACCTTGGTTGTTTCTTGAAAGTCGTGGAGTGAGGAAGCTGGCGAGTCTGTTTGGCTTTGATATAGTATGTGATGCAGTTTATCTTCTTTGGTGTGATTTCCTTTTGGTATTTGTTGCCTGAATTGGCGAAACTGCTAGACACTTTGGTTTTGGGGATTTTTTCTTCTACATTCCCGAATGTAATGATATATTTTTGATAGTAAAAAAGAAAAAAATACTTATCGAAGTTTGGTTGAACGTCCATACTATGTCTCAGCCCACACAGTCCGCCATTTTATATTTATGAGTTATTTCCAATATTTTGACAATTTGTGTCGATCCCTTCTTATCAAATTTGTGGCGTTAATCTAATTAATCGAACAAAAATGAAATTGTTTAATGAGGTGTTATATGTGTTTTTAGGATTTTAAGGGCACTATAAAAATAATAATAATAATAATTGTGATGGGATAATTAAATATGCTTCCAGAAAAAAAATTGTATGAGGTGGAATAGATTAATTAAGAATAACACTAATGGAGAAAGCTGAGGATAAATAATAAATATTCAATGAGGACACCCAGTCAAATAAATAAATAAAATGGTACAATAAATGATCCACAATCAAATTAAAATCTACCTTTATCTAAAGCAATAAATAAATTGTGTATTCATGATTGAATAGGTTATATTTAGTACGGTTTTTATCAGGTGGCGGGTGATAAAAAAATAATTTGTTTAAAGTAATGTATCACTTCTGATTTATCATCTATATTTAATATTTAATCTGGTCTTTTCTTTTATTAAAATCCGTTTAATATTACATTTAAAATAAATTCAAAATAAATATTTATAACTATTACTGCATTATAACATTTAATATTGCCTCTTAATATATAGATTAATAAGCATGCACTATTTTATCCTAACGATTACCCAAGTAATCGTTCCCAACCTCTAGTTAATGAGGAGGATATGCATTATTATTGCGTAAATGCAAAAAATATATACTTTTTCATAAATTTTACCATACATCTATGTCTATGTTTTTATATCTTGTATCAGATACTCATGAGGGAAGCAATATGTTTTTAGCGAAAAACTCGAGAAGGATACTTGATTCCTAAAAAAATATGTATGTTTATATATAATATCTACACCCCCGATGAATTAGTGGTTAAGTCGATTTTCTCTAAAATACGTTTTTTGTCCTTTAGGAAGCAAAATCCAATTATTTTCGTCACTTCTCTCAATAAAATCAACTCACTCTGATATATATTGATTTTGGTATGTATTGATGTATATACGCAGTAAGGTCCATAACTTTCCGGCCTTTCCTGCCTCCCCTCCTTCAAACGTGCCGGGACTTTTTGCACGCCTATGCAGGTCCATGCCTGCTCACTCCATACCCATCGCCCGCACTTCCTCAGTCAGTGTCCAGCCGTCCCCATTTTTACAATGTTCAAACTCGAGTACAGTGCGGTTATTAATTTCTTTTGTAAAGAGGGTCTTACTCCTGCGCAAACTAAAGAGCGCTTGGATTGTGTATACGGGCAGTCCTCCCCCTCGCATTCCACAATGAATGAATGGGCAAAATTATTTAAGTTAGGGCTAGAACGTCTGGAAGATGACCCCGCCCATTGGAAATTGTCACTTCTGAAACAATCCAACTTGAAAACCGAGGAAATAGCAGCGAGTTTGGGGCTTTCAAAAAAAGTGTTTTGAGGATCATCAAAGAATATTTGCATATGAACAAGGTTAGTGCAAGATGGGTTCCAAAAATTCATTTCCATTTCCAAGGCCTCTGTGAAGGACTGTGGATTCCGAGAAATCTCTCATCCACCCTACAGCCCAGACTTGGCCCCTAGCGACTTTAACACTGACGAAGCAGCAGTGGAAGAACATTTTTTTAACAAAGAAGAAAATTATTTTTTTCATGGTATAGAAATGTTGCCAAAGCGTTGTATTAAGTGTGATGAACTTAGAGGAGAATATATTGAAAAACAGTAAGACCAGTTTTTTTCTTTCATCTTTCCTTCTATCCCAGGCCGGACACTTTTGGACCTTACTACGTAAGTAGAACATGTATACTGCGATGAAGAGGAAATGGAAGTGGTGACTGACTTTACTTATCTCGGCACAGTAATAGACAGGACTGGGAAGCTGGACGCGGAAATATCCAATAGGATTAATTAGGCAAATACAGTCTACTACCAGATTTGTAATATTGTTGTAGGAAAGCGGGAGGTAGGAAGGAACGTCAAACTCCACATCTTCAAGTAAGTGTACCTGCCTATACTGCATGGAGCTGTATGGAGCTAAAAACTGGGTATTGACGGAGAGACAGGAAAGCAGAGTCACCGCGTCGGCCTGAAACCTAGCAAAATATCGGAATAGATTCGGCTCCTGGCTGGACACTCCCCTACGCTGAAAGGCACTGTAGGGGGAAGCGAATGAAGCAGTCAGTATATAAGCGTTAATTAATTAACAGTCATAGATAAGTAACATTGTACGTAGAGTGGATGTTTCAGTCAACAAATATTGATACAAGTCTAGAGATTTGAAGTCATGTCAGTAGAACTCCTTTTCGTTTTCTATCGTATTATTGCAAATTAACCCTTCTGTTTGTTATATATCGTGTTAATCCAGTTAGCCTTCCGTTTCTTCATTATGTGCGATCTGATAAGCGAACACAGGTCATTGCAAAGGCTATTCCAGCAGTCAGACGGAGTAATCAATGACGCATCTTTTTCTGCTTTATCAGCTTTCTATCAATCTGATTGAACATTATTATGGCATAATATTAAGGTGCCCTATCGGATCGAATCAAGATTTTCACTTTAGAAAAACTTGAAAAGAGGTGTTCCTGTTTTCTTTAGTCAATGGCAATGTAATAAAACACAAGTACAAAAAAAAAATAAAAAAAGTTACATAGAAAAAAAGTCATTTTAGGTTGTCCCATTACATCCATTTTAAATTGGTCGCAATTTTTCCATTCTGTAAGTAAACACCTGTTTTATAGCTCCTCTTAAATAAATATACCTTCTCCAAAGAGGTAATAATAATGATCTCGCGGAAGGATGTGTGTAGAAGGTTGACACACCGGAAATTGGTCAGCCAAATTGATTACTTTCTGATAGGTTCCTCCTTCAAGCCAGACACTACAGGTCCCAGGAACCTTGTAAGTGCAGGGGGCATTTAGAGTATTCGAACTAGTTTGCCAGCTTGTTTTTACCGCTAGAGTCCGGCTGAATACTATTGATTATATGAGAAAATATTTTTCATTCATCCTGTGTTGAATGTAATTCAACCATCTTGCAACCTATTAAAACGACCGTAAGACTTTACATTAGCATAAATTGATAAGTTAAAAAATGCTATGTAATTTTTTTTACAGAAGACAATCCGAGATCAAACCACAAAACAGGTACAACCCACAGCGGTTAGAATGATTAGTATTTGATTGGGGCACCCCATGACTATATTTAATTATATTCAACTTTAATTTAATTCTAATAACAAAACCGAGGCTCAAAAATAATATAAATAAAAGGCTTAGAGAAGTTAATATACGGAGACAAGAGAAACGGTACAATTTCAAGAGGGACTTACTGAATTTTTTAAAACCTCTGTTGGATTAAGACAAGGCTGTCTGCTTAGTCCATTACTCTTTGCGCTCTTCATTAACGATTTATGTGAATATATTGGCGAAGGGCTTGTGATATCCCAGGAGTTAACGTTGGATGCTTACTAAACGCCGATGACGTGGTAGTGCTGTTTCCCTCCCCTGTAAAATTGCAGCGTATGATAAACAACCTGCAGAATTACTGTCATTTGTGGAATTTAGATGTAAACCAAGCGAAATAAAAAATAATGGTTTTTCGTAATGGAGGCAGATTTTATAAATTTGAAAGGTGGAACTTAGGAGGTAACGCAGTTGAAGTGATCAACGAATATAAGTATTTGGGTTTTATAGTTACCCCAAAATTTTGTTTGCGCTCCTTTTCAGAAAGAGTCAGTCAGGCGAAATCCGGCTAACAAAAATGTCCCTATACAACAAAACAAGAGGTGTATAAGTCAGTTTCCGGGCAATACTTGGTTATGTTGAAAAGGTCTGGGGTTTCGAGCCATATGAAATTAAGTGTGATGAACTTAGAGGAGAATATATTGAAAAACAGTAAGACCAGTTTTTTTCTTTCATCTTTCCTTCTATCCCAGGCCGGACACTTTTGGACCTTACTACGTAAGTAGAAATCAAGACTATTAAAACGTATTGATAAACTAAAAAATAATTTAAGATATTTTCAGCATTAAAATATTGTAACAAAACATTGAGAAAAAGATAAATATCAAACATTTAAAATTAAAAAAATTGAAATTATAATCATCAGTATTGGTTTATAGTTCAGCAACATTTACATTCAATATTAAAAAGGTTTCCACATCATAATAAAACATTTGTGGTGTTTATGAAGATTCAAATAGTGCGGATTTCACCTAAATTGCTTTTGATGATATATGTTAGATAAAGTAAAGAATATCAGATTTGATGATAAGGTAAGTATTGCTGGAATCGCAATCTCGGTACTTCTATAAATATTTGTTGCGGATCTCATGAAGTTCAATAAGCAATCCGATTGGTTAGGGTTTGTGATATCAACTCCATGAATCAAGGGGCAAAGAACATTTGTTTGCATATAGAACCAGGGATACAAGTTTCCAAACTAGTTTGGCTGTTTCAAAGCCGAATAAGCGAAACTCAGCTATATCAAGAAGTTATCATACATGGGAGGCTGATCTGTATTTCTCGAAAATATTCTTCGCGGTATTACTTTCATTATTAGTTCTGTAGGATCCCAATAGTTTTGGATTAATTAGCTTAAATTGAAACGACCAATATTTATAATCAACCAAGTGACAAAACATTCTACATCCTCCTCCCAAATTGATATCAAAAGAAAACCTTTACTATACAACCCATGAAGAGGCTGGGGTTCAGTACAAGGAAGAGACTGTAGGACAACGCTTGTGTCAAATCAGATCTATGACAAATATTCTCCCTGATTTGTCCTAGATCACGATCAACCGCCAAATTTTCCCCCTTATTTTGGGTACCAACTTTATAGAGGCTGAGTGAGCCCCAGGATGGTCCTAGATCCCATAGGATCCGTCTCCAGTCGCAAACAGATTAAATAAAAGGTCACCGGAAAATGAGCAGGATTTGAACCGAGGACCTTTGGCACAAGTGAGCCAATGTGCCCCCCCAAATTGATATCAAAATGAGTAATATACGAATATGTAAAATATACATTTTTCATAGACCACTCGGTGGATTTATTTTAATATAAGAACCTAAGTCCTTCCTTGAAACTCAAAATTCATTTTCACAATTTTAAAATGACGCCCTAACAGAGGCGCATTATAGCTCAATAGCTGTTGTACGAGTGAAACACGAATAAAGCTTTGAGATAATTGCACCATGATATAATTAAAGATATCATATAATTACTTGTTATTACATTATACTTATTATAAACATATAGGCGAACGCTCGTTCAGTTTTTAAAATTATTCCATTGCTCTCCTACTGTCTTATTCTCAATATGACAGCAGCTTAGAATAAAACGTCTACGTTATTTTTTTTTTATTTAGTCACCAGCAGTTTCTTTCTTTCTAGCAACACGGAGTTTCTTATTGTTTTCTTCATTTCGCAATTGGGGCCTGGGGCATAAATATTCCTATATTGTAGATGTTTTGTCTCACTTTTTTCCATTACCTCTTTGGAATATTACAACTATAATACCCCCGAAAAATTTAATACATAATTACAGGAATGCAATCAAATTTATAAATTAATTTAGAACTTTTCAAGGAAGCCTATAACATAACACAAAATAATAATAGGCTGAAAAGATTAAATTGTTCTTATAGATTTTCATGCTTGTCAAATCGTATGAAATGCTTACAATTCTGTCATGAATGATGAATTAGGCTATTCTCTGGAAATAGCCTATAAGTTTTCTATCTTCCAGGATTCGGTCAGCTTTATTTTTATTTATTTTTTTAATTTTTTTTTTGTGGAATTGGACTTAAATGTTAGAAAGCAATAACTGATCTCGTTCTTTACTTACGGTTGATTTTGTTTTGCCTCAGCTTAGCTAATAACACAATTGGCCTTATAATTTAGGCAGAATTATTTATGTAATCATTTTTAAAATTGATGATTATAGTAATCATTATGATGAATATTGTATTATGATCGACTTAAGTAAGTAAGTTAACTTTATGAATAGATAATCTTATAAACATAAAATTTAAAACAGTACATATTATTGATTGTTTTTTTATTTACACTTAATGCTTTTAAGTTTATTGCCAACATGTACAAATAACATAAAAATAAATATTGGCCAAATTTGAAAATAATTGCTCACTCATTCCTCCAATCCGCCTTAGAAAATAAGTAAGTCTGGTTCTCATTCAGCCTCTGATATACTGGGTATTAGATGTGGCGTAGATAGCACCTTATCAGTCTGGATTTAGCATCTGTCCCGGAATTCTCTTACTGAAGTAATGCTAAGCTTTCAATAGATGAAGGCTTTAGATAAAATATAATGGTCTTAACCAGATCTTTTATCAAGTTTAAATAAATTAATTGGTTGTACCAACGGAAGCATAAATGACCTGTCTCATTAATCGTAAAGCACCTTAATAGCCCTACTTATGTTATAATTAATAATAGTTGAAGAGCATTCTGGTGTATAAGGGATTAATATAAACTAATGTTCCATTCTGAAAGATAGAGAAAATAAAATGATAATAGGGTAATTAATGATAATTAGTAAAGATAAATTGTCTCATAAAAATTAATGTGTTTTGCTGATTGCAATTATAACAACACATGATTAATTTAAAACATTTAAATACTTTTTATCATTACTAAAAATTTAAATAGTGTCTCAAACGATAAGAATTATATTATTTTAATAACTAAAAAAAAATTAATCATCTAACCAAAGAGTTTAATATATTTTATCATTTATATTGTTATTATAGTTATTGTTAATTTATTTATCTTCAGTTTACTATCAAAATCAAGTTTAGAGGATATTTATTCGTTAGGCGATTTTTTAAAAAATTTTATAATGAAATCAACCGTATTTAAAATTTATTTAAAAGTGGTATTGGAATGTTTTTTTTTTTTCTTTAAGTCCGTAAGTCGGCGACATAAATTAACTGTCATCCATGTTGCCCCAATTCTCCGTATTTATTTACTTGGCGCTTGGCTCTAACCCTCTCTGGTATTTTATCAAGTATTTTTCCCATTTCTCTTCCTTCTTGTTTCTATCTTTATTCCAGTTCCATACCTATTTACGATAATAGCTTAAAATGTTACTACTCTTTCTCTAATATTATATGAATTTGTGTTTCGATTTTTTGTTCTACCTATTTTATTAACAGCTGTTAGGCCTCATACTTTGAAGTTGCTTTAGTTATCTTTAAGTTTTTGAATTAATGTATTTTTTGATGTGTATTACAGTGAAGCCGTTATTTCTACTCTTTTAAAAAGAAATGTATGGAGTAACTCCAATTTTTCTTTAACTGACGGTCAAATGGATAAAAAAAAAGATGAATTCAAAAGATACGAAAGTAAAAACATAAATTCTAAAACATAACCTACCAAAGTCACATGGTAATTCAAATAATAATATTAATTCAGATAATATTGAAATAACAGCTGACGATCGACTATCTCAATCTATATCACAACTATTAACTCATATTTCCACAATTTATATAACTACTACTACTCTAAACAATGTTCCTAACGTTCCTGTCAGTAACGTGTTTGCACCAAGATTTGTCGGAATGGAAGAAGAAACCGTTGCACCACCTATCGTTGTTTATTTACCACCGCCAATAAACATTAAGTGAATTAAAAACTTTCAAAACCTTTGCACAGAAGTATTAGCTCTTTAGGAGACAATTATTTTGAATGTGTTTCCAATAAAGAAGTGATTACATTGCGCTTGTCAATCATTTAACTGGCATGAGACATTCAGACATAAACGATACTTACCGCCCGACATATGGTCCCTTATTATTTAAAAGCGAGGTGCACTGGACCAATGAAAAGGATCTCGCTATCCGTGTGACAAACAACTACTAAACCAGCAGTCTAATATATTAAGCAAACGAGTACAGCAATACAAAAACGACATCTGCAACACACATCTGACTAACTTACAGGCAAGTATTGATACACCATGGAAACGAACTATATTCTGCATTACCAGACAACAAATGTAAATCTGTCAACTCATGGGACAGAAGTGATAAAGACAAAGCAGACATATTTTCTTCTCATCTTGCCGACTTATTTCAACCACACGACGACCAACGGCACTACTCAGACGTCCAACTTCACCACTTTCTGTGTCTTTACCAGCCCACCAATCAATCCTCCAGATGTTTAATTTTGTACAAACAAATTTCCGCGCAGAAAATCACCTTGTTTTGATCTTAATAAACCTAAAATTAAACGACTTCTTCCTTGCAAAATTTTCATTTTTTTTTACTTAGTCATAAAATCTTATATTGAGGACAGGTTTTTATTGTAAATCAGGATGGTTAACATTCCGACCAATGTCGGATTACTGCAGGAGTGCCGTAAGGCAGTATTCTAGGCCCAGTTCTATACTCGTACGACATCCCACAGAAGCCAGAAACACTACTTGCAACATACGCCGACGATACTGTCATATATTCGACTATGTAATATTTACACCTAGACATTCAGACTGCGCCAATACACCATTGCCCAGACAAACACAGGCAAAATACTTGGGCCTTACAATGGACAGAAGACTGACTCGGAAATCACACTTAACTAATTTGAAGAAAAGTTTGAATCACCATCTCTCACTACTAAGACCACTGCTTCACCATAAAAAAAAAAAAATATATCGCTAACAAACAAATTTATGCAGCTTAAACCAATATGGACCTATGGCTCGCAAGTTTGGAGCTAGTGCGAAAAATCTCACTTGCAGACCATTAAAATCTTTCAATCAATATTCCTCCGTTATGTCACACATTGTCCCTTTTACATTACTAATAAATCATTACACAAAGATCTCAACATACCACAAGAAAAACTACAAAAAATTTCATGACTCACTTGCTAGACATCCAAAATTACTGGTACAATCATTACTCACAGACACATTACCACAGAATTCGACAAGGAGACTGAAACGCCAAATTCATATCCCGGAATTCAAAATTCAAGGGGAGTGAAAATGTTTTACTGATTTAAGAATTTTCTAACAATTCTGCAGGTGAACTGCCTTTTGTGCCAATTTTAATTTTTCTAAATGGAGGCAAGGTATTCTCTATCGAGCTTTTCAATATCAGACCATTCGAGGAAATGACCATTGGAATTATGAGCACTTCCTTCAAAAGGAAAAAAGCTAATCTAACTCAATAGAGAGTTCTTGTTATTTTCTATTATTTTTTCGGCTCTGGTGTTCATTACATTTGAATCACATGGGACTGCTATTTCTATGATTCTACCAATGGTATTCGCTTTATGATTCTACAAAATATCCGGACAGTTATGTATTACACTGTGGTCTGTGATTATTTGCTCATCCCAGTAAAATTTGATTTCGTTATATTCTAAAAAAATTTCTGGCTGATAGCGATAGTTAGGCACTTATCTCCGCCCAACAGTCCTGATTGCCTGTACATACTTTGATAATATATTTTCGCCACATTGTCATGCCTGAAAAAGTAGTCCGTCCCAGCCAGTGCCGTATAGTCTCATGAGTTTTCGAGGCGACATCAGACTATACGGTTCTCCTTATGAATGTGCTTTCTGTAAGCTCTAGTAGCAATTACCTGGTCCAGTATACGGTAAACCCTTCAGTATCTCCAATCAGTTGCCCTATCTTTTACCATTCATCTGAGAGTTCACTGTCTATCTCAGGCTGATGCAGCTAATGGTAATATCTACCATGCAGTTCCTTCTCCTTCCAAATCGTCTAGTAGTGATACTCAGCAGTGATATCATGGAGAATAGGGTCTATCAGATTTAGGGCATTGTAGTTTTTTGTTCTAATTGTCTTATCATGACGATTACTGACGATGAACAAGTCATAAAGTACTCCACAATGGATTTTATTTGCTTTCTGCACGAATCTTCCATTGAAATTAGCCCACTTTTCTGGGTAAATAACGTCTAGCCACAGATGCCTTTGGGTGATAAATTTTACAACATGTCATCATTGTGCGCAACATGCGATCCATCTGTTGAAGTTTGGTTTTTGACCAATTTATTATACCAAAACTATATTCTACGACTGGTATTGCCCATGTATTTATGGCATTGATTTTATTTTTTCATTATTCATTCAGCATTATTATTGTTGTTATTTCCTATTTAATTAACATTTTCCATGTATTTTCATATCATGCATTTACTTTTACTTTTGTAATTATCTTGATATATAAGGGTCTGGTTAGTATAAAAACCTTCTATGCCCAAGGCCGCTGGTTACAGCCCGACAGTTGGTCTTAGGATATTTCAAACGGCGTAAAAAATCCGCGGTTATGCCGTCCGTTGAAAGGGGGGTAAAATGAGGCCCCCAGCCAGTGCGGTGTCAGATACTCTTTAACTTAAATCCCTATCTTAATTATAGGAACAGGTAAAAAAAAAAGACTCCCATAGTAGCTACTTCTCAGTAGCATAAGGTGACATTAAATGAATAAGCAACAATTATATTGATAAACTTGCTCATTATACCAAAAATTCATATTCTAGAAATGAGATAATCCATAGAAAATGTTTGTTAGTGTGCCAGATTTTTATATGACTTCTGCTACAAGTGGAACGTACTCGCTCTGCAATGTAAGGAGAAATATCCTTGATAAAAAGGGCCTATGAGAGAACCATTTATTTCATAAGATCATCCAACAGTAAGTTTACAAAGAATAAGGCAGGAGGAAGGTTTATCAGCTTTTACATTTAATGCTATTGCATAAAATATACATTTTTTGGTAATTCAATAACGGAATAATTAGATGTTTTTCTCTCTTTCTCTCATTAAAGATTTTATCTATTAATTCGAAGTATATAACATTACCAGTACGAGTATATACACATGTGTAATTATGAACAGATTCACTATTATACCAATAGTTTACCTTTGGTAATATTTAAATAAAAGAGGGAAGTACCATTTAACTGGAGAATTAAAACATAAGGGGAATCCCCTTCAGACCAGTCCAGACCCCTTCAGTTTCCTCGATTTCCTCCCCGGCCTGGGTGGTGGTATGATATTTCTGAGTGAAGCTTTGGTAAAGGCCTTCCGTGCATCAATGAAAGAAAGAAAGGAGAACAAAACGGTTGATGTTCTCGGGTACCGAAGCTAGCTGGAGATCCTCATGGTATTGTTCCTTGGTGTTTGGAGTGAAGTTCCTAGAATTATCCACCGAAGGACGGAGTGATTAGTTAATAAAACTTAGGTATTCAATAATTGCGAGATTCAATAATATTTTTTATTAAATTAAAATCTCCCAGTAACTTATATCTTTCATTTAGTTCATAGTCTTTTATTATTGTATTTATCTTCCAGTTTCATATGATTCAAGTATAAAAAATTATAACTATTCAATTATAAATGTTTTTAGTGATAATGGCATATTTTATATTATTTATATTTTAAATCATTATTTTATTTAGTGATGATGCATTATTTTATTTTACTTATGAAATTTTATTTGTAATCTCCCCTCTACTTTTAATATTATAGAAGAAATCAGGGACGTTTCATCTTAGAAAAAAAATTGATCATAAATCACTGCTCATCTATGTTCTTTCACATACAGCAGAATAGATACAATAGTTCTTAACTTTTTTATTTCTAAGTATTACAAAATTAAATCATTTAATTAAATATAGTCTTTATATTAGGTTATATTCTAAGAAGCCACTTTTTTTACTTTAAATACTGAATGCTACAGATCCATGCAGGTTAGTACGCAGATATTTGTTCACAGTGTTGGCAAAGCTATGAACTCATTCATATCGAAATTAATAGCTTTTGTCAGCGGTTATGTATCGAGTTTATTAAATCTATGTTTCAATTATTATAGTTAACTGTCAATGAAAATTTCAGTTTTCTTCTTCTTAAAATAAATTAGATAAAAAATTAATAATTCCTGTTAGGTTTTCAGCTTTTGATTTTTTACAGATCATATATAATGATTTAATATATGCTTTTATAGCATTATATAAAATCATTCAGTATAGAACAAAAAGCAATTTCCACTTCTAAGTGTTTTCTTCATTTACTGAACTACCAACTTCTTAAAATTTTGGGGTTCGAATTTAATATATCATTCCTTCACTTTTGGTATCTGCCGGTGAAAAAAAAAACTTATTGTCAAATAAATGAGCAACAACATAGACAACTTTTGTCAGGCGATAGAAATGGGGAAAAAAAATACTGAAAAAGAAAAATTTTGAGGTATGACTTTCTGATAGTAAACCGATGATACTTAATAGCGGATATTAAGTTAAAAAAATATTTAATGTAATTTTCTTTTAGCAGGTAATAAAGGTTGATAGAGGAGGACTTTGTAAATTGAGTGGATAAATGATTAAATTTCATGTGCATCTGTTTAATACAGTTTTCTACATTCAACAGGTTGTGGAGACATTTTCCTTCTATAACAGGTAACTCACGATATATTTTCAACCCAAATCGACCCAGAATGAGATAGGCATATCTGATCATTGAAATGTCGAAAGCAATCCATCGAAATTTCTTATCTGGAAAAGAAACATTTAAGAAAATCATTTACAATAACGTTCATCTAATATTTTTAAGTATTTAAAAAAATGTCTCAGTAATACCAAATAAAGTGCCAAAACGAACACGTAAAACTCGTTTTTTGTATGTCTTCAACTTTCCATTACTGATCTGACAGATACTTTGCAGAGTATTTTCATGACTGGTAGGTCGTGCGGGGTCTAGATCCCCAATCTTTTCTGTTCCTCTATCTCGTCTCCCTAGACAGTTTGTGGCTTGCAGTATTCAGCGTAAAGTGCATAGTTTATCTCACAAATGTTATGTTCTCCTGAATATTTGTTTTTCGAGTTTATTATTTATGTTTCTCTAAATTTAGATTGCGGTACTTTGTGATTTTCTTTATTTTTGTAAAATTGAATACTTGTACCTCATGAGGGCACATGTATCTCACAGATACGAATCTGTATCCATTCTTTAATGGCACTTTTTCAATACTTTATTTTAGATAAATGTTCTGAACTACTGTATTTTGTTTTAGATATTTTTTTTTTACCAAATCTCAGTTTGCTTTACTAGGACAAATGATTGGTGTACTAGGAAGTGGACAGGCAGTGATCATGTTGGGCTTAAATACACCTCTACCGGACTCTGAAGATGAGGTCCCCTTCAAAAAAGTAAAGACAGGGAAGAAATCGGCTGTGGATCGGTTGTCATTTTAGTACATTGTAAAAAAAATGCGTATTCTAAACCCGGGCGAACTGTCATGCTGTTAGTCATTAGTTTAGGTATGTTTTGGTCAGTACTGATCTGCTTAGATCTCTTTTCTTCCATCCTTTTAGTCAATTTTTTTTTTTTCTATGGTGGAATTTCTATAAGAAGTGACGTGCGCTCCCTCGCAATTCGAACATTTTGTTTGAGTTCGCCTAGTCGCGAAAAATTCAGAAATGTTATGTGAGCGGCTGCCTCTTACACATTTTACGTTGTGGTTGCAGTAGTTTTTTTTGGCCGAATTTCCAACATCTATAACACTGGGGCGTTAGGATATCCTTTCTTGGGATATATTTCACAACCGTGAATTTACATCTATATGAGTTCAGTTGACACTTTTAGTGTTGTAAAAAGTCACCGCACCTACTATTTGCCCTGAAGGTGACCTACAAAGTAAGCCAAAACATTGGCACGGTTGATAAAAAATATATATTTGTAATTTTAATTAAAATAGTCACATTAACTTAAAATTGTTTTAAATAATTTACAAAAAAATAAAATAATACGCGATGATAAGTATCAGTAGAGATCGATTAATTGGTAACAACCCATTAAAAATTCATTAGTAACGGAAAGGGGTAAACTCCAGTCGCGTTTCGGAGCTGACACACACATTTTTTTATTTTATTTTTTACCAAATCTCAGTGTGCTTTTTAAATCAAAACATGGCTATAAATGCCAAATTCGATTTGACTAAACCTGAAAATCTCAAGAAAACTCCTGCTGGGATTCAGTCATTCAGAGTGAAATTTCCAGAAGTTAATCTATGTCTATGTCGTTAAATTAATATTTTTTCGTAAATTTTTAATTTTTCTAAGTCCCAAGTTTTTCTATAATGTTAACCTAATTTTCTTGTAGGTTATTTGTATTTAAAAGATTCTTTAATAATTATAATTCTTAAATTTGCACCTTTAAAATTTGGTAAATCTAATAAGTTCGATTCAATAAAATTGTTCCCATTATTACTAATTGTGTTTATCACAGATACGAGGCGTGTATTGCGGTCCCTTTTGGGAACGGGTGTAATGGAATGTAAATGCACTAAAAAAAAAAAATCTGACAATGTTTTAAAACGTTCAAAGGTTCTAAAGGAATAATATTTTTCTATGAGCCACCCCCTCAATAAATAGCTACAGATCTTCTAGCAGTGAGACTAAAACTCTGTTGGGACAGTCTAATTAGAATTCATATCTAAAAGAGTAAATTTTCAGACAAGGACTCAGTATTTTTAGGCAAGAGCGTACGTGAATAGTTGAAGACTTGCCTCTAAAACAAGACCAGGTGAACTTCAGTAAACAGAGCCAGCTCCGTGACACCTTTCAGCTCGAGTGAGCATCTAGTTAAGTAATGCACGAATCCCTTGGTTTGAATTTTCTTAGAATACTTGATATTTTATTCATTCTAAGTAATGAATGCAATTACCATGAGACCTGGAAATTAAGACAGACTGTAAAAGAAATTATATTTATTTTGCTGTTTTTACTCTTAATAGCGTAAGTAGTTAGCTACGATAGTTAAGTCAAGCAGTTATTCCATAAGGATACCATCATAATCTACTCAAAAGTAATAATTTATTATAAATACTTTTCATAATAAATTTAAATTATTTTTGGAGTTTATTGGAGTTTACTCCTTAAGAAACGATTTTCATATTTAGCCCACGGTATACAATTTTATGAGGAGTAAAATCAAGTTTTGACTAAAAGTGGCGAATGACGCTCCTTTCTCGATAAGGTTGTATTATTTGTTTTACATAATAGATAGAAATTAAAAGTTAAATTCCGGGACTAATCGGGAAGAAATGCGTGTGGTATGGAAATGTTATAATTTTTTTGCATAGTATTCTTTTTAAAGGCATCTGTCCAAATAAACACTATTACTAATCTTATTTAGAATCCGCCTTAAGCTGTTGGGGTCCATTCATATCACTTGGGTACAACCTCAACAGACGACAGGGCAGCGTTGCTCTGATTAGAGTAGGAAATTGACTAGCTATCTAGCAAGGCTGTGTTAATTGTGTACAGTTTGTAGTGTCTAGTGCTACTAGGACAGGGGATTGGTGTATTAGGAAGTGGACAGGCAGTGATCATGCTGGGCTTAAATTCACCTCTACCGTACTCTGAAGATGAGGCCCCCTTCAAAAAAGTAAAGACAGGGAAGATATCGGTTGTGGTTCGGTTTTCATTCTGGTACCTTGTAGAAAAGATGCGTATTCTAAACCTGGGCGAACTTTCATGCTGTTAGTCATTAGTTTTTGGGTATGTTTTGGTCAGTACTGATCTGCTTAGATCTCTTTTCTTCTATCATTTTAGTTACTATTTCTTCTATTTTTTTTTCTATGGTTGCATTTCTATAAGAACCGACGTGCGCTCTCTCGCAATTCAGACATTCAGAAATGTTATGTGAGCCGCTGCATCTTACACATTTTGGGATGTATTTGACAACCATGAATATACATCTATATGAGTTCACAGTTTCAGTGTTGTAAAATGTTACCGCACCTACTTTTTCCCCTGAGGTGACCTACAACGTAAGCCGAAACGTTGGCACGATTAATAAATAATTTATATTTATAATTTTAATTAAAATAGTTCACATTAATTTAAAACAAATTTTTTTAATAATTTACAAATTAAACAAAAAAGAATACGCGATGATAAGTATCAGTAGAGGTCGATTAATTAGTTAGAAACGGAAAGGAGTAAACTCCAGTCGCGTGTCGGAGCTGACACACAATTTTTTTATTTTTTTTTATGGTTATTATTTTTGAATATTTTATTGTTGACGAAAATCTTGGATTTCATCGTTTTTTACTCATGGTGTTAATTTTACAAAATAAAAGGCAAAAATCAGAAAAAAATACAATAACGTTTATTCGTTTCATTTTTAATATTTTCCAAAAATAAAATTTATTGTGGGCTCTGGAATGTAAAAGAACAAAGAAAAGAAATGCAATTATGCGTAGTGACTAGATTTCGGTAAGTTTATCGTCAAAAAATAAAAATTTTAACTAACATTTCGAAGTATTTAATAAAAATTCTTCTTATTTATAATATATGTTGACACGTTCATTTCTAGATGATATGATTACCGAAGTATTCACATTAACCGTAATTAATTCTCTTTTCCATACTAAACCTTAGAAAAACATTTATTTTTGAAAAATATTAAACGGGAATCGAATGAAAAATTAAAACGTGCTGTGACTCAACTCGAAGCGACAACCTCCGTTATAATTACCCAAATTGTAGTCCATTGATTATGTGTATGTAACCATTACGATCATAATTGAAGGAAATAGAAAAGAAAGAAACATTAAGTGTATACATAAATATACATAAACGCCGTGTTATTATTAAATATCAAGTATAAAAAAAAAATAATTAAGTGATCACCCATACAATCTTCTTTGGGCTTATAATTATATAGTCATGAGTACATATTTATTGCTGCTATTAGGGCATTATACTTTCTTTTTCTATAAATTAAATAAGTTTGCGAATAAGTTCTATAAATTACAAAATAATACAACTGAATACAATAAGCAACACATTCATAATTATCCATCATTCTTAATAATAATGTATGTGGGGTTAAATGTGATGTAGTGGTTATCATAAAATCTTCAATGCCGAAGATCTCGGCTTCACAGCTCGGCAAATGGCTTCAGGATTTTTTAAAGGGTGTAAAATTTTCATCCTGCCATGAAAGCACGTAAAATGGCAGTTCCGAGGCTGTGTGGTGTTACATACTTGTTAAACATCACTATCCTTATTAAAGCTAGTTAGGCAAAATTTAGGGCTTCCAATTTAGCATCGTCTGGTTAGCCATGGCATCAGTAACGTTAAACGAATGAACAACAACTATATATAAAATTAGTTTTACTTAAAGAAAAAGTGATACGGAGAGCAGCTACGATTTCTTCTGCAGGAGCACAGATGTTCACCTGAAGGTGGAGAAAACGCTAACATGACCTGAATTTTCGAGGGCTTTAAAGAACTGTAGAGTAGAAATTACCTTCTTAACTTTCTTAAGAAGTTAAGAATGTAAACTGAATCCCTACCCCCCCCCCCCGATTCAATACCATTTTAATAACAAACATAAATATAAATTAGGGCAAACCTGGAAAGAAATTAATAAGAACAACACGAAAACCCATTTCATTCCAATTTAATATTTCCTCCGATAATAATTCTTGCTTTAATTAGTTTAGTCCCTTTTAAACTTGATTAAATATGCACTCGGGTAATATCCAACATAAATTTTGTTCAGCGTAATCCATTATTACGTGACATTTATTATTACCTTTTGTAACTTGATCAAGGTAACCTTTGATTTTCGTCCGGAAGGTTTAATGGGGTGGTTTGAATGCCTTTTGATTGTGTCGGCTCCTCCTTTGAAGTTCCATCGACCTTTAGGTTACTAAGGTTCGGATAGTTCAGATCACAAGATGCCAACAAAAGGGATAAAGTTATATTGTTAGTGTTACAAGCTACAATTTCTGTCATGGCCACAAATTTATTACAAAAGTTGATGAAAGAAGTATAATTTTAAAGTGATATTTAGAAACACAATCGATGAAAAAAAACATTGAAGTCTCTAAGATGTATATATATATATTGGTTACATATATTGATTAAAGTTATTTGTTTTTAAAAATCTCTTTTTTATTTATTTATTTTTTATCAACCATCAACTGACCAGGTATTTTCAATATTTTCTGATCAAAGTCAGGTAAAATTATTATATAAAATTATATACAACATATTTTTTTATAGTAATTGAGATTTAAGAAAATAGAAAATCATAAAAAATTCTCAGTAATTATTCTTTGAAAAGTGTAAAGTGAATTGATGGCAAAATAACAAAAAAAATTGTTAAATTGATTATCTTTTAAAATTGAATCTTTTTTTATCAGTCCAGAATTTTCGCACAGGAAATTGTTGGGCGTCTCATCGAAATGAAGGTATTCACGAATATTCAGCTTGATACTAATCAAGTGCAAAAATGGACCATGGATCCTGGACTAAAAGTGCTATTATTGATAGAAAACAATTAATTGAACAAAAAATGTCTGCTTTCATACATATTAACGAGTAAATATGTATCCACAGATATATTGTGGATGGCTATCTAATTCATTTCATGCAATTCATTTTTAATCAGACACGTTTCAAACAAATTCATTTTTGAAAAGTCTATGTTTTATGAAAACAAATTTTGTTTAATGCAAATCTATTGGGCTACATCATTTGTTATGGTACAATATACTGATCGAAAATTTAAAAATATTAATTACAACACTAGTACATATTACGTTACCTAAATATCTTAATATTTAAAATATTAAATTTCATTTAAATTACTACATAGCCTTTGGGGAACTGAATTCCAATTCTTTGATATTGGTATGATATATTTAATTATAATTATTATAATTAAGCTATTGACCATCTATGCTCTTTCGTAGTATTACTAACCTATTTGCTTATAGCTTAGCCTTGTATTTTTTTTTTTAGAACTCAGTTACAAGTACATCAACATTGATGAAGAATCCTCTAAAAAAAACGAAAAAAAAACAACAAACAATACTTGCAATCACGCCGGAAAATAATTATTATATTTTTAATATTATAATGATTTTATTATCCTCCAGCGGTTATTGTTTTGTTTTTTTGTATTTTTAACAGTACGTAGGGAATAAAAAAACAAATACATACAAAAATCAATGCCAGCTCACTTTTTTTTGTCGATTTATTTTCGTTCTCTCTAATTTTGTTCCATCAGTTTGGGATAAACTGTCTAGTAAACATGTGGTTAATTGTGTAAAGTTGGTTAGCACAATTAATTATAAATATATATATATATATAATTATTCTCTATTTATTATATAATAATTCTCTAATTCTTTCTATTATTTGGAAAAGATTTTAGCGATCTTATCAAAATCTATTCAAATGTCCAAGAAGAGAATATAATAGAGAATCTCTTTCATAGAACAACAGAACATCTAAGTTCCAACCCAAGGTCCTAAGAAAAATATAACAATAATAGGACAGGGTATTATAAGTTATGAGTTGATTATTTAATACTGGAATACCATTGAATGAACATAACATTACTGAAATATTGTTTTCTTGGTCAACTTACGTAAAAAAAAGGTGCTACAATTTTGCTGGTATGTTGAGTATAATGCGTTCAGTACTCCACCAGAGGACTCCAAAGAACCATTTGTCTGGTGGGCCCATTTTGCCAACTAACTGATCCAGCGTAAGAAGTACCAACAGAAGCGAGCTTAAACGGATTAGGGCAAAAGCGACAAAAAATGTGGCGCATATTTCTTCATTTACGTCACCGTTTGTGGACAACAAGAGACTTGTGCCATTAGCAACTTTTGGCGCAACACTGTACCTAATACAGTTCTTTTTTCTACTTTTTGCAAAGATGGTCAGAGGCGGAAATGGAGTCCAGTTAAATATATCAAGGAAAATTTCGCTTTATGATTTTGACGGTGCTGTTATATGTGATTTTGAAACTAAATAAATAAACTAACTTAGTTTTAAGAGGTAGAAAATGGTCAGGGTAGAGGTAAAGAAAATTCTTTTATATAGGGAGAACTTTTTGTTGGTAAGCCAAAGTTTCGACCCACATTGCAGGTCTTCTTCAGGGCTAGTTCAATGGGGTTGCCACTAGACTCTAGTGTCAGTATTAGACATAGGAGATAAGATGGAAACAGAACTAGATGTATATGTTTATTGACAATGCAGCTCAAGTCCCCGTTGATGGAAATTCTCTTTATAAAATTATGAAAGAACTGGTATTTCTAGGGATATCATAGCGATTGATAAGTTTTTGTGTTTCCGATTCTGAGTTGATTAAAAGTTCTAGGAGTAATGACAGAAGCAATCAGGACTTAGTCAAGACTTACTTGCCACCAGTCAGTCTATAGTGAAAATTGTTTGAAAGTAGTTTCAAATAGCCCGGATATACGAAGATAATAAACTCCATCTGTCTCAATGTAGTCGAAAAAGGAAGGATCACACGAAGGGCGAAGTTTCATTTTATATATAAAGTGACACTTTGCCTCCGCCTCCTCCCTACACTACCAACAAACTAATTTTTAAAATGGTAATGAATGATCTCCATTGAAGTGAGAGGGGGAATATTAGGGAGGAGACTAACAACATGCTGAATATGGGATGTTCCTTAATAAACATATTTTTCAGGAAAATGTTATCTATGTATTTTACAAATCGGGTTTTATTAGAAGTGATTGTAAAAACGAAAACGAATTTATAAAAATAAGGGATACGACGATTAAAAAAAAAAACGGATACTCAATGGTCACGTAGACAGGATGCAACATAACGTAGGAAGTAGCAATATCATCATTTACACCATCACTTGGCGCTATGGTCCATGGAGGACCTTGGCCTTCTCGACAATTTTCCTCCACTTTGAACGATCTTCCGCTGATCTTCTCCAGGAGCTTAAGATCTGCTTCCACATAGTCCAGCCTTATAAGTAGCTACATACCTGTAAAAAAATAGGATTCCTTCAATAGAAATTGGTGAGAGCGGACAGGAGCTCATGCTGGCACACCCGAGATGACCAGATCTATGAGGTATCCTAATCAACATACCCACCTGACGAAATATGTTTCCATTTTTCCACATATAAGGTTTAATTAATTAACTGTGTATGAGTATTTTATGACAAGAGTCTGAATCATTAATGATTATATTTTTCCCCAAAAATAAGAATCAAATGATCAAAGTAAATATATTGATCAAATGTTTTTAAAAATAATATTTATTTTAATACCATAGCAGGTTGTTGCCGGGTACAGCTCTTCCTCTTTCTATTCAATGCATTATTTCGCAAATATGTATTTGGACAATGTTTATCATCATTTGTTAGATATAATCAATAATTGGGTAGAATATTATAAATAATATATTATTTTTGAGAACCATGCAATGTTTTCCATCGTTGCGCATTCAACTTTTACTATTCCCGATTTTTATTCTACTTCGATATTTATTTTTAGTTCCACCTTGAAAGAGGTGATTCCGTTTGCTGCCTTAAAGCAGGAAGGAAGGGTAAAAAAAAAAAAAAAGAAAACATGGCTTGGGTAGAGGTTCTAGCTGCTTGCGGAAATGACTACGGCGATGGGTCTAGAGTGCCTTAATGCTCTCGTATCTATGCCATCAGCTAGTGGTGACGTCATCTTGATGGTGATGATGTCTGCCTGTACAGAATACACCTCTTCACTCGACAAAATCTTATCATCTTCATTGATGCTAAGTGCTGTTGTAAAATGTTAGCACGCCCCTAAAAAAAAAAGAAGTCTTCGGGTCATTGCATGTCAATATATTGTTTTCAATAACGCTCCTGGAAATCTCTAAACAAAATTTGACCTCAATTAGTGAAGTATTCACACAAAAGCTAGCTTATGAACCGAACTAAATTATATACAACAATAACGTTAAATATTAGGTATATCAGATTTATCTAAGCGACGTAAAACGTTACATAACACCCTTAATACATGCGCGATAACTGATAATACACATCTCTAATTAACAGCTTCATCGTGACAGTTGAGATAAAATTACCAAAGTTCTTGCTCATCATGTTTTGGGCCAAATTTCTGTGAAGCAAACTAATTAAAAAATCACAAACTTGGCGAAGTGTCTTCTTTGATTAAATTAGCTTTACTCGGAAATTGAAAAAAGACTTTAGTTTGAAAAAAGGCTCCACATTATCCAAGACCGATTTATCAAAGCGCAGTTAGTTCTCTAAAGGTTCTCTACAATACCTCAAAATTTAAATAATATGTTTTGGCGTGTTATTTTTCACAGTCTATAACAATATTGCTTTGAAACTTTTGAGTTCTAGGTTTGCACGGGTAATGAGGCATATTATACCTACATGCTTTGTATGTATAATGTAATTTGTTATGTAGATAGTATAAACATAAAAACAAAACATTTCTTTACATACGGATTTATATTCATGCGCGTTAATTTTTTGCGATAACCCATAAGATACCCAGTTAAAGTATATGGTATAAAATATTCTAATAGTTCCCATGAAATACTTAAGGTAACTAAAGTATTTATATAAGTTGATAAGGAATCATACTGTACGCTCTAAATAGCCTTCTAAATACCGCATTGTACGTCATAAATTTTTTAGAAAGTAAAATAGGTAGAGAAAGCTTTTCTTAAAAAATAGATGTATGCTATCTCTGACTTTTTTGTAGATCTAAAAAGAAGGAATATACCGCTATGCATTGTTTCATTATATGTCAAAGGGATTAGGGAGCGTCTTCGTGTCCCAGGCGGCTTGACTTTTTCCAACATTTCCTACAACTATAGTTATATTTCAACCAATTCACAGAAAACCTTGACAAATTATGCACCAAAACCAATCTCGTGAATCGCTCTATCTATTGGTGAAAACCGCAAGAAAATCCGTACAGTAGTTAGTGAGTTTACAGTGAACAGACAGACAGACGCGCCCGAGGACTTTGCTTTATAATATCTGTTGATACATAGATAGATAAGAGATATTAGGCAGGGTCTTCGATCAATCCTCCCAGTCGGCTATACTTTTTTTCTAAATTTGCGACAATTATCGTTATATTCCAACCCATTTACACAAAACCTCAACACATTATATACCTCAATCTTCCTGGTGAATCACTCTATCTATTGGTGAAAACCGCATGAAAATCCGTGCAGTAGTTATTGAGTTTACAGACAGCCTTGGCCGAGGACTTTGTTATATACTATGTATAGATTATAATGTGTATTTGTGAGGTGTTTAGGATCAAAAGCGGATAATACCCAATTTTACCACAGGATAATACCAAGAAGACCCTAGGTTTTTAGGTGTTTAACATAACAAGCACTTCATTACATATTATTACTTGAGGCGTTAAGGATCAAAAGCGGATTTTGGATAACTCGAAATTTAAAAATATTGATTTTATCACATTTTTCAAGCAATGCTTTATGACCCCGAAACGTCAGGGAACCGGAGTAAAACCATGAAAAATAAAGTGGCTGGATGTGTGTTAAATAACGTGTCGTTCTAGACTAAACAAGCAAAAGATGCGAAAAAGTCAATTTTTGAAATTTTGGAGTTCGATTCTTAACCCTTCGAGTAATACCTGCTATTGCAATACATGCGAGGTCCGCACACCTAAAAACCTGTTGTTTTTTTTATGTTCGACTGCTCACAGTGTATTAGAGGTTGAGCTAGATGATGGGTCATGCTTAATTTATTCACAATCCTGTACTCGAAGTCACAATGTTTGTTATGTGGTCTATTTGTGATTTGTGAAACTGCACAAAAATCATTTTATTTTGAGGCTTAGCTCCCAATTTATTTAAAAAAGTAATGTATCTATTTTTTTTAATTTGACATCTAAAATTAAAGGTTGATGCTGTCATAATATTACGAATCATTAAAAACAATCTAAACTGCGCATAAATGAATAGGGATATCACTAATTTTGTTTTATTTACTTCGCCTAGCATTTTTTTTTATTTTATTTTATTTTTTTTTTTATTTAATTCAATGATATTTAGTACTATAATGGTATTATATCAAGTAAATGTGCAAAAATGTAGCATATGACATGAAAACACTTGTGGAGAAACTACCCATCGATAGCACTCCAATAAAGTTCTATAGTAGATGATCTCGAGGCCATCTTCTTTTCAGACGCCTCGGAGGGTTATCAGGAATAGTATGGGAAGCAAGCTGAGAGACTAGCGGATTCAAGTGCGTATGGAGCTTGTTATGGAAGGATAGGTATCTAGTTTGGGCCAAATCAGTAACATATGGGATATTAAGATCATGATGGATGAGTTTGTTTGTGACATAATAAGGAGCATTGAGGATTTTACGAAGGATTTTGGATTGCAAGGATTGGATACGAGATGAATTGGATGGTTTAGTAGAGCCCCAAAGCTCAACTCCGTATGCCCAAATAGGTCTGATGACTGTCATGTAAATAAGTCTTTTGTAATTAATTGGTAGCTTAGAGCGTTTGTCCAGTAAGTGTTGAAGTAGGCGAAAACGTCGAGCAGTTTCTTGTCTTTTCAGTCTTGTATGAGGATTCCAAGTGAGACGTTTATCCAGATGGAGTCCTAGGTAACGTATCTGTTCGACAGGGTTCAGTGGTACATTATTAAACGATACAGTAGGACAGGAATTCGTAGGTTTACGACGAAGGGTGAAGGTAATTTGATGGGATTTGTTAGGATTTATTTTAATCCTCCAATTTTGACACCATTCTTGTAGGTGTGAGATATGGGATTGAAGAGATTGGGATGCAACAAATGGATCCTTATTAACTGATAACACACATGTGTCATCAGCGTAAGTAGTGAGGACAGTGCTTGGATGGGTTGGGATGTCAGCTGTATATATCGTGTATAGGATGGGCCCCAGGATACTACCTTGAGGAACACCGGCACACTGGGTGAAGAGGGAAGAGTAGGAACAATTATGGTTTACTTTAAAGGTTCTATTACTGAGGTAGGAACTGATAATAAGGAAGTAAGTTGAAGGTAAGAATTTACGGAGTTTGTACAGCAGTCCTGGATGCCAGACTCGATCAAAAGCCTGCTCTACATCGAGAAAAGCTCCCGTGCAGTACATTCCGCGCTCTAATGCAGATGAGACAACGTCCACCACACGATGACATTGCTGGATGGTGGAGTGTGATGTTCGGAAACCAAATTGGTGATCTGGGATTATTTGATTGGATTCTGTGATAGGATGAAGACGTTTCAGAATGAGTTTTTCAAGTATTTTCCCCATTATGGGCAAGAGAGATATAGGACGGTAAGAAGATGGGAGTTCTGGTGGTTTTTTAGGTTTTGGAATCATCTTAATTATGGATAATTTCCAGGAATCAGGAAAATATGTGGTGCGGAGTACGGCATTGTATATATATGTAAGGAGTAGGATCGCTTTCCGAGGAAGGCGTTTTAGAATCTGGGATGTGATTAGGTCGTGTCCAGGGGCTTTGTTGGCGGGTAATCTATGAATAATGTTTGATATTTCGGAAGGATGGAATGCTTTAGGAGGAGGGGACAACTGAAGAGGAATACTTAATTCTGCTCCAATGCATTCAGAGTGGGTTTGATTAAGGATATCTGGATGAGGGTTAAATGTTTTGAATAGGTGCTGGCCGAAAATTTGTGATTTTTCTTCATCAGATCTTGACCAGGTTTGGGATTCGGTTAAAAGTGGATGGTTGAATTTTTTATAGTTTAGGAGTTTTCTAGTGGTATTCCATAAGGATTTGTCAGTAGTACTGAGATTTTCTGTACGGTAATACAAATTTTGAATTTTGAATGTTCTGATCTCTGATTTTAATTTGTTGGTCAGTTTGGTATAATGACTCTTGTCCGATGGATATCTCGTGCGGTGCCACTTTGCTCTTGCCCGTCGTTTTTCTTTTAATAACTCGCGAATATGAAGTGGCCAGTTATTCTGTTGATAATGATTTTTACTTGGTAAAGTGTTATATTTTATATTGACTTGTATTGCTTCTGTTAGTTTGTCTATTGCAGAATTGATGTCTCCTTTTGTTTTAAGTGGAATTTTGAGGTCTAAATTATTTTCTAGATTTGATCGGAATTCATCCCAGTCTACACGTCCTGTAATCAGTCTGGGAAGAGAGGGTTTAGGAATGGGAATCGAATGCACTTGAAGCAGAACCGGACTGTGATCAGAGGAAAGGTCATCCAGGGATTTTATAGCAGTTTGATTGCGGGAAATCTGTGAGGAAACAAATATATCTAGAATATCTGGACGTTTTTTGAGGGATGTAGGCCAATAAGTAGGGTTTATGGGTGCGAGGATAGAGAAACTATTAGAGGTTGAAATTTGGGATAAGATGCTACCACGGGAATTGGATGTTCGACAACCCCATCGTTGATGTTTGGCGTTGTAATCTCCTCCGGCAATAAACCGCGGTCCGAAGGATTGGAATAAGGATTCGAGGATGTTATAAGAAAGGGGGATACCAGGAGGACAGTATACAGCTGAGAATGTTATATGGAAAGGACTAGTTGAAATGGTTACTGATGTTGATTGAATGGCGTCAGTTGGAGTAGAAGGAATAAGAGAATGTGGTATAGATTTATGGATAAGGATACAAGAACCGGCATGTGCTGTATCGTCAGGATGATCTGATCTGTAAGTGATATAGTCACGTATGTAAAAATATGATCGTTTTGTGAAGTGTGTTTCAGTCAATAGGGCGATGTCTATGTGATTGTTATGAAGAAATAAGTCCAGTTCGTCTCGATGGTTATGTAAGCCATTTGCATTCCACAGAATGATTGCTAGGGGCTTGTTGTACATCGTGGGGTATTAAATGGTATTTCGGAAAGGAGTCGGGTTAGAAGGGAAATGAGTGGTTTGATGGTATTATTTAGGTCTAATAAGAAATTCGAAAGGATTGTGTTGATGTCTACTGGACTTTGATTGGGAACAGGATATTGCTCTGAAGGTTGAGGTGGAGGATTAGTGTGTCTTGGGAAGCTGGTTGGGAGTTGGACCCTTCTTAGGACACTGGAAGCTGCATCAACTTTCAATGGTGTTTGGGTTTGGAGGTTTTTCATGGAATAAGTTTGGGATGGAGTTGTGGGTTCACTCTGAGGCGGAAGCTTCACCCGTAGAGGTAGACGGTGAGAAGGGATGTCTTGGCGTGGAGGTAGTAGAGGTGGATGAGATTTGGGAACCATTGGCTGGGATTGGGAGGTTTGAGGCGCCTGTTGTCGGATCTGTTGATGTCGAGGCTGCTGCTTTCGGCTGATGGCTGAAAATGTCCTTTGTCCCTGTTGAGGAGGATTATTATCTGTTGAGGTCAACGGCTGCTGTTGGTTATTATGATGTTGATTCTCGTGTAGTTTTTCTATTTCTTCTTTACTATTTTCATATTGACTTTTGGATGCTGCATGATGGGATCTTACCCTTTGAAGGTTTTTATGCACCACGCATCCTTTATAATTTGCTGGGTGGTCCTCACCGCATAGCACACACTTTGCAGGTGTTTCCCTAGTTTTCCTACATGTGTCTGTTGCATGTGCTCCAGCACATTTGACACATCTGGCCGGATAGTGACAATAGGCTTTTGTATGTCCTAGTGCTTGGCATCTTGTGCATTGCACAATTGTAGGTCTTTGCCTTGGCTCTTCAAAACGAACGACTGAATATACCAGCCTAGTTATATCAAATATTTCAATATTACTTCTGGCTGGTTCCAGATCTACAAAAAATAACGGTAGCGGGAACTTTTCGACGGGATGTAGGACGACCGATATATTTCTGACGTTGTGGCCGATCTCTTCCAAGTCCCTTTTGATGGCGTCAGTAGGTGTGGTACTATGAAGACCTCTCAAAACAACTCTGTTGGCCTTATCTTCTTTTAGTTGGTAACAATGAAAATGATATTTTTTATCAGTGAGGTGATTAACCAATTTTTTGTAATTATCTTTTGGCCTAGCATTTTAATATTATTTTTATAATAAAAATCATTAATATTTATAAGTAATTATACTACATTAAATATTAATGTAGTTATTAAATATATAATAATATAAATGCCAGGTAAAGTATATAATATTATACATATAATAGTATACAATATTAGCAATACACTAATCATTTTTGCGCAGTATATTTCATGCCAAATCCTGTAACGCAAAAATGAAATTACTTACCTCTGTGATGATGATTTATTAATTTGAAATAACTTTTTAATTATAGAAAAAACATACTGTGCCACTACATCCTATGAAAGTCCATGACTTCAGTAGTGGGTGTATACCGTACTGTTACCATTACAAGGTGGTGATCATTAAAGATAAATAATTATTTTGGAAATTTGTCTATCCGAACACAACGAAGTGGAACAATGGATATTTGTTCATTAAAAATACCATACAGTTTAAATGACTAGTCAACATGGCCCTAGTTTAGTTAGACAGAGTAACTTGAAAAAAGTAAACAGAGGTAATGGAATTGTTTGTCCCTCTTGGATCAATTATAAAGGCGCAGCTTGCGGGAGAGATGGTTCGCTTCTGCTTCGCTAATAGTTTTAAGCCCGGTCCTTCCTCTCTTTTGCGCCCTTGTAGCATACTGTCATGCCCATGAGCCTTTGTTATTAAAACATTAGTAAAAAAAATAAATAATAATAAAAATGTATTTAATTTATTTTATGTTAGCGAGGAGATAGACTGGAAGATCTGAGTAAGGAAGGAAATAGTTTGGGGTGCAGTCAAATTAAACACTAAATAAGTGGGTACTTATTTCTGCTGTCTAGTCTAGCCTCAGCTTCCATTAGCCCTGAAGATGACCCACAAAGTGGGTCGAAACGTTGGCACAAAATAAAATAAGTACCCACTTATTTACTGTTTAATTTGACTACACCCCCAACTATTTCCTTTCTTACATTAATTTATTTTATTTTATTTTTGTATTAATTGTTATAATTTATTTTTCATTTTAAAAGATAAAAATATAAGTGTGATGATTAAAATAAAATAAATAGTTTATGATGCACGAGACAATTCCATAAATGTGAGTTTTAAAAATAGTCCTATGATATCATGAGATCGGAGTAGTAGTTATGAACAATTAGACACAAGCTTAAGAATCATTATACGTATATTTTTATTCTTAAATGGTAAATGGGTTAAATATTGGCTAATTGAAAATAAGATTTTTTTTACTATTGTTGTAATCTCCAAGGTTCCTGTACATATAAATAAAATAGTTTAATTTAATTTAAAATTCTACCTCAAATTATATCAACAAAATTTATCGAATCACATTACTTAAATGGAAAGTAAATGTGTATGACATGAAAAACTTTTTTTTTTTTTTCTTAGCTACTTGCAGGCTCCTTCAGCATTTTGAAAGCAGTTTTGAAGGGATCTCGTCTACTGTTGTTAATATTAAGAGTTGCATGTGGAGTGGGAAAGGTTTTGATTTTTATTTTTTTTTCAAATATTGCAAAACTTTTTTTTCCTAACCCTATTGCTTAGTTTAAATTGTTATTTAACAGAATAGTCTAGGTGATATCGTTAGATATGATTGACGGAAGATTAGAGCGTTTGACAAAAATAAAAATGATATTTTTTCATTCAGCATTCCATCATAATTGAAACAGCAAATAAAATATAAAACAATAATAAGATAAATGATAAATAAGAAATGGCATAAAATTCGTAAAGTATTTATGTTGTTTTTGTCTTTTGTGATAAGAAGTTATATTTAAGTTTTTGTTTGCTATAATGTTAGATGAAAAACGTATTCATGTGAATCCCTTAGGGGAGGTTTTAGAAACAAGAGCATAAAATCATATTCTTCCAATACACAGTTATATCTCTGTAAAAGTATGAACCTTATGACATTCAATAAACCATTATTTTATGTAAAACTATAAAATCTTCTTTTTATAGGTTTGTCATAAGATGGAAGCAATAAGTGACGTATTTTTGCTATAAAATATGTTCTTGTTATATATGTATATACTTTATAGTTAAAAGTGTAAATTGGTGAGGTTCTTCATACTTCATTTTAATTGTAAAAAATATATATAATCTTATTGACATGTATTGTTTTCTATTTTTAGCTTTTACTCTTCAATTATAATATGTTTTGTGAAATAGCCGTATGTTCACTGGTTTCTTGATAATGTTATTTTTATTTGCAGTTTCGCTTTCCTATTTTTTATACGGTATCTTGTCCTCTGTTTTGTGCTGTTCATTATTATTATTTTTTCCTGTTGTAGTTTTTGAAGTTAAGTGTATATTACATTTTTAGTATTTACCGGCTGTTTTATTTAATCAACTCCAGCTGGGGTCTGGTAACCTTCCTAATGATCCAGTGATTGCATTTGGTATTGGAGGTGGTGAGATGTTTTCTCTTGTTAGATTTGCTGCCTTTTGAGGATGTGCTTTATTCATTATGTTTCCTTTGTCATTATTCTCTTTCTCTCCTTAAAATGCCTGAATAGGTGAAATATTGATATTAATTTCTGTGTCCGTTTTTAGCTTAGATACTTGAGGCTTTTTGGTTGGAATTTATCTACTAATGTCTTTATATTATAAATTTAAATAATTCAATAATTACTTTATACATTGAGTATAAATTGAGATATTTGTATATTTGTCTAATAAATTTGAATTAATTATAGTTAGTTACATTGCTGGAAAAGCAAATAAGTACCCACGCTTATAGACTTGAATCAGGATAATTGACCTAGTCTCAGAGAGGCCCGGTTTCAATCCCTTTAGGTTTCGTCTGTTTGACTTTCTGTTTGTTCCACGACCAAGACCAAACACTTCGTTTCAACTCCTTTAAACCAAGGATAAAGTAACTTTTTTGTTATTATTTTCGACTATATCAATTAAACAAGTGTATTATAACAGATCATTCGAACCTGTTGTTTGGTAGTTTTAAAATCGAGATGAATATTTCTTTATTTTTTTATCATTGATAAATGTTGTTATTTTTAGTGTTAATTTATTCGTGAATTCAAAAATTGTGGTATGACTGTGTTATGGACAGGGCAGTGTGTTGCACGTTGTAAGTTCACCTAACGGGTAATATTTTTAATATAAAATATTATATTTTATATATTATATCAAAGGAAACGATAATTCTTCGGCCTACATGTCGTAAATAATGTTCAGTGGTGTTGAATGCTGCTGGCCCGGAGCAATGTCGCGACAATGTTCTTTTTTGAAAAAAGGTAAACTGAACTGAACATTATCACTTAAAAAAAAAGTGTTTATTCCTAAGGAGAAAGTAAAATAACACTGTTCGTTTAACTTGGGAAAAATTGATTTTAAAATCTTAGCACCTTCAATGTATTGGATTTCCAGCTGCTGCTGCAAGAAGCTGGAGTATCATGTCCACAACATGATTGTTGGAGCCTGTGGAGCTTATTCCATTTACAGCTCGGGCAATGACTTCGACCAAATTTTCCTCACCTCTCTCACTAAGAATATTTCTTGCTGCTATTTTTATTTTTGTAAATGCTTTTTCCACTGGATTTAACATAGGTGAATAAGGTGGAAGGTATTTCACTGTAAAGTCAAGTTCTTCCAACGCTTTAGTGACAGCATTAGCAGGATAATTCCTTGCATTATCCATAACCAAAGTAATACTTAAAACATTTCTTTAACTCCAGTTAAAAACTCTATAAACCTTGTTGAGTTATAATGCATAGCTGAAACTGTCGTATAGTGTACAATTCCTTCCTTGTTTAGAGCTAACACTAAAGAGATATTTCTCCCTCTAATGGTTGGAATATAGTTTTACTTTATAAAAAAAAAATGCATTTTTATTATATTTTTGTTTAATGGGTTCCTTCAAAAATTGTTTATGATTAATAAAAAAAGTCATTGTTTTTCGAAAATTGTATTAATTTCATTCGTTTACTGCTTTGTGCCAATAATAGTTTTGAAAATAACAAAATTAAAAATACTGCCATGATTTATCCCGTTGAGTTCTGAGACCTAAACTTTGCCCATTCCACAGTACGTTAAATTTTCATAACATTTTCAAGGGTTGCATTTGAAATAAAAAGGGTGACAATTGAGTCGCAAAGCGTTACATTAGCTTTGGAAAGGCTTTAAACTCATTTGGAAAGGGTTACATTTGAATTGGAAAAGCTCACTTGTAACTTGGAAAGGATAGCATTTGATTTGTAAAAGGTTACATTTGACTTGGAAAAGGTTCAAATAGACTTGGAAATGCTATATATATATTTTTTTTGTTTTTGTTTATTCTACGCCTTATTATACTCACTCTCACTACTTTACAGATATATTTTATATTCGATTGATAGCTGAAGACTGAAACTTAAACGAATGTAGTATTTTCTTTTGATCGTATTTTCTTTAGCATTTTCTAGTGATGAATTTTTCGTGTGACAAAATAATCATCGTGCATCGATGTGACTCTTCAAGTAGATAAGAGTAGACATAAAAAAGTTTAGATCCTAGTTGATCGGATAGCTCAAGATGAGATGACACTCGAGGATAGGAGTAGGTGAGAAGAAAAGAAGTATCAGTTGGAGAGCGTTGAGAGTCCGCCGAGAGAAAGCATATCAGCGAAAATGACTGTTTGATATCGGCCCAGATCTCCCCGGTCATCAGCATCAGGATCTCTTCATATCTATAAATTTATGATCTATACTCGGATTGAAATTTTTTCTAGCTCGTTACAGCAAGAATTTTCCATTTTTCTTAATATTTCCATTTAGGTCGTCTGCATGTAATGATTTCCTTCCATGAACTCTCAAATACCAATTAAAGGCCTGTCAGCTATTCCACTACGATTTCACGTTAACTGAAATTTCCATTTCGTTAATTGTTGACATTAATATATTCAAAGACCTTCTCAATTTGATACAAACTAAATTGAATTCTATTGATGAAATTAATGAATTCGAGCCGATATATATTATATAGCTCGAGTTCATACTCTAGTCAATGTTTTCCTTTTCATATAATTGAAATAGTTAATTTCGATTTTTGCTCAGAAGAATTATTGTTATTTCAGCAAATTGTTATAAAGAAAAAAGATAATTTATAAACCTGAAAACCCTATTATTTTTAATACATTTTTCGTATATTATAATTCAATATGTTTTTCACTGATATAATTCACTAATATAATATAATTCAATGCCATAAGTTTATTGTATCTAGACCATTGATAATGGTGCACCTAAATAAACGCTAAATTGATTTTTATCCTAAATGTTATTTATGAGATGCATGTGATAATATTCAGGGGGTCATTAATCAAACATGAACGTAATTAAAGTCATTGAAACGTATGCAGGGTACCACTACCTGTTCCTATTTTAATAATACAAATTTTTACACTGTTGTATTCTTCTTCTTTATAAACAATTTTATTTTACCTATTATTTATCTATGTTGACTAAATTCTGTTTGCATATTTATCACTTAAGGTTGGTAAAAGGTGGTATTTATATATGTATATATGTAGTATTTATTAGTATATATGTTTCCTGACAGTAGACCAGAAGCAATCATTTAGAAAGACAATTTTTTAATATAATTATAACATTATATAATTAATTTTGACTAATAAAGTTAGAAATTGATAATATACTTCAAAATAACCGTTTCAGGTAATCCTAGAAACCCTCGAGTGGTTGATACGTAGATAGCAAAGATGGACTCTTCAGATCTATAATTTCGATTTGAGGTTTTTAAATATGAGCAATGAATTATTCATCTTTCAACTTATATTTCTCTTGAAATCGCAGTAATATCTAAATAATTAGTTAACTATTTCGGTGTTATAAGACCGTTTAGGTTTGTAGTGTTCAATAATTGTTCAGTGACACTATGATTTAATATAGACATGATATTTATACATATAAAATAAAAGAACATCGTAGTGTTGGATAAGGTCCTTACTTGATAAGAGTTAATTCATGTATTAAAAAAGAAAAAAAAAGGAGAAAGAACGAAAAAATTAAAAGAACACGAGGAATAGAAAATTAATTTATACGGCTCTGTTGAATGAATATATGTTCGGGTCCTGTGGAAAATGGTAGGAGAGGGCATGGGCCTTGTTAATTCAAATGAAGTGGGCCTTCGGATAAATGGGATACTGAGTGTTAAAAATTAGCACTTTTTTTTTCGTTAGAGGCGGAGAAAATTATCAACAACGGCCGATGCTTTTGTACATTTTTTCGCGAAATAGCTTCCAGCGGGATCGTAAAGAATAATGGAAGGGTTTACTTGTTCCGAGGCCTAAAACATTAATTCACAAACTGTGGATCCATTAGAACGGAATGAGTGTCATGCATATGCAATGCTCTATCAGAACGTTTTCCAATCTACCTCCCTTCCCCAATTGTCCCTATTGTTGACTCTTCCCAGGCCAAGGTGTCATAATTAAAAATTGCAATAGGGTTACTAAACCGGGTTACAAATCGTCGATTGAGATGAATGATCGACTAGTAATTGTCATCGATTGAGATGAATCAATAAAAAGTTACAAACATTAATTTATAGTTTATTCATCTATAACGCCTTTGTAATATTGTAGAAAATGCGTATAGATTTACTTATTTGGCATAATTGGTTACTGTTACCAATTTTTTTTGTAATTAGGGAAGGCTCTAATCTTAAATATTTTTGTAAATCACTAAGGTCTCGAGCTCGATTCCGGCTGTTGCAGGTGAATGATTTCATCTTTTAATATCCACCCATGAACCTTCCTGTGACTCATCCAGCCTCAATTATAAGGGTACAATTAATTGCAAGAAAAGTTAATGATTAAGAGAGATCTCGGTCAAATCTTATACTTGCACAACAGTTGACATGGGAAGAACAATATATACCACGTAGTGAGCCCTTCGTGATTTAATTCGGTACGGTTTCTTTTTTTTTGTATTCCTAATCGTATAATAATCGTTTATTGGTCATCATTAAAGTTTTCTTCAGTTTAGTTTATGTCATCGATTTTATCTGACAGGAATTGCAGAATGGCATGCATCTTTCTAGATTTTAACTAAGAGCGAATGATAAACAAATTTTTGGAGCTTGAACTCCGTTTTTCATTCCATTTTTCCTCCTTTTGAGTGAGATAAACTGTCCGATCTACTTTGGAGGTGGTTTCGATCATTGGGTCTGAAGTAATAAGCAGCCGTTAACTAGTGGCAGTGTGTGTGAGTTAGTTAGTATTAGTATCAGTCTGTAATAAGTGCTTAGTGAGCAACAGTGACAATTAGTGGCCGTGTAATAAGTGTAATAAACTGTGTGGCAGTTTGTCATATTTGGAGCGTCTTACGGTCGGTGGACTTAAGTTAGCGAACTGTAAGTGTTAATTTGTTATTGTAAACTATAGTGTAATATTATTTATTGTATTTGTACAAATTTATATATAAATAGTTTAGTTATTTAGTATTAGAAATATCTTATATTGTTTGTATATTATCTTAGAAATTAGATAACATTTAGTAGAATATTGTTATTGTAAATTGATCTTAGTTTAATAATTTAACTGTTTTAAATAATCTCATTGTATTCTTTCTAATTTGTTAATAAATATTAGATTATTGAATTAAGTAATAGTTTAGTCCATTTTACACCCAGTAGCCCGTAACAAATTGGTGTCAGAAGTGGGATTTTGTGTAATTGTTATTATTTTGTCTTGTATTTTGTAATTATTGGGCTACTGTATGAAAAATGGCTTCTCAAAGTCTTAAATTGATGGATTTAAAAGTTGCGGATTTAAAACGGGAATTAGAAGAACGTGATCTGGATTCTTCCGGAAATAAAAGTGTACTGCAACATCGCTTGCGTCAATTTTTTGTAGAGTTAGGGGAGAATCCAGATGACGCTCTGTTTGAAACCGATTTAAGCAAGTTGTCTGCAACTTTAAGCAATGTAGAAAATAAGCTAGGTAATGAATTAAGCAATGTAGATAATAAGCTAGGTAATTTACAAAATGAGTTAAGCAATGTAGAAAATAAGCTAGGTAATTTACAAAATGAGTTAAGCAATGTAGAAAATAAACTAGAGTCTAAATTAGGTACATTAGAGACTAAGTTAATGGAAAGTGTTGAGAATAAGTTAGCCAATGTAGATAATAAAGTAGCTGATGTAGAATCTAGGTTAGGAGAAAAATTGAATTCAATTGAAAGCAAACTTAGGCAAAGAGTAGAAGCTCTAGAGGGACGTATGAGCAACCCACCGATGAACGACACCGACCGTTCCCCCGAGGTCAGTCTTCATAAAACCATTCTGCCCGCCAATAATGGGACGCCACCAGCTCACAACACCATTCCAGTATTCGACGGAAAGACGCCATGGCAGGACTACATGACTCTCTTCGAGACAGCGGCTTCGATCCACGGGTGGTCACAGGAGACCCAAGCTTCAGCGTTGTGCCTGGCCTTGCGTGGAGACGCCTTGAGAGTGCTGCAGGGAATGCCCATGTCGGAGCGGTCTAACTACGGGAAGCTGATTAGAAGGCTGGAGATGCGTTTCGGCCACCGCCACATGGACCAGCTATATCGCTCACAGCTAAGAAACAGGGTCCAGAAGGACAACGAGACGCTGCAGGAATTTGAAGCGGATATTGCCCGGCTGGTGAGGAACGCCTACCCATCGGTCACCGACTATGTCTACGAGAGTTTGGCTGTCGACAAATTCCTGGATGGACTTCGGGACCCAGAGACACAACAAGCAGTGAAGCTCGCCCGGCCGAAAACGTTGGGAGACGCATTATCTCAGGCCATGGAGTTTGAAGCTGTTAGACAGTCTGTACGGGGCCATGCGCAAGTTCGAGCAGCAGAAGCGGAACCTAATGTGGTCCCTAGCATCGAAGACATTGTGACGAAAGTGTTGGATGCTCTCAGGACCCATAAGAAGGAGATACGCTCTTGGGGCTGCGGCCAGCTTGGACATCCTAGAAGCAAATGTCCAACCCGTAACGTCAAAGCCCCCAGGAAGGCCATCAGAGTTGCGTCGATAGGAAGCAGAACGAACAGTTTCTACGTTGATGGGATGGTGAACGGGCAGCTGCGAAGTCTTCTAGTGGATACCGGAGCGAGCATGACGATCTTGAACTCGAAGACACTTCCAGCTGAGAAGATCATACACTTGGGCATTACGGACTGCAACGGGACAGCCAGCCAAGGTCTACGGGGAGACAGATGCCACCTTCCACATCGGGGGCCAACATCTGAAGCACCTCGCTCTCGTGGCAGATATAGATGAGGACGTCATACTGGGTATGGACTTCATGATCGCATACGGGATCAAGCTGGATATGTCGAGAGGTGTGATGATGCTGGGAGACGAGGAAGTCATACTTCGGCAGGAAAAGGACTTCTGCGCACGAGTGCTGCTACCAGAAGACACCACTTTACCGGCACAGAGCCAAATCGTGACGCATGGGACGGTCGAAGGACATCTATCGGAGGGTCAATGTGTACTAGTTGAACCCGGAAGGCACCAAGAACAAGAGATCGGACGCGGCGTACTGGTTGCTAGGTCTCTCATCAAGATAGGACGCACCACTCCAATTCGGCTAATGAATCTGAATGGCTTCCCGGTAACGCTAAAGAAAGGAACACCGGTCGGGGAGTGTACCACCGCTACCTCAGTGGTTCGTCAGCTGCAACGTCATCCCACCGAGCTTCGAGGGCTCCCAGAGGAACTAAAAGGATTTGTGGATGAATCATGTCGTGACCTTTCACCTGAACAGAGCGAGGAGGTGAAAAACATGATTACCCGATGGCATGACATCTTCGAGATCGGCCCAGGACCACGGGGTAGAACGGATATCGTCCAGCACAGGATTAACACTGGGGATGCGAAGCCTATCCGACAGGTCCCGCGGAGGCTGCCGTTAGCTAAACGGGAGGACGCCGAGGAGATTATTAAGGATATGGCAGCTGATGGTGTCATTGAGCCTTCGAGTAGGCCCTGGATGTCTCCTGTCGTATTGGTGAAGAAGAAAGACGGAACGACAAGGTTCTGCGTAGACTACCGTCTTCTAAACAACGTCACCAAAAAGGACAGTTATCCGCTTCCCAGGATTGACGATACGCTGGACACCCTGGAGGGGTGTAAACTCTTCTCTACCTTGGATCTCCGCAGTGGATATTGGCAGGTTGGATTGGCACCTGAAGATAAAGAGAAGACAGCGTTTTCAATTGGCACTGGGCTCTGGCAGTTTACAGTAATGCCGTTCGGGCTTTGCAATGCTCCTGCCACATTCGAGAGGCTGATGGAAAACGTGTTAAGAGTTCTCTCTTGGGAAGTATGCCTGGTTTACCTAGACGACATCATTGTGCTGGGAAAGTCCTTCTCTCATCATCTGAAGAATCTGGAGAAGGTCTTCGAACGACTGCGTGCAGCGAACCTAAAGTTGAACCCGAAGAAGTGTAATCTCTTCCGAAGGCAAGTCAACTACCTGGGGCATATTGTGTCAGACAACGGAGTTGCTGTTGACCCAGAGAAGATAGCAGCGATCACCGACTGGCCAGTACCTCGAGATAAGCACCAGGTGAGAAGTTTCCTCGGGCTCTGCACCTATTACCGGAGGTACGTGAAAGGATTTGCTCACATCGCAAAACCTCTTACCAGGCTTACCGAGGAGAAAAGGACTTTCCATTGGGATCACGAGTGCCAGGCAACCTTCGAGGAGCTGAAGAGAAAATTGAGTAGTGCTCCTATTCTGAGCTATCCACGTCCCGAGAGCAAGTTCATACTTGACACAGATGCCAGCAACATCGCCATTGGAAGTGTCCTCTCTCAGATCCAAGACGGAGAAGAAAGGGTGATTGGATATTTCAGCAAAGCACTCTCAGCTCCGGAACGCAACTACTGTGTCACAAGGAAAGAGCTTCTAGCAGTAGTAAAATCCATAGAGCACTTCCATAAATATCTATACGGAAGAAGGTTCCTGCTGAGAACGGACCACGCGGCTCTAATGTGGCTGCTGCGATTCAAGTCACCGGAGGGACAAGTGGCGAGGTGGATCGAGCGCCTTCAAGAGTACGACTTTGAATCTGCTCATCGTTCTGGAACGAGCCACAGGAATGCGGATGCGCTGTCAAGAAGACCATGTGAAGATGAAGAATGCAGGCATTGTTCCCGACAAGAAGAGAAGCAGGGAACAGTATTGAGGACAACGGTTGTTATCGACAGTTGGCGGGACACAGAGGTGTCAAAGGAACAGGACGAGGACCCGGACTTAAAACAAATAAAGGAATGGAAAATATCGGGGCGAGGAAGACCGACCTGGCAGGATGTGGCTCCAATGTCGAAGAATGTAAAAACGTACTGGGCCCAATGGAACTCCATTGTAGTGGACAACGGGCTGCTGAAACGGGCATTGGAGAACGTGGAAGGAGATCAGCGTAGGCTACAGCTCATCGTTCCAAGGAATAAAGTGCCCGAAGTGCTTAGGGAACTACATGACGGTGTAACTGGCGGCCATCTTGGAGTTCACCGGACATTGGAAAAAGTTCGTGAACGCTTTTACTGGGCAAACATTAAGGACGATGTGTTGGACTGGTGCAGGCGTTGTGCGACTTGTGCGGCTTCTAACGGACCAGCAAGAAGAAAGAGGGCCCCTATGAAGAAGTACAACATGGGAGCACCGTTCGAGAGGATAGCGATTGACATCGCTGGCCCTTTCCCTGTGACGGACGAAGGCAACCGATATATACTCGTGGCCATAGACTATTTTTCTAAGTGGGTGGAAGCGTATGCCCTTCCGAATCAAGAGGCAGTCACGGTTGCAGACGTAATTGTGAAGCAGCTCGTCAGCCGGTTTGGAGTACCCATGGAACTTCACGCTGACCAGGGAAGAAACTTTGAGTCTGCAGTCTTCTCCGGAATGTGCGAAGCACTGGGGATACGGAAGACCAGGACGACGCCTCTTCACCCTCAATCGAATTCATGGTGGAGCGCATGAACAGGACAATGGGTCGATATTTGTCTAAAGTGGTCTCCGACCATCAGCGGGACTGGGACCAGTATCTTCACTTGTTCCTGTTAGCCTACCGCAGTTCAGTCCATGAAGCAACGGGGCAGACCCCCGCAAATGTGATGTTCGGCCGAGAACTTCGTTTGCCTTGTGATCTGAAATTCGGATTCAAGCCTAATGAGGAAGTGGCCGGAGAGGAGTACGTCACGAATCTACGGAAGCGGATGGATAACATCCACGAGAAGGTTCGTGCAAACATCCAGGGAGCCAGTGACAGAATGAAGGAGCGTTACGACGTCAGGGCAGAGAAGGGTGGATTCCAACCTGGAGATTTGGTCTGGCTACACGATCCTCGAAGAAGGCGAGGCTACTCACCTAAACTTCAGAACTCCTGGGATGGCCCGTTTGAGATCATCAATAGGATAAACGACGTCATCTATAGGATCAGAAAGCAGCCAAAAGGAAAACCCAGTGTAGTCCATTTTAATAGACTGGCCCCATACAAAGGAGACCATGGCCCGACAAAAGACCAGCAAGTCAGGTACCGCAACAACGTGGAGGCCAGTAAGGTATCAGCACAACCTAAGGTACAAGGTTCCCGTGGAGTAACTCAGACAGTATACAGAGATATCTTCTCGTTACCCGCGGACTATTCTCTGGCCCATTGTTTCGCCGAAGATCTGAGGACTTCCCGAGGAATTGCAACGGTCTTCAGGAAGAAGTTTGCTGGAACTAAGGAACTGGAACGACAAGGACCAAGCGTCGGGAAAGCACTCCACCATACGCACGAAGGACGACACCTGTTCTACTTAGTTACCAAGTGTGCTACTGATCAGAAGCCCACATATGACGCACTGCGGCGAAGCCTCGACGACCTGCGGAGTAAGCTTCTGAGACTGCGTGTCACCAAGCTCGCGATCCCTAAGTTGGGCTGTGGATATGACGGCCTGGAGTGGAAGGTTGTCAGGAACATGCTTGAACAGATATTCGCCAACTTTGGAGTCGCCATATTGGTGTGCACGTTCAACCCCTGGAAAGGAAATGCGTCTACACCGAGGGAAGCTCATAACCGCCCGATTTCTCCGGACTATGCTCTGGGGCAGAGCACTTTTAAGGAGGGGGCAGTGTTACGGTCAGAGCAGGAAGTAGGACCGGCTGACAGGATTAGGCAAACAATGGGATTAAGCGGAAGGGATTAAAGAAGTTGCCGAGGCCAATCTCGTTCAACCTGGATCGGCCTGGATGGTTCTCGATCTTGTTCCGAGTAATGCCCCACCACGACCTACCTTGCCTATATAAAAAGGACAACGTTTTCGACCGCGGCAGTTAGTAATAAGACGAGTTAGTAATAAGACGAGTCAGTAATAAGACGAGTCAGTAATAAGCAGTGAAGTAATAAGCAGCCGTTAACTAGTGGCAGTGTGTGTGAGTTATTTAGTATTAGTATCAGTCTGTAATAAGTGCTTAGTGAGCAACAGTGACAATTAGTGGCCGTGTAATAAGTGTAATAAACTGTGTGGCAGTTTGTCATATTTGGAGAGTCTTACGGTCGGTGGACTTAAGTTAGCGAACTGTAAGTGTTAATTTGTTATTGTAAACTATAGTGTAATATTATTGTATTTGTACAAATTTATATATAAATTTAGTATTAGAAATATCTTATATTGTTTGTTTATTATCTTAGAAATTAGATAACATTTAGTAGAATATTGTTATTGTAAATTGATATTAGTTTAATAATTTAACTGTTTTAAATAATCTCATTGTATTCTTTCTAATTTGTTAATAAATATTAGATTATTGAATTAAGTAATAGTTTAGTCCATTTTACACCCAGTAGCCCGTAACAGTAATTTGTCCTCAAATTTTGATAAATCTACAGTTTTTTTTTTCATTTCCTCGATTTTGAAAGTTCGTTTTGAAAGCAACCAAAATTACGAAAATCAATTCCACTCTCATGAAGCCATTATCACGAAAAATATTCCTAAATTAAATAATTTAAAATATTGTTGTGTGTGAATTATTATTGTGTCACAAATACTACAAAGATTTACAAACGCGAATGGCATTAAAGGTATTTTCTCTAACTTTTCGTATGTAAAAATATTTAAAAAAAAAGTTGATAGAACATTATGGCTTGATTTAATCTTTAATTCGGCTAATTGCCACTTTTTTTTTGTCTAGGAGCTTCCTAATGAAATAAATCCCTCCAAAGAATTTGTTTTAAAATTGTGAATTCTTCTGATATCGCGTCGTTAGTACTATATATATATATATATATATATATATATATATATATATATATATATATATATGTTATATATATATCATTATAACATATAACAACGTACCTATGAATGTCTTGTTTAGCATCAAAATACTTCCAAACTACGTTAATTGCGTGCTTTATTTTTGCTCGAGGGCTCTGGTCATGTCAATAACTCTGCCGAACGTAACTTAAACAATTCGATTAACGTTCAAGTATTTATTTTCAAGTGTGTTGAAAAGAAAAGGGGATAGTAGAGTAAAGTTGCTATATCGAAGGTTCCGGGTTGAAATCCGCCAGTGGCAGATAAATTAAGCTATTAACAGGCATAAGCAGACTGGACCCTATGGGATCTGACGATCCTCCTGGGGCTCACCTAACCTCTATAAAGTGGCTTCCCTAAAGAGGAGAAAACCTGGAGGTTGAGAGTGATATCGGACAAATCATCTAACTGTATGACCGTTTTTCTTGATACAGTAGAGTTTCTATCATATACTGAACTCAAGTCCCTTGGGCCGTAGCGATACAGATTTTTTTATATGCATTAAATAATCAATCTCATGACAGCACAAACATATCAAGGATAAAGGAAATCATCAAAGTCAGTTCAATTTATTTACTATCGTAATGCATATTAACCCAGACCCGATTTGAGATGAAGTTGTTTCATTGGCTTTAGTTGATAGGTGGACATGAAGTTATGAACTGCCGAGGGAACAATATGGCGGGAATTGCTTAAGCCTGTCAACTTGGAACAAGAGGGGGGTTAAAATAGTAGTCAGAACTTTATACTTGCTCGAGTGGCTGCTCTTTTGGCTTCTTCCTTACATCATATTAATCTCTGCCCGTGACGTGCATTGTTTAGTTGCCTCACTTTTGAATCTACAGAAAATCAAAATTACTTAACCCTGGAAGTTCTAGATATACTTTTAAATATCCCACTGCTTTCATTCCTTATCAAGCTGACTTGAACCAATCTACTTAAGTTGCAGACCTTCATCGTTATATTTAACGTTATTGGTCTTGGTCTTTTTAAAAGAGAAAAACATAGTTCAATCATGTTTGTTGCTATCCGTTATCCATAATTAGTAAAAATAAGAAAAGATGTATTCTCTTAATTTTGGACTATCATTGGATATTCAACAGAAAGGATTACCTAATGTGTAATGGTGAGGACAACAACCAAATACGCCCCAGATCGTTGATTCGGAGCACGGCCTTAGGATTTTTCAAAAGGAGTAAATATCCTAATTATCCCGCCCTTCATTCAGGTAAAACGGAGGTACCGAGCCCGTGCGATGTCAGGTATTCGTTAAAGGTCCCTATCCAAATCATACCTGAATAAGCAAAATTTAGGACTTCGACTTAAAATCCTCCTATTAGTCATAGTAACACAAGGTGCACTTAAATGAATAAACAACAACATACTCCTATTCCACATTTTAAACACAAAGAAATAACTTTACTAAACATCGAATTTAAAGTTAAAATTCCAGAAAGATACCTTTCTGATATAGGTCTTATTAATTAACAAATTAAGTAGTTTTTTTATTTATTTTAATTTAAGTGAAAATAACTTATAATACATTTAATCAACGAAATATTGTTAGAAACCTATCACAGCAAAAACGTTGTCTCTTGAATTTTAAGTTTTGTCTTAATCAAGTTTACTTAAGCTTACTATATGATAATTCTACTTAACAAAAAAGTTCACTTCCTTTTTTACATAATTTTAGCAATATTAATACATTTCCAAAATACAGTTTTTCTTACAGTTTTGGAATGTTTGTGCGCCTACTTATTTAATGTAAAATATAAATAATTTTCACAGAGGAGATTTTAATTTTTAATACGTTATGTAGAGCCACGAAACGACAGATTTTATATTTTAAAAACTGACTAACGCAACAGTCTGTTTAAAAAATAAACAAATTAAAAAGCCTATAAAAACAAAGAAAACACTCAAAAAGAGAGATAAATTATTCATTAAAATGCAACAGGAAAAAAGCGAAGCCTTAAGTCCATAATATACTGAAAACCAGTCGATGTTTCTCCATTTCAGGCATCATCAGGACATTTACCCCCCCCCCCCCCCCCCCAAAAAAAAACGCAAAAAAAACATGTCAAATGTAACATATCTCATTTCCATTGTCCAAACAGACTCATCAAATAGAGCTACAACTCAGCTCCAAGAGGTACCACAAACAATTCCTGTATGTTTTTTGTTTCCGACACTTTGGAACTAGTAGTATAAAAACATTAATTTTTTTTCGATTAGATTTTATTTAAAATTGAATATATTTCACCTTCCCGAATTCTTATTTATAAATCCACTGAGTAATAAGGCAATTACATCTAAAGAATGATAATATAATTTTGTCTTAGTCCAATACTTCCTAAAGAAATTTTTTTATTTTCACCAAGTAATGATACATTACTCTTTATCACTTGTATTTTATTGCTTATTACGCATACATACCTTCTATCTACTCTGCATATTTGATCGTTGGTTGATCTGGTATGGATTGACCGTATACTGACTTTAACAATACAATTGAACTCCAAATCTGCCTTTCCACCATAGATTACGTAAATTTATCAATAAACCCTTATGAGATATTAGGATAGTTAACATGCCCATCGAGCCAAAAGGAGACTCAAACTGGATGTTCGATGAGTGATCTTCTTATGTGAATTACGAAGTGAGTATGTTGGTTGATTGATTGAAGGGCGAATCCAGTTATCCTTAATCATCAGTTGTATGGCACTAAAACAAAAATAATAATACTGACCTTGGTCAACATTATAAATTAAATATAAGTCAAACATGAACAAAATTAATATATATAAAAGAATAAATTATGTGAATTACGAAGTGAGTATGTTGGATTTGTTTAGTATGTTGACTTGTGTAGATGCCACCGGGTCGTCCGAGCATGGCGTCAGAAGAAAGGTGGAGCAAGCTCGAAATGCTACCAGAATGCTGCATTCGGTCCTCTGGAATACGGAAATATTTAAAGAAAATAAACGTCGTATTTTCACAGCCATAGTGGAAACCATCCTAACATACTCCTCGGAAACTTGGACTATGAGCCCCATCTGTACTCAAAGGTGCAGGCGGTTGAGATGGATTTCTGGAGGAAGTGTCTCCGTATCACTAGGCTGGATAAAGTAAGAAACCAAGAAATTCGACAGAGGATGGATGTGGGTATTTCTACAAATGAAAGGATCGGTGTACGCCGCCTAAGATGGTACGGTCATGTGATGAGAATGGCGTTTGAATTCTGGCCAAACCGAGTTCTGGATTGGGTTCCACCTGGGAGGAGACGACGGGGACGGCCCAGAAGCAGGTGGATGGAGGGAGTCCAGGAGGAGATGACTGGTCGAGGACTCCAAGAGGATGATTGGGAGGATCGGGAGACTTAGAACTCTGCTCTGACCAGTTGAGGCAACCCTTGTCGGGACGCCTGTAAAGTACAGTAAGTAAAAGAAGAAACATTATCCTTTTATTATTGTCAGTATAATATTAGCCGCAGAAAGAAATTAATTTGAAATAAAAGGAAATCAATGCAATTTTACGAATTGTTGTCTTTCTGAGCATTTATTTCTTTAAATTACTACGTTATCTTGGGCAGAATTATTTATAACAACAGAGGCAGGTTTTTCAATTTCCAGTGAATGGATTTTTTTACAGGAAGAAATTAATTGTCTCCTTTGAAGAATCTTGCAACTTTCACATTTTATTTTATCCCTTTGTTTTTATCACCACTTCCCTCCCCCTAACCTGTCTTTTTATAAATGGCCAACACTTCTTCAGTATCGTCTGAATTTTTTTTTTCTCAAAGGTTTTTTATAAATCCTTCCAGTATCACGATGAGAACGATCGAATGAGAAAAAAATCAATAAAATAGGAGCTATTGATAATATTTTGTAACCCATTTAAATAACATTGAATGAACGAAAAGTAATGCATAATTACTTGGGGAAAATAAAAAATGTTTTTGCAGTAATTATTGCTTTCTAACAAAACTATAAATATTCATTCTTTAGATGCCTAATTATTCATAGGATATAAATGTGGGATGTTGAAAGGTGAACTATATTTTATTTTTGTTTTAGATTAATAAAATAGTGAACGATTCTTTGTAAGTGAATATCAACTCCTACATGAAAACATTTTTAAATTCATTGTTGACATTAAAAATGACCACACCGTCTATTGCATCTACGATTGATTATTAATCGTATCAATAATACTAATTATTGATTACCACAACTAATAATAATTTTTGATACAACAAATTTAAATAAATTAAACAAAGATTAATTTATTACAAATTTAATTTGAAACCGTATTACATTTTATGCCTGAAATAAACCTTCACACGCCACATAGTCAGAATCCCTCCTGAAGAGAGCAGTTTGAAAATCCCGTATGAAATCGATTACCCGAAATAATCATCATATCTTCATCCTGAAGATATGAACCATAGTAGAGTGACATGAACAGAAAATAATTATCGACTTTAAAAATGGAAACCTTAGATTCGTATAAAATTACTAAATGTAAACATTTGTTTGATTTCGCGCGTACTTCCCTCTGAATGGAGCTGGATAGGAGTATTGGATTGGATAGGAGTACGAAAATTATAATATAAATATAGTTTATATTTGGAAAGTATATAGTATAGGAAACATTCGGAAGGCTCAGATAATTATAAATGAATATAGGAAATAAAATAATATAAACAATCTCTGCCTAATTGCTAGCTGGGTATGAAACTGTAATAACCAACTATATGGGGGCGATATTGAACCTTTACATGAATATTTATTCCAAAATATCAACAAATCAGTAGCCAATAACGAGAAGAAGAATTGTGAAGCAGAATTGACAATTTTCCTTCAAATGACTCTTACTTGAAACTAATAATAGTCAAACGTCAAAATATCATACAGCGTTTTGGATATTTTAATACTTGTTGGATCAAAGCTCTAAGGTTCCAGTAATTACAAATGATTTATTTTCATGATAATAAGAAAGGCTGTTTGTATTTACGGAGTTGTGCTTTAGGGTTAAACTATCGTATTCGTTTTGTATCCGATCCCTATAATCCAAAACCCTACATAAAATTCTTAATTATTCATACTTTATTATGAATAAAATAATCATAATAACTGTATTGTACATATGATTTCGACTGTCTCGACTCAAGTACCTATCTTTACATGACATTCCATTCCCCTTCAAAACCACTAGCTTCATCCTTGAATTCTTGTTCGATTCCCGATGTTATTCCAAGTCTAAGAAAACTGCCTCTAAATATAATGTTTGCTAAAGTTATTAAATTAAGAGAATGCAAATGGAAAAAACCACAAGCAAAGCCTTATGTTTTTACCCCATATTTGAAACTAAGGCTTTGCTTGTGGTTTTTTCCATTTGCATTCTAATAAATGTTAATGTTTCGTTTTGAGTTTTGGCTCTGTTTTATTTATTAAATTAAGAGTTTTATTGTTATTTTTTTTTATTAAATTATGTTTACAAATGTATTCTTCTTAAGGTATGACATTTCTTTCATAGGTACAAATAATTTCAGTGAGTGTTGTAGAGTCGCTTTGGTTGACATTAGTGTATTAGAACTTCAGAGAATTCTATCATAATAAAAAAAGTTTTGTGAAAACTTTTATTTCCATAACAGTTGTATAGGAAAGGCTAGATTTTGTTTTCAATAGATATTCCTGGGAACCAAACAAGCCGCGTGTTTTCCAGCTCCCCGCACAGTGAACTAGGGCAAATAGGGCTTTGGCCTATTTGTATGGTCTTAACCTGTTCAGCACGGATATATTTGCATAGACCCTTTCAGATCAGTCTTCTGGAACTTTGTGTGCCCTGCTATTTCTTTCCGTTATGTCATCAACTAAAGTAATGTTGACATATCAAGGCATCCGTGCACAATGCTACATTGTCATCACAAGACAAATAAACAAATGAGCCAAAAAAAATCTCGGTTACTGAGAAATATTTTAGAAGCATTCATACCCTCTTCTCCTAGAAAAAAAATGTAATCAGGTTTAAGTAACCCTCTCTTTTTTATGATTAAAAAAAAAAGATATTTACAATTGAATAAAGATTTGCCATCATATGTGATCATGTATTTACGAGATTTTCATGTAATTTTTTTATGAGTTTAAAATTGTACACTCGGGAGCCCAAGGTGCAAGAAACATTACCATCGCGTTTGAAGAAGGATCTTTTAACGAACGAACCATTCGCCCTTGTTCTGAGAAATATTTTATTAGAGACACAAATTAATTCATAAATAAACAATCTATTCTTTAATAATTCATGTCTGCTTTATACCCAGAGGTGAAACCATCACATCTACGTCGTAATGCTTGAGTATTGACATACTGCAACAAAAATATATAAAAACATAGGAAGCGTTGGTTAATCGGACCTATATATAGTCTTATACAGCAGTGAAGAAGTGAAGGAACTAAACGAGCTGGATGACGAACCATCTCCCACACATACCTTATTCGCCACACTTGCCTATAACCGATTTTCATTTGTTCAGAAATTTGGACATTTTCCTTACGGTTAAAATTAAAAAAAATTATTCTCAAATCAAAAACGGATTTTCACACTATATATTACCAAAAAATCGTGATATTTGCATCAGGGATTGGCAATATTATATCACGTTAAGAGATTGTATAAAAAAATTTTAAAATACAAATGTTTTGATTTCATATATTTTTTTAGTTAATAACCTTTCCTTTATTAAAGGGGAACGGAGTGGCTCAGTGGTAGAGCACTGAGTTGCCATGCCGGAAACCTTGGTTCCAATCCTCTTGCATGCAAGACTTTTATTTACTCTGTTTGCGGCCGGAGATAGATCATATGGTATCTAGGACTCTCCTGGGGCTCCCCCAGCATCTATAAAATGCAATAAAAATTGGGAACCCAAAATAAGGGGGCGAAATTGGGCGGTTGAACATGATCTCGGACAAGTCACCTTCTTCCAGAACCGTCCTTGAAACAGACCCGTTCACGGTTCATAGTTGTACAGATTTTTTTTAACCTTTTTTTTTTGAAAACGGACATTTCATAAAAAACAACCCAATGATATATTTTAATTTTATGTCTTTAAGTATTGAAAAATGTATGTCTTAACTAGATGATTAGTAATACGTATCATAATTAAAATAGTCAAGTATGGATTACTTTAGTCTGTCTTATCTTTTCCTGGCTTCCCTTTTGGAATTAAAATTCGTTTCGTTATTTCCTAAAGATTAAACATTTTTTTTTGTTTTTGAAAAATAAAATAATTCACGTTTAAATAAAATAAAAGCTATCAAAATGTGGAAAAGTTGTAGGACTACATTCCCAACCTCACTCCTTCAGAGTAACAAAGAAATGTAAGAATGACTAACACCTTATAACTAAAAAATTAGGCCAACATAAATGAATGAAATTTAGGATGCTAACATCATATATATTACCTTATATCCTTATATATATAAGGATGGAGAAAATCGGACGTATTCAATTAAATACATAGAATAGGTTCATGCCTATTACATAGCACCTTCTATGACATTAAATGAAGGTTTAGCCCTGCCTCCACATGTGGTTAGCAAAGCTGGGCTTCAGGAATTCCTAGCGTAGTGGGGTTTGCTTGGTCTAAGCCAGAAATCCAATAGCATACTTACGAAGCATCTTGAGGCCACTGCTGTTTCCATCTACTTGTGTTACAGGACTAGTATGAACAGAATAGTAATCGAAGGACTAAGAGATGAGCAAGGCTTTTGTGAATGTTGAGAAGTTAGATGGGATATAGTGATAAAACATATAATTTTCGGATAGTAAAATCTGATCTACAATATGGAACAGTTGGAAAGACTAGTATTTTTTCAAATGATTGAGGTACCAAAATTTAGGCTTCCCTCACAATACAAGTCTGTAGGTCTTCAAGTTTAGTCTGGCTAATTAACCATTAGTTTTCAGACGGTTGAAAACTGAGATATATTCACTATGAAGAACTGTTCCATTTATTGATTCATTACCGGGCTCGCAAGGCACCACCAGCTGTTTTTACCCACCGCCTTCAGGTCACCCTCCATATCGTCAAGTCACTTAAGACAGGGTCTCCCTCTTAATCTTATACTATCATACGGTGTTCCATACATTATTCAAGATCCGTTTCATAGTCTATAACTTAGTGCTTCGCGGATACAAAGCTCAGAAAGAACAAACGGACAAGGAGTAAAACACACGAGATCTGAATAAAGACTGACTTTTATTATTGAGCTCGCGGTATTGGATTAAAGCCGGTATTAGTGTTCCCCGGATCTTAACTTATAATTGGGTAAATATTCTTTTAAGCTCTTGTTTCTTAAATCTAGCATGTTATTATTTTGTCTAGAAGGAAAGAAAGGTAACGAGCAAAGTATGGATAGGTAGTGGTATTGATATTTTTATTAACAGTTAAAATGGACTGAATGACAAGATTAATGTCAAGGGAAAACGACATGCTTTTATTTAGATTCATTGATCTTAGGTTGTTGCACATTGTTGCACAAAGAGAATCCGTCGAAGAATCTTGTAATGCAGATAGTATCTGGGTATTGGTTTAAAAATGACTAAATTCAAGAAACTTACAAATTCCTTTTTGCACTGATTCATTATCTCTTTAATTGAGAAATTGATATGGTATAGGTAGTAATTAAAAAAAAATGGTTTAATTATTTTGTTAGAGGAGGTAATAATTAATCAAGCTAATAGGATAGTAAGTGGTGTAATTCAAAACCGGGAGTGGTTTAATTTCCATGAACTGTGGTATTAACTATGTTTTACTTGAAACATTAGTTTTCAAAACAGTTTTATCTCCTGTTTCTGCTTTGAAAATTTCCTTTCCATGACTTCCTACCTTTACCATGTCCAACGCAATACTTATTATTTTCATATTATTATTATTATTTCATCCTATAAGAATAATTCATTTATTATTTATTTTATACATTTAAATTGGCTATATTCTAATTTTATGTAATAATTTAACCAATTTAAAAAAAACAACTTATGTTATGTTTATTTTTCTAACGGGATCTAGTACCAGAACGGACCAGGATCATGGATGTGCCCCAGGATGATCTCCGGATCCTACAGATTCCATCCGTTCATCTAATAAATTAATTTATCTGTCACAGGTGTGTTTAAACTCGGGATCTTTAGAATAGCAACTCAGCACAGTACACAACAGAGTTGGGCGTATTCGTACTCACGAATAAGAATACGAATATCGCCCAAAACACCCCCAACCTGCGAATACGAATACGAACATTCGTATTCGGATATAGGAATACGAATATATTTGGATTCGCAAATGTAAATACGGATATTCGTATATTCGTACGCATAAATACGAATATTTATGTATTCGCAGAAAAATTTGCAAATATTCGTGCACTCGCAGCTAAAATACACAAATGCGTTCGTATTTACGTATTTGAGAAAAATACCAATACACTCGTATTAACTACCAAACTAAACGAATATACTTCTATTCGCAGGAAAAAATACGAATACAGCTACATTCTCAACTAAAAAATGACTAAATATTACAAGTACTGGGCAGGATTTGCCAAGAATTCAATTGACTATTTAAAAACTCAATTTCATGCGCAGAATCGATTGAAATCATTTCTAACGTATCTTGCAATGGAATCGAGATATGCCGATTTTTTACTTTAATTGGGACTTCTCATGGCCTCGGGATGCTCAAAAGTTGACAAAACGTTGTCAAAGGGAGGCTCCGTGCTAGTATTAAGATTTGTCTTCAATTTGAAAATCAAACCAAAAATAGGGGCATCAAGCCGGTCATAATAATCCATCAAATAATTCGTCAAATGTGTAATCAAATAGGAACTTCTTCTTCTTCTTCCCATGGCTCTACAGCCCTTGCAGGGCCCTGGCCTCCGCAACAACGCCTCTCCAGTCCTCCCTGTCAGCAGCTCGACCTCTCCACTGTCTGATCCCCATCCTCTGCAGATCGCTCTCTACATCATCTAGCCATCGCAGCCTGGGCCTTCCTCTTCTTCTTTTGCCTCCTGGTTTGCCATATAATAGCTTCTTTGGGTACCTATCTTCTCCCATTCTTTCTAGGTGCCCAAGCCATCTTATAGGAACTACTTCTAGAAAAAGGCAATATTAACTCACAAGTCACATGTCGTCACAAGTAAAATCAGATATTGATTTCTTTATTTTGTAAATAGCCAGTCGAAATCAAGGGCAATCAACGAAATGAGAAACTGCCTAAATTCATTTAAGGTCCCATTCACTGCCTCCTAAATGATAGTCTGCCACTAAATTAATGATAAAAAAAATGCTCTCTTTATTTTAATTACAACATCAATCAATTCATCAAAACAAAAAAAAATTAATCAAATTGAATCGCGAATACGAATACGCCCAAATCTGGTACACAATGAGCTACCCCACTCCTAAATTAACATTTATAAACAACCAAGTTGAACACTGTATTTTAACTTGACATTAAAGCAGTTCTCAATTAACATTGGATTCATGAGTATCTTATAATTTTTTTTTTTAATTTCATTCAGACCTATATCTTCATCATACCTAGTATCTCAACGAAGTTCGATATAATTAGAAAATTAATCACGAAATATGTTTTATACGGGATAATGAAATATAGTTGAAACTAGAAGGAATAATACCATTAACTTTGGTTTAATATTGACCCAATTGAACTTGTGAATAATCGACATGTTGTAAATTTGGGAATTTGTATTTGTTTTATGAAGTTTTTGATACATTTTCTCACTGAATAATTTTACTGCTTCAAAGCTAAGGATTGTCAAGAAAGGGGATTTAGTCTAGATGACGCTCAACCGCGTGGCATTCTCCCCAAATAAATATGCCCGCCTTATAGAGGCTGAGGTCTCAGAACTAATAACAGAAGAAATATATACCTGCCATAGCCGGTCTTGATTTTGGGACCTTGAGATTTCTACCAATCTGAACTAACTTGCGTGGGACTTGCGTCATCTGTACCAACACATTTTTTAATGCTGGATTAAGAATGTTCTTGACAGTTATCTGCCAGGTCCCGGAGTGATCCGTAAACAAGAGTCGAATAGAGAGTGTATGCCAATTTCCAATTATATTGGGCCATTAATATACCAGTGTTTGGTTTCTGCATAATTAACCTTTGCCGCTGCATGGGAAAGGAAAATACAAACTAATTAGAGCGAGACAGCCTCTGTTTTGAGACCGATGAGTTTGAGTTTGACTTTCACCTTTCATTCGATCAACAGATATTTACCAATGAATCAACAATGAATTACGCGTACGTGTCAGCCGGCTATTCCAGGAAATTACGGCGTTACAGCTTTCAATCATCGAATTAAGGCAGATACAAAAATTCACCTAGATTTACGTGGCGTGTGTTTTCGTCTGAAAGTGTTAACATCCTATGCCATGTTGATGGACGAATCATCAATAAAGCAGCTTCGAATTTTCCGCGGCGCCGGTTCAAACTTATATGATATAATCTACCTAAAGTCCGCCTTTTTAGGACATTATTAATTACATATAATTTAAAAATATATAATTATATGTATAAAAAATTATACGAAAAATGTGTCGAAAATGAATTGTCAATGAAAGTCTAGTAATCGTGACAAATTTCGAATCCGTGTATTCTGAATACAAATACCCAATCCGATTATATACCGTTAATATGATAGAAGTTTTAAATTGGTATTAGATAAGCTAATATTCTTCTTGATATCACTATATTTACACTAATTGCACTCCTATATTTTTAATTTAAAAAACGGCCACGATTATTTTGATAGACATCGTTACCTTAAATAATGATTTACAATTGAAAGGTCTTCAATGTCACAGAAATCTTATCATTGTATAACATTAAAGAGCATCCGTGACGAACTTTTGGAATTATTTTCCCTAAAATCTCTGTAATTTTGGTTATCTGAAACATTTAATCATATCAATATTTCGTTAGTGGTATTAGTTCAAAATGGGTGTATACATTAACTTATAAAGTATCATAAATATATTATAAATCTGTCTGGAAGTGGAGAAAATTGCCCATAAAAATTGAGAAAACTTAAAACGACGTTAAAGTAACGTAGATATTATATTATTATAAATATATTGAATGATATAATATCGATACATTATACACTTACTTATTAGAAAATGTATTTATTTATTAGCTTACATCATTTCCTTCTTCGTCATTACAAGTTTTGGAAGCAATGTCTATAACTAATTCCATTAGATTTTCCAATTTCTTCATGTTAGTTAAATAGCTTCTTTTCTTACGTTGTTAGAATGGTTTTTCCATACAATTTGTTTTTATCCATATAAAAAGGATCGGAGATAAGAATAAGTAACCTTACTCGCTAACTAAGTTAATCTTTTTTTAAGGCTCAGCCAAGGACAAGTTTAATGTTTCCAAAATATAAAAACTGTGGATTAGGTGATTAATTTCCTTTTCTGATTTCTTGAGTTTAGCGTGGAAACCTTCAGATCTTTTTGAAATTGTGAGATTAACTTACCGGGAAAATTATGAATTGATTAATGACATTCGATAACAAAGTATTGAGTAGAATTTTCGGTCCGAAAAACCCTAAGAGCACCGGAGATTTTAAGAGGTATCATGAAGTGGAAATACATTGCATGGACCGTATTAATTTAATTAAAGTTGAGGTGACTTGTAAAGTTGTTGTGCATAATGACGAACAAATTCCTGAAAACATTAGTATGGGCTGACATGGGGAGACAACTGATTAGCGTTTTGTAGGGGTTGACCTAAGCGTGAGGGGAAGGATTGCGTTAGGATTAAACTAATGGATTTGTGTAATGATCCGTGACGGAAAATATATAAATAGACATTGGTGGTGGTTAAAAAAAAATCTTAAGGAAGGTTCACTACTAGATGTTACATTAATTCCTGTTAAAAAAAAATTCTGTTTTTTTTTTGTATGTGTGCATGTGTGTAATGCGAGAGACGAAAGAACGTTCGATCGGAACTAGTCGAAATGGATTAACGGATAATCAAAATCGATATTTCCATTACGATCCGAAATAAAAATCTTAATTGAAAATATGGTCCATCACAATAACTTATGTACTCGGGTATAAGGAATACTCGTTGTCGAACCTTATGGTGACTTAACCACTTGATAAGATTTCCATTTGTGAACTTGTTAAGAGGATGTGAACAAAAAGCAGTGAGGAGGTGTATTGAATAGGTGCTTGCCTTGCTCCGGGCACAATGTCCCTCCACACCCTGGCTAAGAACTTTATTGCTTTTACGTGGTCCCCTTCGATTGTGTTCCTTAATCGACAGCTCATGGGAGCAATATTTAATCAACTTCGATTCATAGCACTGCTTGGTGCGGAATAACTAAGCGATGATTGTAAGGAAATTATAAGCATTGCAGATTTAATGTAAGTAATCCATAGGCACTTCAATTCTGTTTCATGTTGTTTTACACATATTATCATGATTACAAAGAACTAATCATCTAAATTATTATTTGATACTTTATTATTACTTAAAATATTGACATAGAAATAAGAAATTAAGTGACCCGTTCAGGATTAAAAGCGGGTGATGTCATGAAAAAGGTTTGGGATCGGACTATAATAATGAAAAACAGGGTGGTAAAGAGTCATGTTAGACAAAATTTCTTGACTAAATATGCGAAAAATGTGAAAAAATCGAGTTTTGATATTTTGGAGCTATCCACTTTCTACTTTGAGCTCCTTAAGTTTTTTTTCAGATTTGTATATTTAGACTGTCAATACAATAGAATATTTTGGTGACGTTTCTAAACCAGGTGAGGTTTGTTCTAAAGATCAAGCCTACACCGCTTTTTTTTTTTTTTTTTTTTAATTTTTCATTGAAATTTACAACTATATTACAACAATATAACAACTAAATGGTAGGAATGATACATATTGACATGAATAAAGACAAGTAAAGAAACTACCCAGTGGTAGTAGTAAGCAAATAACAAGTTCAACTTAGAAGGTGACGTGGTTATCTTCTTTTCACACTCCTCAGAGGATTATCAGGATTTGAAGAAGTTGCTAGAAGCATAATCAGTGAAAAAGATCCTTCAAAAGCTGACTTACTTCGAATTAATATTAAAATCGTCGCCCTAGTCTGACTATAAAACTAATTCTAAATTGTTCATTACAATCAGAAAAAAAAGAAAAATTCCTGTGTTAATTTATAAATTGTACTTACGAAATTTTGCGATATATTTAGTCATCAAATTTGATGGATAATGAAACCTCCAAACATTTCCAAAATGTAATATTTTAGCTATTAAATAAAAGTAGTCAAATAATAAATTACTATAAATAATAGCTGAAGGAAACGAGCACATGTTCATCGCTCCTTTAAAGTATCCTTTGATCTATTACAACCATCTAATAAAAACTTAATTTTCTTTTTAACCATTTTTAATTTTCTTTGAATAACCGACCGGATATTCAATATCCTTTTTTTTTTAATTTATAGTTTTTATTTTTCCCTTATATTTTGTTACTAGTTTATAAAAATTATATTTACTAACGTATAGATTACACTTTGGTATCTCAATTCCTGTTGTTTTTTGTACTATATTTTATTGTACATTGTACATTGTACAATATTTCCCTATAGGAAATATATAGGTTTAAAACATGTAACAATGTGCCTAGTTTCACTGTGTTTTATCATGTATTATATTGCTATTATTTCCATTACAACAATAATATTTTATGTTTCAATTTTTTGTGACTCAGTTAGACTTTAATTTAGACAATTTGATATGCATTCACAACTGTAAAAAATGATTGTATTTATTCCTGAATATTGATCTATATTGATAGTTGATAGGAGGTAAATTGTACCTCCTATATAAATTATTTCAATCACAGGTTTTAATTGATTTTATAAATTTAATTTCAGTTGTGTGTTTTGAATTCAAAATATACTCATTCCTTGTGATATATGTATATTTTATGTACATGTACACATTTCACTGGAATGTACATTGTCCTTCAATTCATCCCAATTATTAACACTCTATTCATTCATTTCTTCGAAATATGGACTGATAAACTACATATTAATTCACATAAATAATATGATTGCTTTTGTAAAAACCTCTAATAACCTAAAATCAGTTATTAGAGGCTACGTTGTATAGTAAAAAATAACAGAGCAAGTTTAGTAAATGATAATATACTTTTTTTTTAAAAAAAGATCACAGTTCCGAAAACATAAAGACGTTTTAGGGAAATGTAAATTTTTATTATAATATGTTCCAAACATTCTACTATTACAGACCCTTCACATAATTTACAAATTTAGGAAGGGACAACCATTTATATTGACTTGGATAAATAATTCTTTGAAAATATGAAGCAATTACTAATTTCTCCGAATTTATCTTATATAATTAGGCTGATACAAATCTGCAGGTAAACAAATAAAGTAAACAAGAGCAAGTAAAGTAGAAAAAAAAACATGGCAATGGCAGATAAAAGTATTTGGGGTGTATAGCAATAAAAGAAGCGGTGGAATTTTAGCAATTACGAATTAACACGAAAATCACAAAAGGAACGGTGTTGCTCGTCTTGTAGAGCGCTGAGTTGCTGTGCTAATGGTCCTGAGTTCAAATCCAGCTGTACAAATGACAGGTGATGTATTTAATTATTTAAAAGCCACGGATGGACCCTGCGGGACCTCACACGTTCTCACGTTATTGCAGGAAAGCCAGGAAGAAAAGCGGGATTTCGGACGAATCGCTTTCTTACACAACCGTTGTCTTAGAAGCGGCACAGTCTCTATAATTAGTATTAGTATTAGATGCACCACCAGATAAGGCCAATGTTGTACACATGCGCAAACAGTTAAATTTTATAACAGTTACATTTCTAACAGTAACAGTTACATGTTTGTTGTTGTATCCTAATTTTTGTTTGTTGGTTGTTTGGTGGTTAGGGGTGGTTTTTATTTTTTTTCCATTATTTATTTCTATTATTATTATATTTATTTATATTATATATTTCATTATTTCTAGAGTTGTTGTTGTATCCTCATTTTTCTTTGTTGCCGATTTGTTGTTTGTTAAGTGATTAGGCGGTTAGGGATGGTTTCTATTTTCAATTTTTGATATATTCCCTAATTTATTTCTATCATTATTATATTTATTTATATTATATATTTCAATATGTTGTTGTATATTCAATTATATTATTATTAGTTCTATTTATTTATTTCCATTATTATAATATTGCATGTTATGTTATGCAAATTCTAACCCCAATAAAAATATTTAAGAAGGTAATCCAAGGTAACTGTTAGAAATGTAACTGTTATAGAACGTAACTGGTTGCGCATTGGCCTTTTCTGGTGGTGCATCTAATACACAAGTACACAGGACCCATAATGCGTTGTAGTGGTACAGGAAAGCCACCTATAGAGTTTTCAAATCGAAGACTACTGGAAAAGTAAAACATAAATACATGAAGAAGAATTAGGTGGCGTAATATACTTACTTATAGCAGTACACTTTTTAAATAAAACATACATATATTTTTGATGTTCTCTCTGATTTTTGGAAGAACGAACAATGCTTAATATAACGTTGCATATTTAAGGTAAAATATTATAGAATTTAAATATAAACTAAAAAGGAAGAGGAAAATATTTTATATTATATTTTTATAAATTAAGCGTTCATATCCGCCTTCTGATGAAGAAACTACTATATCTAGTTTGGCCAAGTTTAAACTATTCGAAGGTGCTTGCAGGTTACTATCTTGCTTCTAGTTTCAGTGCAGAATCAGCAACTGTCGAGTTACTGTTGATTGTTCAAAGTTCTCAGGAGAGCTGATGAAATACATTACAGGATTAACCACTCCTCAAAATAATAATTATTATTCAGTATTACGCTTAAAGAATATAGTTCAAATTTAACCAAAATTTCTTTTACTATTTAAAATAGGCAAATCTGAACAACCTATGGTGCATTTTCATTTAAAATATCATAATTAGTTTGTGAATCGTATGGTAGGTATAAAAAGTTTTGAAAATATTTTTAAACGTTTTCATTTATAAGTCATGGAATAGAATTATTTTATAGAAATAAATGTTAATTTTTATTTAAACTTGTTCTGTTAAATTTTCATGATGATGTACTAGATGCCTGAAGATTTACAGAGATTTATAGAAAGATTTGAGGCAATCTTCTTTAAAATTGTTTTCGAAAAAAAACACCTAAATATGTAATATTGGTGTTTTATTTATCCCTTCCGGTAACAACAATGAGCAATATTTTTCCTAACAGTTGATCTATTTCCATGATATGATTTTTAAAAACAATAACTTTCTTTGATATGATCCAATGATTCTTTGATAATTCTTCATGAAAGTCATTTTTATTGATTCATTCTTAAATAAAATTTTCATGTTGTCATAAATTTTTCCCTGATTTTTTTTTGGTGTACAACAAGTAGACAAGAAAAGTTAATAGAGAAGTCAGGAATGAGAATATCATAAGCAAATCTTAACAATCGTTTTAGCTAATTATAATTTTTTTTTTAACTTACAAAAGAGTTCACAGCACTTGCTGTAGTGAGCAACATCGTTTTTTGATACTTCTTTTTATATACATTAACTTTTATCGTACATTCATGGCTTTTTACATGGTAATAGTTTGTATACCAATGAAGTGAAATGTGAAGTTTCGTAGCTAATTACGGACTTAAAACTTGACTTTAGTAACTAGAAAATTTACTGATTTAACAGACAGGAGTTGGTTATCTTCATCAAGTCACGGCAGGTCCATCCCCACCCGCAGCATAAGGTAAGACTGACTACCTGTTACCAGTACGGTCTCTGGAACTGGAATGAGTTTGATCAGTGCCATATTCAGAATCCTGCTCTAGTATTACAACATACCAAAATAATATTTTACCATCAGGTATTATCTAGCAAATCAGATAAAAAGGAAATACGAATAGAGGTCGATCCCTAGAATTAACTACGAGAAAAAGCACAAGTAAACCTAAACCTAATAGAAGGTGTAAAGTGGATACACCACCTACTGCTCCAAATATAATAAGGAACCCAAGGCAGGGTCATGGACTGAAAATACCCAGTCAGGTTCATTTACTGAGTTTACTGAAGATTCTAGGTTCTACTCACCCAACAGATTTCAGCCCCTGACAAATCTACCTAGTTAAGCAATGGAGTCCACATCGGCCCCTAAAGTGCACAGGCCACCGCCAATTTTCGTAAGGATTATAAAAAACTTTAGACTTCTTTACACCCAATTGAATGTGGCAGTAGGCACCGGAAAATAATATTGCACTAGTAGGACCACCGATACAAAGATCCAGTCAGACACGCCCGAGACTTACCGACGGATAGTCAAATACCTAACGGAGACCAAGGCAGATAACCACACGTACCAATTAAAGGAGGAAAGATCCATCAGTGCTAGTCAGAAAATTGTATCCCACCCCCCTGCAGACGTCACAGAAGAACTCACAAAAAAAAAAATCATACCTGAAGAAAGGCATTGGTGCAATGTCATAACTGCCAAGCATACGGACACACTAGGCACTACTGCCATTATACTCCAAGATGCGTCAAATGCAGAGAACTATATAAAACTGAAAAGTGTGTCAAGCCGAGAGAGAAACAACAACAACTTTACAACCACAAAACCAGCCCCAACAACCGAAATATTGCAGTAATCAAAATCAAAATAGGGATAAAGCAGAAAAATTTGTCAAAAATCTTTCAAATACATTTATCCCACATCCTGAAATCAACCCTACGCACATTTTCAATATTAATGAATTCCTATCTTCACCCATTCCTCTATCCTTACCTCCTAAAGCTGTAAATCCCTCTGAGGTCAAATTCCTCTTACAAAAGTTAAAATTCCGCAAATCTCCTGGACATGACGTTCTAACCACCCAGATCCTTCAAATTCACATCTTCCTCAAAAAGCGATTATTTTCCTTACCTATCTATACAACTGTATCCTTCGTACAACTCACTTCCCTTTGTTGGAGAAATACTCCGTCATCATCCTATTCCCTACATCTGGCAAATCACCCAATGCCACTTCATCATACCGACCCATCAGCCTGCTTCCTATTCTTTCCAAAATTTTTGAAAAAATCCTCCATAATCGAATCCAATAATATTCCTTCACATCAGTTTGGATTCCGTCCCAGTCACTCGACGGTCCAACAGGGTCTCCGATTTGTCGATCACATATCCTCTGTGCTTGAACGCAAATATTACTGCACAGGCGTATTGCTGTTTAGCAGACGACACAGCCATCCTATCATCTCATCCAGCCCTGAAATGGCTTCCTCGAACCTCCAAAGGCACCTTTTACTCATTCAAATTTTGTGTAACTAATGGCGGATCAAGGTCAAAGAGGAAAAATGCAAAAACGTGACTTTTACATTTCGCCGGGGAACATGTCCTTCTGTCCAATTCAATGAAACCGTCCTACCTATTTCCGACACAGTACGATACCTTGGCTTCCCTAGACAAAAGACTTACATGGAATTCTCATAATGGCCCCGAGGCCTGTTGTAATAATGTTATTTGGAGTACTGGCACTGCCCTGATTCTACACTCACGACCTGGGTGTGTGACGTCATGCGCCCTTAACCAGCTTCTAAGGGCGTTTAATTCCAGTGACACGGCTGGGAAAGGGGGCAGGGTCCACCCTGAGTTCTACTTTGCCCTCATTCCTGGAGAAGAAGCTTAGTTCGGGGACCCCAGGCAAATTGTAACTAGTGTAATTATGGTATGGATGTGTACAATGATTTTATTTTATTATCATTTTCGCATTAATTTCTTTTTATTACCGCATGTATATATTTTTCCGCATGTATATATTTTTATAACATTTATTTATTTTATTTTTGTTTTGTTTTTATGGAATGATTGTATAACTACTTCGCACCAATATGTATTGCCCACAAGTGGCAGATTTTCATATTTCAATAAAGTGATTATACAAAATAAATAAACAAATAAAAAATCTTACAAAATCTATTTCATAAATTTTGATTAACCAAAGTTTTTCGACATCTACCTTCGAATAACCCTCCTTTGCATTTGATATACAAATTGGTTGTTCACAGGCATGCTCAGGACTTTATATTTTTTATATTTGGGCAAGTAATATTGGAAAAATGTTTATATTCATTTAAACATCCATTTTTTATTACCGCGATACTTACCCATTGCTAAGACGTAAGAACCAATGTTTATTAACTATAACCAACGAATTATATCGAACTGCTTTTTTCCCACGATAGGAGGAAGATATCCTTACGCGGAAAAGTAATGAAAATCTAGATTCCCTACGCAGTCCCTTCTCATTCTGTAAAAAGACAGACAGGTTCCTGATAGGCGAAGTTTTTCAATTTAAATTAATAGGAACTTTTTTATTACAAACAAAACTTTTGTAACTGAACCAAACGGGCCGCTTTCTATCGTCAACAACTTCTTAATGGCTTATCCGATAATAGCTTTATAGTAAAAAGAACAGAATAATAATGAAGATAATTTATAGTCCTTCTTATAATTTTAATAATACGTAATTTCAGATTTTAAAACCCAAAATGTTATGATAGTGCAGCATTTTAATTCTCAAACATATGAAAAGCAAGAAGACTTACATTTTTTACTTTTCCCAAAAAAGAAGGGGTATTTTTTTTTTAAATCCTCAAAAATCACAACACGAATCTTGCTAGTTACGTTCTGGAAAAAAAAAATCACTATTATGTTCACTAGCATCACTATTATGAATACTAGGTGCGAAATGCCCTAGTAGGTTTATATCGGATAGCAGGGGATTAATAGCTTCATAAAAAGAATATTGTATGCGACAGAGATGCACTTTTATAGGTGCCATAACCGGTCCAATAACATCTACCCATTAAAAAACTAATAGCCAAAAAAATTCAAATAAAACAATCAATGTCATAAAATAAATCATTTTTAAGAACGAAACGGAATATTTTATATAAGATAGTAACAATCATATAATATATTAAAGTCGAAAAAAAAGAAGAAATATCGGGCATCGAACAAACAATCGAACAACAAATACAATATAAATTTATTATCCATAACAAAACTAAATAAAAGTCTATGAGCCAGATTAGGTAACCCTAAAAGATAATAATAATAAAAATGGAGAAACAGGATCAACATAAAGTTCCAAAATCTTTAAGATATATATAATGGCCTGATCAAAGAAGTATTTCAATAGAATAGACACGACGTCCATCAATTAATTAAATAGAAAAAAGATTATACTGCTATGTATCATGCCAGGCAGTGTTTTAAAAATAAATATTAATTTTAATAATGAGCAAAATACGATTATAAGACCAAGTTCACCCAGACAGGTAGCAAGATTTCCTGGTGAGAATTATATATGTATTTTATGGCAATCCTTTATAATATCTGAATTATTATTGCTCATATCAAAATATGTTAAATGATAATCCAGATAAGAAATTGTAACGATAAAGTATATTTTTTTATAATCCTTTAGGTGCTTACTTGAGATACACTGTATATTTTTATGACTAGTATATTGATGGTTTAATTAACCCATTCGAGACGACGATTTCTTTCAAACACGATCGATCCCCAGGAGCGATTTTTTTTTCTTTATATTGTTCATTTAAAAAACATGTTTACGATGGAAATCACTCTATTCGTAAGTGAATTCACGTAAATAAGATCAATGCACACCGGGCAGCTAGCTCCTCTGAAAATTTTTATTGCAAGGAGCGGATTGAACACCATGTGTGCAATGTAAGGTTTAATAAAAATACATCCTCAACCAATTTATAAACAATTATTTCAAAAATAGTTGGATAATATAAAACCGTAATTTAGCCTTCAATAATAAAGAACAAAATATATAGCGAAGACAATTTTTAAAAAGTAGTAAAGAGTTTAATTTTTTTTTTTTAGATTTTTTGGTACACAGTATAACCAATGCCAAATTTTGTTTTCCGTACTTTACAGATTTCATTAGTTCAAGGAAAATCTTATTTCGACGACTATTTTACTCAGAATAACTGATAATTGTACATTACTGTTATTGCACCCACGGTGTGTAGGCCGTCTTATAGCCTCGGAAATCACTTGCACACACGATGTTCAATCGGTCTCGAAAAGGTTAATGTATTAAGTTGACTGATTGGTAAATTGGTTGTAATACAATCTAAAATATAGTATCTACATTTAAAGAAAAAACAAGTTGAATAATTATCAGAAATGATTGGTCTTTCATTCCAAAATAAACAGAATATTAAAAATATATTTAACACCTCTATAGCATATCAATATATAAACTCTGGCGGGTTTAAATTTGAAGTGCCATTACAAAAAACTTTATCCTGTACAAAGGGTCTCTAGTGATGGAGTTTCAATTACGGGCCAATTTTAAAATGTTTTAAATAAATGCTTTTCAAGCGGTCCTGGAAAGAAGAAAGGCTTTTGATATTTATAAAATAAATTGGTACATTCAGAATCAAACCTATGTTATTTTTTTTCTTTTCTAATAAATGCTAATTTACTCAGGGGCGGGTCTAATTGTTTTCTGATATTACACTTATTGCTAACTTACGTCATTTAATATTGTAATTAATTTGCTTGTAGAGGTACCCCAAATGTATCATCAGCGACTGATGATAGTAACTATAAAACTCAAATTATCCGATCTTTGTCATAGCTTGAAGTTGAAACCGATCTAAAGGGATCAGATATTTAAATTTTTTTGAATCACATCCTAATTTACATTTTCTCAATTGTCCAAGAGTTGATGATTATTTCATGAGGGAAAGTGTTCCTAAGCCGAGATAAGTTCCTTTCCTCTATAAAGCCGTTGTAAATATCAAGCACTAAGTTAAGCTGCTTTTATCCCAAGCCTCGTCACTAACCGGTGCACCTTATCCAGGGGCTTAGCGAATTAACCAAATACTTTAAATAATCCCACTCGATCAAATAACATGACCCTTTTTTAGGATAGACATGTCGAGATTATTGTTTTGTAATAAAAGCAACCGTTTTGTCCAATGAATAATTATTTTCAAAAAATAATTTTAGTATAGACTATTTTCATATATTTTTCTCAGTTAGTATTAACAGAGAATAGTACCAATCTCATAGGGAGAACTAATAACGGATGAAGATATATTAAATTTTATATTGATAATATATTTCATAATTATTATTAAGTGTTAAATGATAATATTATGTACATGAAATGTGCATTGTGTACGACTCCCTTAACATTTTTTTTCAGATTGAATATACGATGTTTATCAATAAAATAGAGCCAAAACTCAAAACGAAACATTAACATTTATTAGAGTGCAAATGGAAAAAACCACAAGCAAAGCCTTATGTTTCAAATCTGGGGTAAAAACAGAGAATTACTAGTCGACGTTTCGCCTATTCAGGCATTATCATGACACAAATAAGAGTAAGATCAATCACATCTTAAAGAAGAACTCTGAGTTTGAGTTGAACGTCTTGGGGTGGAGGTGCGGTCTCAGGTTATGAGCCTATTTGGCGATTATTCGTTGGGATGTATTGCACTTCTTCTTTGAGATGTGATTGATCTTACTCTTATTTGTGTCTTGATAATGCCTGAATAGGCGAAACGTCGACTAGTAATTGTCTGTTTTACCCCAGATTTGAAACGTAAGTATTTGCTTGTGGTTTTTTCCATTTGCGTTCTAATAAGATGTTTATGAAAGTGAAATAAAAGGATAACCCTCATGCATGGATAACAATAGCAAATTTAAAACTGATCAAAATAAAAATTTTCGCCACTTTTTGGAGGAATTAAATCTGGCGTTGAATATTGAAATAACTTTTTATTTTTACCTCAGAGGGTTTTAATTTATTTAGAATAAAAAAATAAGTGCTGAAAATGAAATTTCAGCCAGCTGCTATTGGTCTCACTGAATAACAAATCCGATTCTCTATTTTATGACAGCTTTGATCCAGTTGTTTTGGTACAATCACTGTTTTTTTGTATGTTTGCTGGCCTGCGTTTATTGAAAAATATAACACACTGAACAAAAACAATCCGATCATATTATTGTACTCTTATTTCGTTTTTATTTAATTTTTTTGGGGGTAACTTTTTTAATACTTGTAGCCTTCTGGCAAGATATATTATTTTTATTTTTCTGTTCATGTTTGTTAATCTAATAATAATAATAATAATTGCTTTATTGAGAAATAATACACTCTGCCACTATCTTGGGCAATGAGTATTAGAGCTAAAAGAGATCATTCATTCCATATGTACAGAATAAAAAAAAAAAAAAAAAAAAAAAGTAAAAATAAGTAAACCTGAATAACAAAGAGAAAGAAAAAATACTGTTAATCTAAAGGGACTTAGTCCGAGAATAAATTTACAATTTCAGTTCTATTCTATTATTATTATCAACCAACCTATAACTCATAAATAATTTAATACTTCATAGATGGCTAATTTTTATGAAATATTGAATTACAAATGTTAGTAATAATATTTAAAACTTATATATAAGTTTTTAACTATTTTAAGGTTTGTAACATTTATATTATTAATAACTTATAAAAAAAAAAAACTGCACCACTGCATCCCATGAAGGGCCTTGGTTTCAGTAAGTGAAAGAGACTGTATTGTTCCTAGGCCATCGGTTCTGCAGTGATTTACCCTAGATAAATAAATTACACAGGTCTGCGATGAAAAAATTGTAGCATATTTAACTAGTGGGTTTAACAGTATTTTTTGTGCTGATTGCGGAAAAATTAGTGAAAAAATTCCATCACCCCTGGATAAGTCACAATTTTGTTTCATCGATTCATCAATTAGGAGTTTGAAAGTTGTACTTCTTTACAATGGTAACCGATATGCTTCTGTGCTTGTTGGAGACTCAGTCCATACGAAAGAATGCTACAAAAATCTTGAGTTTGTTCTTAATAAGCTCGGCTACTCTGACCATAAATGGACCATTTGTTGGGATTTGATAAATATTTCCATGTTACTAGGCCAAAAAAGTGGTTACACAAAGTTTCCATGTTTCCTCTGTGAATGGGATAGCCGTTACAGGAAACAACACTATGCCAACCAGACGTGGCCAATCAGAATGGCTGGTTTCAAAACTTATCCATATACTTATTAGCTCTTTTAGGAGAGAATAATTTTGATTGTTTGCCTATAAAGTAGTGATTACAATAAAAACTAAAAGCAGTGATGCATATAGAACCTTCCTAAAATATTTAGAATCGAAAAACTTTTCTTTTCATACACTTCAACCTAAAAAAGAAAAAACCTGCCGGACAGCTCCCGACAATGTTGATGTCTTTAATATAACTCATTCAGATTACACTAAAGTTAAAATTGAAGAACCTCTTAAAAGAAGAGCCATTGTTCAATGTATGAGGTGCTAGTAATATATATCATCCAGCGAATTATAGAGGATGCACAGTTCATCTCGAACTTCAAAAAAGAAGACTGCCGGTCCGAAGACAGGTAACTCCACGTCGTTATTTAACAGATCCCCTGTCACCAGAGACGGAGTGTGAACGGCTTACTAACCCGACTACTATCCCGCAACAACAGGCTGCATTCACTAGCACAATATTTGAGCACAAAACCACACCACAAAACGCCCCAATACACGATAACTCGGTACACAACGCCCCAATATAGAACTCATTTAATACAACACCTCAAGTTATGAGTATGTATAAACTCATCATCCTTCAATACCACATTACCTACAATACCATTACACTCCACATTCAAACGCGGTTCCTCATTTCCCAATGCCTCATCTACAATCTAATACTCCAGACATCTCATTATACCTCAATCAATGATTTTAAATCTATGATAAGCCCACTCATTTCATTAATAGGAAATAGGACGCAAAATTCTGTAGGAGTTGCTCTTTTTATTACGTGTTTAGACCTTCATTTTGACTGCCTTTTTACTTCTGAGCCAACATATTGGCCAACAGACACATACCGACAACCTGAACTACTTGACTTGGTCATCTCCGGGATTTTCCAAAATGGAAACCCCATTTTACGTCCCACTCTTTAAAGAATTAGATTTTACTGTGTTTTCGGGACTAAAAGCGCTCAAAATGACTCAGTCAGCAGTATCGTCGTACCAGCGTAACAACCTCGCGGTCTCGCTCGCGTCATTAACTATTGTGCCGTATATATAACTTATTTGATTATTTTTTATTCGTGAAACCCGACAAAATGTCAAATCTTGAAGAATATTTCACGATTGACGACAGTGAAATAGAATGCAGTGAATCACTATCATCAGACATTGAATCAGAAGAATCAATTGGTGAAAGAAGAACAAATAGAAAACGGCCCAGGAAGTTAAGCACATCATCGGAAGAGGGGGGGGGTATCGAGACTTCTCACCAAGGTGGAATATTATTCTGTTCAAAAAAGAAATTAACTCCTGTAAAGGGAAATTTAAATCCAAAATCAACACCCTTAGACGCCTTTACGATGACGTTCCCGGAAGAATTAGTGTGTGAAATCACCGAACAAACTAATAATTATTTCAAATGCGTACAACAGTGTACTGTCTATAACAAGAGTTCCCGTTTGCAGAATTGGAAGGATTCTTCAGTCTCAGAAATTTTTATGCATTTCGATGCTAATGCCGCGTTCGAAGAAACTTTCGTTGAAGGAGTATTGATCGACAGACAAACTGCTATAAACCGGTATTTTCCGCAAAATTATGTCACGGGATCTGTACATGATGTTGCTAGAAATGTTGCACTTCAACGACAATAGTACAACCACGAACGATCTGTCAGTAAAAATACGGCCAGTTATCAATAAGATAAAAATTACCTCTTCGCAGTTATTCATACCGTACGAAAATCTGTGCATCGATGAAAGTCTTTTGCTTCACAAAGGCAGATGCTATTTCAAACAGTTCATACCATCCAAAAGAAGTAGGTTCGACATTAAATCGTTTGTCCGTTGTGACTGTAAAACTAATTATTTACTGGATTTAATAATTATTCCGGCCAAAAAACAAAGGTCAAGAAAAGTGACACAGGCATTGGGAATCTCTGGTGATGTTGTGATGACGTTGCTTCAGCCGTATCTCGGAAAAGGCCATACAGTGATTACGGACAGTTGGCACACAAGCCCATTATTGTATACTTTACTACACAACATGAAAACCAACGGATTTGGGACAGTTCGCAAAACTAGGAGAAAAATGCCCCGTATGGATGAAAAATTGAAGCACGGAGAAACTTGCTGCCGGTCGACTGACAATTTATTGGCAATAAAATAGTACGATAAGAAAGAGGTTTGGATGTTGTCTTCTGCTCATGAAGCTACATTCGCCGAAACGGGGGCCGAAAATGCGGGGGATTACCGCACAGGAGAAACCGTCCTGTGTTACCGATTATAATTACAAGATGGGTGTTCGGGACCGAATCGCATTATTTTTTTTAATTAGGTCACATTAAAATTTTGTTTAATGTTTACATTTATGTTTGTTTTATATAAGGTTACATTTATATGTATTTAGTGAAAGGTCTTTTAATTTAATAATAATAAGGTAATAACAACAGTAATAGGAAGGAAGAATGAAGGATTAGAGTCCATGTTTATCGTCAACAACAACAACGTCCTGTTACAACTCTGGGACTATGACCAGTTCAGTCCTAACAGCCGGCCGGCTCGATACCTTCTCATCGCTCAGACGAGCACTTTTTTTGTCATCGCTCAGACGAGCACTTTTTTCATCGCTCAGACGAGCACCTTCTTCATCGCTCAGCCGAGCACCTTTTTCATCGCTCAGACGAGCAATAATGAAGACTGATTTCATACGGAAGCTACATCTGCCTGGGTTCGTACGAATTGTATTTGCGGTTTTATGCGCATAAAACAAAATAAAATAAAATAAAATTGGACCAGTTTAAAAATGTTTATAGTTTAGTTTATAGTTTTAATTTTTTTTCTTTAGAATAAGATTTTGTTTCTTTCATTTATGAAGTGTTTTTTTTTTTTATTTCACGAAAGTTCACCACAATATCACAAAAACAATATAATAGTGTTTTTAAATACAGTTGTATAATTTTGATTATGTATTTGGTGCAACAATCACCAATTAAAATGTATCACCTTTTATTGTCAAAACATCGCACTCCGGCGCAGTCCAGTTAAAATAAAATTTATTTTTATTTTAATTTTTTTTTTTTATTAATCATCCCTTTCCCAGTTGATAACGTTGAGACAGATTGGGTGATAAAACATTTGGTCCTCCGGGCCGGATTGCGGTGGTGTGACAAAAAGGTTATATTATAAGTTATTTATTTAATATTTTTCTTTTTTATTAGGTAATGATTGTAATATTTTCAACAACAAAATTCTAGTTCGCGTGGGCTCGAACATTCTGTTCATTCACAGTATTCTCTGAATCATAATTTTACCTTCTTATTAACGTGAGAATTTTTTCGAATTGAACCTTCCAATAATAATTTTTTAAAAATCTTTTTCCTTCTCTTTTCTTCTTCAACATGGCTACTGAGAAAGATATTGAAAAACATTTGAAGTATTTAAAGTCGAAGTTATCAACGCTTCAAGCCAGAATCAAGGGAGTGACAGACCAAGGAAGACGGGTTGCCTTCACACTTGCGATGCTTCACACAAACCACTTTTTTACGCCATGTATGATGATTTAACTTCCCTTCGGCTACAAATGGATCAAACCCAAGAAGAAATTACACAAATGTATTTTCAAGGAGGTCGTGAAAAAGAATATCCCGATGAAAACGAGAAAGCAAGAAAGGAAAATTCCGACCGTTACTATTATGAATGTAAAATGTTGTACAAACGTCTAACCGAGGAAGATGCCAAAACAACACGAATTGGTTCGGCAGACCAATCGGTAAATGCAACTGCCTCATTAAATGACTCCAGAAATCCACGAGGGCGTTTGCCCAAAATTAATCTCCCAATTTTCAATGGAAACCCCCTTGATTGGCCTCACTACCGCGATACCTATGAAGTTCTAGTTCACAAGGATGATAGTTTAGATAAAATTGAAAAATTTCATTACCTGAATTCGACTCTAAGAGATGATGCTCTAAATCTTATTAAAAATCTCCCAATTCAGGAGCTGAATTATGACTTGGCTTGGGAAAGGCTTATTACTCGATACAATAATAAACGCATTTTAGCCTCTCTTTATGTTCAACGGTTATTAGCATTCAAGCCAATAACTGGATCACCGACGTTATCGTCCTTAAGGCATTTCTTGGATTGCATGGTGGATAATGTAACACAATTTCAGCAGCTACACCTGGCGGATGAAACTGGATTTATTCTATTCAGCTTAGCCATGCGGTGTTTGGATGCATCAACTAAAAGAGCTTTCGAACAAAAACATATTGACGTCGAGTTCCCTACCTTTGACCAACTTACAAAGTTTGTGACTCAGCAATGTAAAGTTCTGGAATTATCTTCATGCCTATCCGAAGATAATAAAATTCAAGAAAATACCAACCGCAAGCCCAAAGGCCATTCATTTATCGTTTCAACGCAACCAAATTCTCAACAGAATAAACAATTACGTACTTGTTTTTTATGCAAACAAAACCATTATTTAACGAGCTGCCCTCGTTTCAAGGCAATGACTGCCAAAGAACGGTTTGAATCAATAAAGAATTACCCAGGTTGTCGCTATCATCTCACCTTGACTCATTCAACTCAAGAGTGTAAAAACAAAACATGTTGCGCATATTGTCAAAAATCTCACAATTCACTGCTGCATTTCCCGAGCCGAAATAACCAATTTAATAGCCAAGCAAATGATGCCGTAACACCTGTGGCCAATCAAAATCCACCTGAAACATGTTCTTCAGTAACGACACATGCTTGCCAAGACAACAATGACATATTGCTAAGTACGGCTATCGTGCATTTACAGGATAATAAGTCGATGTTTAAACCAATTCGCATCCTCCTAGATTCCGGGTCACAGTGTACATTGATCACCCAATCATGTGCGAATGCTTTTCATCTCCCTATTGAGAAAGTTAAAAGAAATCTTTCAGGAGTGGGGCAACATCTAACGGAGGGAATAGGAACAGCTCGTTGCATATTAAAGCCAAGAAACAAGCACGGTCCTTTATTATCCACGCAAGCAACTGTTGTGCCGAATATTACTGGTAAATTGCCAACGAGTCAAGTACCCCGTAGGGTCCAACAGAAAATCGCATCATATGCTTTAGCGGATCCTAATTTCTTTGAGCCTCGAGAAATTGACATTTTATTGGGAGCTGATTTGTTTTGGAAAATTCTTCGGAATGGAGTACGACGAATCGAAGATGAGGAAGCCACGTTAATGAACACCGTATTCGGATGGGTGGTTTTAGGAAGAATTCACAATGTTGAACCTAGCTACACAGCTTCGTTGCATATTTTATCCACATCAACAATTGACAACTTAATCGAAAAATTCTGGGAACTGGAAGAACCCGCTTCTCCAAATATTCCATCGAATCCTGAGGATGTCGCGTGCGAAAACCATTTTGACCAAACTCATTATAGATTACCGTCTGGACGATATGGGGTTCGGTTACCTTTTAAAGGTACACCACCTGATTTGCGTGATGGCAAGCAACAGGCTTTAAAACGTTTTTTCTCCTTGGAATCTAAATTTTCAAAAAATCCAGATTTAAAAAATTCATATTCACTCTTTATGGAAGAATATCGACAATTGGGACACATGAGGCCAACCACTGATTAAGCCAAGTATATAATACCACACCATGGTGTTGTCAAAAGGGATAGCTCATCCGCTAGGCTTCGAGTGGTTTTCGATGCATCAATGCGTTGTAAATTTGGTTCATTGAATGATTTTCTTTACGCAGGGCCAAAACTGCAGTTGGACATAGCAGATATAATAATAAACTTTCGCACCCACGAGATTGCCTTCACTGCTGACATTTGCAAGATGTACCGGCAGATTGAATTACATAAAGATGATCGCTGTTATCAACATATTTTCTGGAGGTCAGCTTCCCACGAAGAGCTAAAACAGTTCGAGCTCACGACTGTTACCTATGGCATATCAGTTTCGCCATTCTTGGCCTTACGTGTCATCAAACAGTTAACAATGGATGAAGGCAAGTGTTTTCCTGAAGCCGTGCAAGCTTTGTCGCAGGATATGTATGTTGATGATATCGTCACTGGATCGGATTCACTAGAAGGAGCATTAATTCTTCAGAAACAGTTAATCGATATATTGGAAAAGGGTGGATTTCAGCTCAGAAAGTGGGCCAGTAACTCTCAAGCACTTCTAAACGTGATCCCAGAAGAGTATCGTGAACAGGCCGTGAAGTTGAACCCCAAAGATGACTTTTCAATTAAAATTTTGGGGATGCACTGGGACCCATCCAACGACATGTTCTCTTACCATATCCATGATTTACCAACAGTTACCACTAAGCGCTCCATACTATCCACAATCGCCAGAATTTACGACCCCTTAGGTTATCTCTCCCCCGTAGTGTTTTATGCCAAGGTGATCATGCAGGAACTTTGGAAACATCGTTTGAAGTGGGATGACCCTATACCTACAGACATTAACAACAAGTGGTCAACTTTTATTAAAGAATTAAGATCAATATCAAGCATTCAAATACCAAGAAGTCTCAAACTAAAAACAGCTATCAACACCCAATTAATAGGCTTTTGTGACGCCTCGCAACGAGGTTATGCTGCTATGCTTTTTCTTAGGGTCGAACATACTAATGGAGACGTTCATGTTTCTTTGCTTAAAGCCAAAACAAAACTCACTCCCATTAAAACCATTACGATTCCTCGACTCGAGCTGTGTGGAGCTCACCTTTTAGCGCTACTGTATGACTCCATAAAAGAATTTTTAAGGCGCTTGAATGTTGACGACATTTACATGTTCACGGATTCGACTATAGTGTTAGGGTGGTTGAATACTTTACCCCATAAGCTTAACATCTATGTCGCAAATAGAATTCTACAAATATTAGAGAAAACCGAGCGGACATATTGGTTTCATGTGGATTCATCTGATAATCCTGCTGATGGTGCCTCCAGAGGCATGACCCCTTCTGATTTTTTGAAATACCCACTATGGTGGGCGGGTCCTAAATGGCTACTTCAACCGACAACCGAGTGGCCTAAACCAGCCAATATTGATACAAATGTTGTACTCCCTGAAATTAAACTTGAGAAGAACATCCTTCTGACATCAAACGTTCAAGCAAGCACTTATTGTTGGTGTATCTGGTTAGAGAGGTTTTCTTCATTCACTAAATTATTAAGAGTAGTCGCTTATCTCTTTCGATTTATTAATAACATAAAAACATCCAACATCAAAACGATAGGACCCTTTACAGTTCCCGAAATTCACTTTGCCGAGGTCACCATTATTAAATGGACCCAGCAACAATATTTTCCCAAACGTTTCGCTGAGCCAGCTCTGTTATGCCATGAGAAGGAATTAGCACGACTCTCACCTTTCCTTGATGGCCATGGACTATTGAGGGTGGGTGGCCGACTTCGTCATTCTGATCTACACTACGACAGCAAACATCCTGTTTTACTACCCCAAAAATGTCACTTATCTAACATTTTGGTTGATCATTACCACCGTATTACACTTCATGGGGGTTTACAGATGATCCAATCCGCTTTACGTCAAAAATACTGGATTCTTTCCTCCAGACGTTTAATAAAGTTCCGTATATTCAAATGCCTCAAGTGTTTTAAATTAAAGGCGAAACCCTCGCCCCCCTTGATGGGAGATTTGCCGCCTGCTCGGTTCACCAGTGGAAGAGCTTTTCTAAATGTTGGAGTGGATTATGCCGGTCCCTTCCAGTTGAAATTTTCGTCAAGAAGGAATTCCCCTACCACCAAAGGATACATATGCTTATTTATATGCTTAGCAACCAGAGCCTTAAATCTGGAGATAGTTTCAAGTCTTACCACTGATGCATTCTTAGCTTCACTGGATCGGTTTATAGCCAGACGAGGCAAACCTATTAACATCTATTCCGATTGTGGAACCAACTTCGTAGGAGCAGCTCGGGAGATGAAGGAAATTTCAAAATGGTTTGGAATACCTGCTAATCAACATACCATAGTAAATCACTTGGTAGAAAAAGAAATAGCATGGCACTTTAACCCCCTGCAGCTCCCCACTTTGGAGGCATATGGGAGGCAGGGGTTAAATCAGTAAAACACCATCTAACAAGAATTTTATCTTCTACTCCATACACCTTCGAGGAATTTTACACAATTGCAGTCCAGATTGAAGCCATATTGAACTAGCGCCCACTATATCCGTTATCATCTGAGCCAGAAGATTTCCAATACCTAACTCCAGGTCATTTTTTAATAGGCGACTGTTTAACGTCTCCTCCCACTCATGACTGGACGAATGCGGCTGAAAATCGTCTCAGCAGATGGCAGCTGATTCAGCAACGTACACAACATTTTTGGACGAAATGGCGTCATGATTATTTGAACACATTGCAGCAAAGAATCAAATGGACAAAACAAGCTACGTATTCACCGCAAATTGGTGACTTGGTTTTAATTCATGACAAAACAGCTTCGCCCCTTTCCTGGCCAACGGCACGTATAACAGCCTTACACAAAGGTGCTGATGACGTAGTCAGAGTAGTCACCATTAAAACAATTAATAGGGAATTCCAGCGTCCCGTTGTCAACTTAATTCCGCTTCTTAACTCTGAAGCTGATGGATAGCCATGAAGGTTCAAATTTCCATAAAATCTCATGGAAATTTTGGTGGGCGGGATGTTCGGGACCGAATCGCATTATTTTTTTTAATTAGGTCACATTAAAATTTTGTTTAATGTTTACATTTATGTTTGTTTTATATAAGGTTACATTTATATGTATTTAGTGAAAGGTCTTTTAATTTAATAATAATAAGGTAATAACAACAGTAATAGGAAGGAAGAATGAAGGATTAGAGTCCATGTTTATCGTCAACAACAACAACGTCCTGTTACAACTCTGGGACTATGACCAGTTCAGTCCTAACAGCCGGCCGGCTCGATACCTTCTCATCGCTCAGACGAGCACTTTTTTTGTCATCGCTCAGACGAGCACTTTTTTCATCGCTCAGACGAGCACCTTCTTCATCGCTCAGCCGAGCACCTTTTTCATCGCTCAGACGAGCAATAATGAAGACTGATTTCATACGGAAGCTACATCTGCCTGGGTTCGTACGAATTGTATTTGCGGTTTTATGCGCATAAAACAAAATAAAATAAAATAAAATTGGACCAGTTTAAAAATGTTTATAGTTTAGTTTATAGTTTTAATTTTTTTTCTTTAGAATAAGATTTTGTTTCTTTCATTTATGAAGTGTTTTTTTTTTTTATTTCACGAAAGTTCACCACAATATCACAAAAACAATATAATAGTGTTTTTAAATACAGTTGTATAATTTTGATTATGTATTTGGTGCAACAATCACCAATTAAAATGTATCACCTTTTATTGTCAAAACATCGCACTCCGGCGCAGTCCAGTTAAAATAAAATTTATTTTTATTTTAATTTTTTTTTTTTATTAATCATCCCTTTCCCAGTTGATAACGTTGAGACAGATTGGGTGATAAAACAATGGGTGCTGTAGACAGAGTTGACATGACATTAAGTGCACTCAATTCAGTTAGACGCTAAAATTGTACAAGAAGTTGTTTTTTCACTTGGTATATTTAGTCATATATGATGTATATATTTTGCATCGAAATCGCACCAGTACAAAAGAATAATTTAGTGATTTTCATATAGCGCAAATAAAAAATATGCGAAAGTATCCGTTAACCAAAAGCGTGACAGGAGGAGGAAAAAGAAAACTTGAGGATTTACCGTTTCGATTAACTGAAAGGCATTTTCTGTCGAAAAAGTGAGAATCGTGCGGGCGCAAAACAGTTGACCCGAAGAAAGTGTGTCGTTTGCATAAAAAATAACAGAAGGAGCGATACGCGATACGAATGTAAAAAATGCGATGTCTGTTTATCCATTGATAATTGCTTTGAAATTTTTCATACACAATCAAATTATTAATCTGTTGTAAATATCCTGTTGTAAATATTAAATTAAGCTTTTTAGTTGATTGTAGAATTTAATGTTTATTATACATAATTTTAATACTCAAAAATAACACTCTTTAATTATTTAGATTAAATTAATAGATTAATTTTAAAAATGAGTTAGTGAAAATGAAATATCATAAATATGAGATTATGAAAGAGGAATAGTAGGTTTCGGAATGGTAGTGGTAGTGGTTTTGTTTTTTCAATTGTGGTGGTAACCCTGAGCTAAAGGGTGGTTTTTAATGGCGTTTTTATTTCTGTCACTACTATCGGCTTTTGTTTTCACACCATCTTTTTAAATCATTTTATTCACTATTATTTGGTTACTGGGGGTCGTAAAAATGTTTGTAAAATGATTCATAGTTTACCCTGAATGGTGTACTTATGGATCATAAAAAAGACGATAAAGAGAAGTTCAGTATTACTAATAAACTGCTATTGGCATTACTTAGAACGGGTGGTCATTTGCATGACCTAGAATTTTTTTTAATTTACCTCATAACGCTTGTGACATCGATAATTCATTAGCAATTGAATGTGTTGACACATAGACTTTTAGTTTGAATTCGATCTATATTGTTTAAGTCTTTTTATAATTAAAATTTCCGATAAACTGAGAATCATCCAAGTAATCGAATGGAACCATCAGACGGCACTAATGGTTACCAACTAGTCTGGAACAATGTAGTCTTCAGCCAGTCGCAACTGAACTCATCTATTGGAAATTCAGTTACCAACCTATTTTAATACCTTGAAAAAATATTTAAAAAATATATTGATTTACATTAATGATTTAAATTAAAAAAAACAAACTTGTAATCAAAGAATTGAATGGGAAAGTATATTGTTTAATACAACTTCAAATTTGTAAAATAAATTAATTGTTTATTCATTTTACGCCATTTTATAATGTTATGTCTAATCGGGCGATGATACAGTGGTAGTCCTAAATTTTGCTCACCCAGGTACTGTTAGGATAGGCGTTTCTAACGAGTGTCTGACACTGCACACGCTCGGGACTCTCATTTTACGCCCTTTTCAGAAATACGGCATCATCAAAGAGTTTTTAATCCCTTTTAGTAACCCTAAAGCCACCTGCCTTATCGGGCTGCGAACGATTTGCGGTATAGTTGGTTGTTAGGCTAACCACTTCATCACTGCTAATACCACAAGAAACTGATTACCCGTTCTTTCTTGTGTAAAATAATAAAATTCCATGTAGGGAATTTTTTTTATTTCAGAGTTCTGTTTTCAGCAACGAATAATCAGCGAATAATATTTCTATTAAAATGAAGAATCTTTGTTATATGCATATACATCGGATTGACACTTCAATGAAACGAATTGATTCTCTTCTTCAGATTTACTTGGTCTGTCTATAGTTTAAAAATATCTTCATTCAGCAGAGAGTTATAAGTGTTACTACAGTTTTTGTTATTAGTGTTATTTAAAAATCTAAACCTATTCTTGTTATTTTTATTCAATTGCGTAAAAGGAAAACTCTTTAGGGTTTCACGTAACAATAGCAAATTTAACACTGAGGGAAACAAAATTTTCGGCATTTGTTCGAAAAATTAGATTTGACGTCGAATGCTAAACCAACTTTATGTTTTTAACACAGATGGTTTTATGGTGTTTAAAAAAAAAAAAAAAAAAAAAGCTGACGCACACATCGAATTTTAAGCCTGCTGCTGTTGGTCTCATAGAATACCAAATCTGATTCTCTATGACAGCTTTGATCCAGTTTTCTTTATGCAACTTTTGTGTGTTTAGTCAACTGCCAAAGAGAGTTTGCTGTAAGAGTATTTTTTTAATATTCCATATACTGCTTTCATGAAATACTTCTTATATTGTGTTAAATTTGTAATAAAAATCTTACATTTTTTTTTCATGAGACGATTTTGTGAATCAATTAAAACGGGGTAGTTTTAATTTGCTCCATTTAAAAGGAATAATAATTAAAATGGTTGTAAATGAAAATATCCTCAAATTCTATACTTATCCTTGGATGAAATAAATTTGTTAATTTAAAAAAGAAACAATAATATATTATACGTTTTAATTTAAGAAAATCTTAAATATGGGAGTATTAAATAAAAAATAAAAAAGGTAACGTTTTAATCTGTTTAGTTATTATGAATAAATAGTTATTAATATCAATAAATAAAGTTAATTAATAATAATTAGGGATTAATTACCGTGTTTCTTAATTACTGGCTATTAAATCAATATTTTGTAAACCGTCATAGGGTGAGGATCGGGTCTGTGATTATTGGACATTAATGTGGGTAAGAATTTAAATTTCGCAGTAAAATTTGTAACAGTGACATTTTGTTAATCCCCCTACTAGCGTAAGAAGTTAGAATGAGAGAAACCAGCCGTGGAGATTACAAAGTTTGAAGAAATCATAGACGTTTAGCATAGATAAATTTCATATAGCCATTAGTGCGCATGATCAATCCCCCCCTGTTACATTGATATTATTTTGCTAGGTAATTTGCACTGTTATTGACATAGGTACTTCAGCTTGTTAATACTGTTATCCTTGCTTGGTCAGCTGTTTATTATTGCCGTTATATTCCCACTCTTGTTAATATAAATATAAAAACATCGCTGAACAGTACAAAATGAAAGACAAATTAAACGAAATTATCAAAAAATTAGAAAAACTACATGTCCTAGAAAATAAAAAAGAAAAACCCAATGAAACAAATAGTAGAGAAAAAGAAAACATAAAAAATAAAGTAAGTAAAATAGAAAATACACTTTTCCAAGAATTAAGATAAAATCTTTTATTTTTTAACCTGAAAGTAGAAAACTTTTTTTTTTTTTTTTTTTTTTTCACCCTTAGCCCCTTTGGGTTTGAAGATTTCTAAGTAGAATTGAAGGTAGGACGGAGAGGTATCTCTTGTACTGTACGATGTACATTTTAAGAGGAGGATGAGAAGGTGGAAGGTTCTAATTTATTCATTTCTATTTTTTAACTTTAGATTTTTCCGGTGATGGGGCTCACCGTGTCCTTTTCCTTTTGTTTGTTGATTTTATTAATGTGTCAGTTCAGGCTGAGACTTTGTACGTGATCTTGCCACGTTTGTGGCCGTCCTGCTGGGGTGAGTGTCCGAAAAAGAGGGTTAGTACAGTATTTCAGGCTGTCGAAAAATTTAATGTGTCTACGTTTAATGAAGTCTGTAACTGTCGGTATGTCGAGAGTAGTGTGTAGGAGGTCCGTTTTTGTTTTGTTTAATGTTGTGTGTCTCACTATGCGTTGCAGTACGCCATTCTGAAACTGTTGGAGCTTTTTCGCTGTTGCCGGCGTGATGTTACCTAATAGTGGTGCTCCGTAAAGGAGTGCCGGTCTTAGGATGCTCTTGTAGATGGTCAACTTAAGGCGGAGGGATAAGTTAGGAGATGTAAGCAGGTGGTTAAGTCTGTAAGACTTGGTCCTAACCGATCTGAGTTTCTTCCTACAGTGGTAGGCTAGTTTAAGGTGCCGGTCAAGGGTGACACCTAAGTAGACTATGCTGCTCGCTGGTCTGTTTTCACGTCCCGCTACCCTATAGACCTTAGGGAGAGGGCGGCGCTTTTTCCCCTGAATGGAAAAAATTATGCAGTCCGTCTTTTTAGGATTCACTGTGATGTTGAGTGCTTCTAGCTTCTGTGTGATGCTCGCACAGACCTCCTCCGCCTGCCGTAGAGCACTCTCTGCGCTGATCGAGGTGCTGTAGATCGCTATGTCGTCGGCATAGGCAGCTAAAGTAGCTTTTTTGTATTTGGCTCCAACAGTTTCAGCTGTGTATATTGAGAAAAGTACTGGAGATGGCACAGACCCCTGAGGCACTCCGCAGGTTAATGCGATGGCTTCCGATGATGTTTCGCCGATACGAACTGCTATCGTTCGCTGTTGAAGAAACGACCGTAGGATCGAGTAGAGCTGTTCCGGAAATTCGTTGTCCTGTAGTGTCTTGCATAATAGGTTATGGGAGACTGAGTCGAACGCTTCCGTGCAGTCTATGGAGATCATAGCGGTCGCTTCGTTCTTGGCGGTGCACTGGCTCACTTCCGCATGTATCTTCGGCAGGTGATGATCCGGACTGGTAGGCGGTTTGCTCCGGTGGGATGAGTGCTGTCTCTGAGCAATACGCCTTGAGATAATTGAGGACAATTTTCTCAAAGACTTTCCCCAGATGCGGAAGCAAGCTGATGGGCCTGTAGTCCGCTGGCTGTGATCCTGACTTCAACGGCTTGAGTAGAGGAAAAAGAATAGCTATCTTCCAATTGTCTGGAAAATATCTCAACCTGAGGCAGGTATTATATAAATTGGTCAAGTGAGCTGTTCCTCTTTTTGGAAGTTGTTTCAGCAATATAGTTTGTATCCCGTCGTGGCCTGGTGCTTTATTCCCCTTCATACGACGAAGAATCGCCTTCAGCTGCTTCGGTGATACAAACATATAGGTGGTTCCTGCCTCTTCGGTTGGTAAATCATTGTGTGCAGGATCTGTTCTTCTTGAGATGATTCCACCATAGTGATGTGAAAACTTGGTAACCTGTTCTTCTACTGTCAACAGTTTGTCCCCGTCGTGAATTAGTGTAGAGCTTCTCTTCTGTGTGCAGGTTTTTAATAGCTTCCAGAACTTTCTGTAGCCGCCGTGCGTGGACCTCAGTTTTTCATGCCACTGTGCAGTCCTCCATTGTTTTATGAGATTTCTAATCTGCGTGGTAAGGGAATTTACCACCGATTTCGTCTCATAATCTCTATTTCTATACCATTTATTCTTCCACTTATGGCGGGTGGCGATAAGGTTCAGAATGTGGTCTGGCATAGGGCGTAGAGCTGGTGGAAGTGGTCTGAATTTCGGAATTGCTTCATCTGCGGCTCTTCTGATTGTTTCTGTGAAGAACTCTACGTATGCGTCTACATCACTTCTTGTCCAGAGTGTGGGAACTGTTGACAGTACGTGATGGACCTGTGCTTTGTATGTTCCCCAGTCTGCTTCCTCATATTTATATTTTGTCACCGCTGGAACAGGTATTTCCTCATCCATAATATAGAGCACAGGTCTGTGGTCGGAGGTAATAAAGTCCAACGTCGAACAATCCACGAATCGATGCGGCTGCCTCGTAAGTAGTAGATCGATGGTAGATGTGAAGGACGGCTTCGCTCGATGTCTGAAAGTGTGGGTGTTCGGATGTACTACAGTGAAAGGTGTCTTGGAGTTGGGTTCCAGACGTTGAACAGGAAGGACCTACGGTTGATACGCTCCCGAGGATTATCCCCACCACGACGCTAAGAATCTCAAGTCAGTTGCCTTCGAGCTCTCTTAGAGGTAAGTTGAGTTTTACCCCTGGTCCCGGTGTAATTGTGACCTGGCGGTGAAGTGTTATACTGGTTGAGACCCGAGGGACACTAGTGCGAGTCGGGACTCCCAGGGATCTAGTAGGCTTGCCTAATTAATAAAATATTAATTAGGTAGCCTGCTGTGGACTGGAGTTTGTTTGTGTTTTTGTTTGTTTATTAGTGAAGTGCATAGTGATTTCGAACAGAAATTTCCTTATGCCCCCTTAGTTAATTAAGGCGGGTAATCTAAATTCCAAATTTGAAATCAGACGGACAGACAGGGAAAAAGTTTTAAAAAATTTACAAAATTACGTAATGGAGGGAAATAAAAAGAATCTCGTAGGAGATAAAAACGCGGTAGGAAAATCAGCTGGAAAAAAAGAAGAGGCCCAAAAAGTGTTAGCGGGCCAAAAAGATGGCGATAAAACCAAAATGGCGTACAATAATAAAGTCGACCCAATGGAAGGGATAGAGACCGGCAGGAGCATGATGGGTGAAGGGGAGCCTAGCCCAATGACAAAAATTTTAGAGAAGGCCTCCGGTGAGGGGACCAACATAACGGGCATGCAGTTCACCATGCAGTACCGCTGCAGCGATACTAATGACGGGAAAGAAACAGATGGGGACAAGATTTTTAGTCCCAAGTCAAAGAAAAAGAAGAGGCCGAGGGAGGTAACTCCCCCCCTCCTCTCATACGAAGATAGCCCAGGGGAAAAGGCCAGACGGATACAGGAAAAGGTCCGAAACTACCTAGAAAGGGCAAAGAACACTATATCCCGAGAAAAACAAGAATACATAAATGGTAGTGTCTCCAGCTTGCGTGACATCATCCTCGAGCTGGAGACCGAGAGAACGATCATACCCGCACTGGTTAAGCACGTTGTAAGGGAAGTTCTGCGCACAGAGGATCTCCATCAGATGGTGGCGCAAAAAATAAAGGACATACTAGCCCCAAGGATAGATAAGCGTTCACAGAAACCGAAAGAGGAGAGCCTGACCCCCATGCAGACAGAGCCGGAGCCTGGGACGTCAAGATCCGAGGACAAGTACGCCGGAGCGAAACCGGAGCCGATGCCACAAAGGGCTAGCGGGTCTGAGATCTGCAGAGGCCGGAATATTGCTACGGAGGAAGAGACGAATACAGAAGACGAATACAAATTTTAGTTTTTTTTTAGTTTAATTGCTTTATTGAGAAATAATACAATCTGCCACTATCTTGGGCAATGAGTATTAGAGCTAAAAGAGATCATTCATTCCATATGTACATAATAATAAAAATAAAATAAAATAATAATAATAATCGGCCACATTCATATCTATATACAATATTTACATACTGCCCCTGGGAACTCCGAATCAAACCCCTACACCCAGAAGTGGGTGCCGAGGCACAATGCCAGGAGATCCCAGCGCCTCTCAGTCAGCCGCGTCACCAGTCTAGCCAGTGGAGACTGAGTGAGGACGCTAGAGCCACACACTCTCAGGCATGAGTGGAGAAGCTGGCCATTGCCAGCACTCCAGATGTATTTTCATAAGAGATCTCTCGGCCACTGCCGCCTCAACCTACGAGGAGGGTTATAAGGATGGTTGGTACTAGATAGGGATTGTGCCAGGGGGTTAGGAAGAAGAGCAAGTTTCTGGTGGAAGGTTGAGAATTTGGATGGGATGAGATCAAGGACATAAGGGATCTTGAGGTCGTGATGTAAGGTCTTGTTTGTAACATAAAAGGGAGCATTGACTATTGTTCTAAGGACTTTGGATTGAAAGGATTGGATACGTTTGATGTTCGAAAATTTAGTAGTTCCCCATAGTTCAATTCCGTAGGTCCACATCGGTTTGAGAATAGTCTTGTAAATTAATAGTTTGTTTTCAACGGAAAGTTGTGATGTTCTGTTCAGTAGCCTATATAACTGTCCGTATCTTCTGTTGAGCTCTTGTCTTTTAAGTCGAGTATGTGGGTTCCAGGTAAGTCTTTTGTCTAGTAGGAAACCCAGGTACCGGACTGTGTCGGAACTGGGAAGTGGTATAGAGTTAAAATGAACTTGTGGACAGGATCTGCGACGGAGGGTGAAGGTGACGTGCTTACTTTTGAATTGGTTGACTTTGATACGCCAATTGGCGCACCAATGTTCGATTAAGGAGAGGTGTCGTTGTAGATGGGCAGATGCCAGTTCTGGGTCTCAATGGGTTGATAGTATGGCAGTATCATCGGCAAAGGATGCAAGGAAGGTAACAGGATCTAAAGGTATATCGGCTGTAAACAAGATATAGAGGATAGGACCTAGGACACTTCCTTGAGGTACGCCGGCCTCGATTGGATAACAAGTGGAGAACTCTGGACCACAGCGGACTCTGAAGGAACGGTTAGAGAGATAGGATCTAAGGATTAGATATAAGGATTGGGGTAATTGGGTTTTTAGTTTGAAAAGCAAGCCATCGTGCCATACCCGGTCGAATGCCTGAGCAATGTCCAGAAAGGCACCAGTGAATACAAATTAGTAGAGAAAAAGAAGAAGAGGAAAGGGGGAAAAGAAAGGGAAAACCCTAACCCAACAAAAGAAGGTAAAACAACGAGGCCTAAGACGATGGCAGAGATCGTAAAATCCCTGCCAGCTAAACCGGGTAATACGAAAGCCCCGTATTATATTACAATTGGTGCCGTGGGTAAGACCGCTTCGGAAGTAGTAGAACAGCTTCCGTCACCGGCAGAGCTGGGTATAGGTGTGCAGCTGATAAGAGCCACCAAGGCCGATGGTGTCTTGATCAGAGTGGATGACAGAGAAGCCGGAGAAAAGGTCGTTGCCTGGCAAAAGCTCAAGGAAGTTGGGCTTGAGGCTAGGGCTGCAAACAGAAGATGGCCGAGGATGGAGGTGCGAGGAGTTCCCAACGCATGGAACGAATCAAAACTAAGCGAAACAATAAAGGAAAGAGTGAGGAACAAAGGAATAGACGTACAAGAAACGCAATTGCGCATCCTCTACGGGAGGCGAGGCAGAGCAGGGTTTACCAAAGACTGGGTGATAGAGCTGGATCCCCAGATCAGGTACGCCCTGCATAGCGAGGAGGTGATAGTCGGGGGATGGTGGACACTCACCTTTCTGGACACCCTCGTCGCCCCAAGATCCCTGCAGTGCCAGGGCTACGGACACTCCAAGGCGACCTGTAAACAGGAGTTGGTCACATGCAGGTGGTGCGCAGGCCTGGGACATTTAGCAAAGGAATGTCCCAATAGGATAGCAGGCGAGAAACCCACATGCAGTAATTGTAAAATAGAAAATTACAGGAACATAATACACCAGGCTGGAAGTCGGAACTGTCCCGTACATTGTAAAGAGTCCGAAAACCTTGCGAAGAGGACGAGAGACGACTGATGGGAATTCACGAGACGAGGACCAGTACCAGGGACATCGCCGGATGGAACAAATGGACGACGGATGGATTGGAAGATAAACTAAGACGAGAAGGATAAGGTGCAGTTCAAAGGTGCACAATCGTGCACCGGGCTGCACCATAGTTGCAGTTAAATAAAGTTTGTTTAAAGAATTAAATTGGTAAGAGTTGCCTTGAGTGGTGAACCCCCACTCAAGGTAACAAACCTGTATGCCATATTGGCAGGAAAGGTGAAAAAAAAAAAAAAAAAAAAAAAGTGAAAGGTGTCTTGATGAGTTTACTTCCGGCTTTGTTGCTCCGAATGTTATTCCAGATCGGGTGCCGAGCATTTATGTCACCCACTACCCAGTGGTTTGTTTGCTTGGCGCACTCGGCTAGTATCATCGAGAAGATGTCTATAGAAGACCTGGGTCTTCTATATAAACCTGTGATGATAGTAGGCTTATCGAGTAGTACCTGTATAGTTTTGTGGTGAATTCTCGGGTCACCATTTGCTACTGGTGAGGGGAGTGATCTCCACCGAAAACCGTGACGTATAGCTATGATGACCCCTCCTTCGTCGTCCCCTGTGAGGTCGTAACCTGGGATGCGAATGTGCCGGAAGTTAACTCTTGCATCAGTGAGGATCACTATGGTGGGTAGGGTCTGTGCTATCAACGCGTAGATTTCCGTAATTTTGGGCATAAGCCCGTCCGTGTTAAAATTTAAAAGTTTTGCTGTCCTGTTCATTTTGTTAGAGAGTCAGTAAGAAGTGTTATGAGGTTGTTAGTGGTTTGGGTTAATGTAGCGATGCTCTGCATAATGAGTTCCACCCAGGGTGGGGTTTCATTATGTTGAGTCACCGTGGCGTAAGTCTGTTGGGGTTGAGCTTGATCCGTAGTCTTAGGTGGGGTCTGTCTGAATGGTGGTTGTGGTCGTGCGCTGGTTAGTCCACGTTCCTGGTGCTGTGGTGGTGGAGCCTGCTGCTCGCTCTTCTTCTGCTGATCCTTGCGTAGACCAATCTTCTGACGCAGTTGCTCAAGCTTCTCCTGAAGGGTCTTCCTGATTTTGCATCCAGTGAAGGATGCGACGTGTGGTTCTCCGCAGTTCGCACACTTAACAGGTGTGGTCATGCGTTGGCACTCTGAGATCAGGTGAGGGCCAGCACATCGGAGGCAAGTCACCTTCTTCCCGCAATGATTTTTTGTGTGCCCGAACTCCTGGCACCTGTGGCATTGAACGATGCCGCTCCTGCCGCGATGCAACTTGACGTTGAAGTGTATCCTTTCGATGTGCGAAAGTTTTTGAATGTCTTGTAGTTTGGTTTCGAGACCCGTTGTGATTAATATGAGAGGCAGGTCCGTCTTCTTGCCGTCTTTATCGCTCTTTTGCATCCGACGAACGTCGAGGATGCCTGACAGGCGCTCGGTAAGGCTTGTTCTTATATCTACGATATTGTGATCTATGTCCAGCCCGTAGATCACGAATTTTCTGGTCTTCTGTCCTTTGCTTGTTGAATAAGTGTGGTACGGGCTCTGTGACTGGCGAAAGAACCCGGTCATTTTTTCGTGAATTTCGATGGTGCCCGGAAATATCCTTACTTCATCCCGGGTCTTCTGAATTTCAAAGTTTGAAAAGCCGGGCGTGTTCAGCTCCTGGACAGCTTTCTGTGTGTTCACGATGCCAGATACAACAATCGGAGGAGGTTTCTTCCGAATCGCGACACTCGCGGTACCGGCACTAATGTTATTAGTCGCACTATCACTTTTTCCCGAAATGTCCGTTTCGCTTAAAAACGAGAACGCGTTTGACGCGCTAAATTTAGCCGTGGTATTGGCAGGTTTGCAGAACTTCTTTGTTGCTGTCGCCCAGCCATCGGTTGTGGTTTTATTTTTTCGAAAACTATTTCGTAAAAATAAGATAAATTAATGTGATTTTAAATTATTTAAATACCGAGAGAGGAAAATATGATATAATACAAATAAGAAGTATCAGAGATTCTCCAAATTTTTACTCAAGATCGATATTCTAAAAGCAAAAAAACAAATTGCAAAACATGAATCTCGCCGAAATATTGTGATAAAAGAAGACTTCCCTAAGGAAATACGCCAGATTCGAGCCGAACTCTTTCCTTTCCTATTACAAAAAAAGAAAGAGGGCAAGGAAGTGTTAATGAAAGATGACAAGCTACTCATCGATGGCCAGATGTTTTCCCTTCAGGACCTTAAATCTGAAAACAAGGAAAAAACAACATAAAGACAAAGAAATGAGGAAGAAAATTCACCCACTAATAAAAAAAAAAAAAGGTCATGAAGGACAAGAGATGGTCGAAAAGCAGCACCGAGTATAATCCAATCGGCGAAATGAGAAGCAGGGGGACAGTACTTAAGGTGGAGGTATGAAATCACCCGAATAGTGGGAACCAACTGGATGAAAGTGCTCAGGGACAGAGACTGTTGGTTGAAAATTGTAAAAAATCTATAAAAAAGATAAAGTTTTGTTTAACTTTTGTAGTATATAATGAACGTTGTATATTTTATTTTATATTGAAAGTGGTAAAAATATAGTTTTGTTATTTATTTATATTTATTCTACAAGAATGTTTTTGTTTTGTTTTTTTAGTTTATGATGAATGTTGTTTATTTTATATTGTTACCATTCTGATTCTATTCTGTAAAACTATATTTTGGAGCTAAACTCCATTTTACCTCCTAATGGAGAGGCTTTTGTCATAAACATATGATATCAATGAAGCTTTATTATTATTATTATAAATCATTATTTGATCCTAGATGAATCAATTTTGAATTTAAAAAAATAATATACTGTACTATCTTTTTTTTTAAATTCACTTTTAATGGCTCTAAATCGATTTATTTGACCCACATGAATGTTTAGCCTTCCTTCATCCCAGGGCAGCTAGAAAATAATTTTTGTTTTCAAATCATTGTCATTGGGTCTTTTTCCCCCTTAGTATTGTAATATTATAACTATCAGAATGTAGATTCCACAACGGTCGTTTATATAAAGATAACGGTTGGACAGGAGGTAATCTGTCCGAGATTACCACCTGATTTGTTTTTAATCCAAATAAACTTACCCACTTTTTAGAGTCTGGGTGAGGCCAAGGTGGGTAGATAGGTAGATTCCTAAAAGGCCTGTTTGTAACTGTTGAGAGTTAAAATAAATTATCTGCCATATCCGGATTTGAACCAGGTATCCCGGCACAGGAATTCAGCACTCTGCATATATATTAGTGATGGGCCAGATCTTTAACGAAGTATATCCGTGGATACGGATATTTAGTGTCATGATCCGCGGATACAGACACAGATACGGATCTTAACTTTTTTTCTCAATCGATGTCGGTGCGCATGACCTTGATAGTTGTCCCCACTTGACGCTTTGTGTGACAGACAGGACAGTACTTGTTTCGAGTTTTCGACTTGCGTTGAGCGGCATAGATAAGGCTTGTGTTTGGTAGTGAGCTATACAATTTTCAACACAAAATAAAGAAGTTTTTCTTTAAACCTTCAAAGGATTGCCTAAGTCAAATGATAAATGTCTACAGTTTTTACTGCTACCTAATAACCTGTATTCAGGGTTATTTTAAATTTACTGAATAAAACTTAGGTACGCGTTAGTAACACTATAAACAGCAACTTTTATTCTGGATAAACATCGAAAACGGAAAAAGAAATACGTTTTTCCATACAAACTAAGATCAGCTTTAAGGTCATTTGAATGTAGGACTGATTTTTTTGTCATTTTGACGTTGGTCAGAACAAAAGTTGCTGTTTATAGGGACACTAACACGTACCTAAGAGTTTTGCAGTGAATATAAAATACCCATATATTAAATTTCACCTATATATTGAAAATTAATAATGTATTATTTATTTTGTTTATTTAAATAAATAAATAAAATAATTAATAAACTTCCTTTCCTTACGGCAACAGGGGTTTTTACAATATTAATTATCACACAATAATTATATTGTCTATATACTTTTCGCTCTGATTTTAAATGTTTTTCACAATGTATCCTACTAGTCATTTCCATGGGTTCTTCTTCCAAGATTGAAGAATGTTGTACTCACTTCCGCTTTTCACTCTTATACAAACTCTTTAAAGTACGGTTAATTGTCTCGGGTCATTAACTGAGGGTATGTATTGAAATTTAATAAGGTAAAAGATCCGTAAATGATCCGCCAAATAAGTCTCGGATACGGTACGGATACGGATCTTTCTTTTTCCTCGGATATCCGCGGATACGGATACGGATACGGATATCCGGCACATCACTAATGTATATATATATATATATATATATATATATATATATATATATATATATATATATATACATCTGCATTTTGTAATCTTTCTCTTGTTTTTTTAGCATTAAATAAATCACGACTGCCAGAAAAATTATCGCGACTAAACAAACAGCAGAGAAAATTACACAGTAATAGGCCCAGAGCTCTCTGGAGAAAAGAGGGCCGAATTTTTTATCCTGAACGTAAATGCTATTTACAGAGCTCCGACATATTTCATGCCCGAGTTCTATCACAAAACTCTAGCGTGTACCAAGGCCTTAACTATTTAGTAATAGGAAGATTTTTTTTTTATTATAGGTTTTTTTAAGGTAAAAAAATTATTAATAGTTTATAAGAAAAATGTTTTTATTGTATTTCACTGCGTTTTCTGTATTGAAATAACTGGAATTCATTTTCATACACACAAACAATGTCATTAAAATAGGGCCAACAGCTTAGGAGGGGCTCAGTGACGTACAAAAGAACAAAATAATGTTTTCTATAAAGATAAGGAAGATATTATTATTTTCTATTTCATTTTATCGATTTATTTACTTTTTAGGACATTTTGATTGTTATTCAATACACATCATATTAATAATAATAGAGAAACTTTATTTATATTTAATGAAAAATCATGCGAAATACTTACTTCTTATAGCACTTAGCAAATTTGCACACCACATAATTTTTAAGAACACTGCAAAAGCACACTAATTTATTTCTATTTTTTATAATCTCAATCTAATATTAACGCTAAGCTACGATGAAAGTATTAATGTTGAGAACAAATTAAAAGCCTATCTTAAAAATTACGATAAACTTCTTATCTCTAATAATTTCAATCGCAGCGCTGCCTGCTGGATTAAAAGTAAAAATTAATAACTCGATATTATAAACAAAAACATAATTGACATATTAAAACCAGTTACACGCCGGATCGAATTGTGAGTCTAAACCATCCTCCAACCCACTTGACTAAACACAATAAGTGTCATAAAAACCCTTTAGGAGGAGTTCAGTGACACACATTTCTCAGTATATTTCTAGCAATTGTTGTGTAACTATCTAAACCCTTTATTTTCTTTTATATGTATAACTTTGTGTTAATTCAGTTAACTAATATAATTATGTGTGTATATATATATATATATATATATATATATATACAAATGTATGTACACTAGTTTACATAAATTGTAAATGCTGTAAGTATAAACCTTTGTTACGTGATTAATACAGTGGAACCGTTTGAAATGTATGAGAAGGTAGTTGGTTGAAAGCCGACAATGACAAGTGCCGAGGCCATCCTATCTGCTTACACGGTCCAGTGCCACAGCGGGCTCACTGCCAACCTGTTTCGACGTCAAAGGGCTCGCCTATCTCTAAAGTCTCCAATAAGTAGGCCAACTCTCTTTTGGATGTGTTAAAGCATGTGACGATGAAACAATTTAACATATAGGATAAAGGGATATTTGTTTTCCTAGTACTTTGTCCTCATGGACTCGTATAAATTCATTAAAACTATTCTGTTGAAAAGATCTAAACCGCAACAACCCAGGAAAAGCTGAGCTATGTAATCATTAGAGATTAAGGGTCTGTTTCTATGCAATCGGTGTGCCGGGTGGTGATTTGTCCGAAATGACGCTCACCCACGATTTTTCTCCTATTAAGTCGAGTTGCTGTCAAGGACTGCTCAAAATAAGGATTTAGTAGAATAAAATCTGTCTTTATGAAATAAAATAATAAATAATTAAATAAAGACCTGGAATAAATAGTCAGCATAAATGGTTAAAGAATTTCTGCAGAAAAAAAAGTTTCAACAAACATTAAGAGTGTACTAAGATCTCTTAGAGCAGAAAACGGCTGAATATAGAGGATTGAAAAATCAAGCATCCATGAAAGGTATTCAAGATACATATCACACCTTCCCCTTTCACGTTAAATAAGATGCTTGGAATATAGGAGCTACTGAGTCATACGGGAATTTCCCATAATCTGTAGGGTAGAAAATGGGTACCATCGAGCCAAACGTGTTCGAAGTTTAATAATGTACCTTGTCTACTAAATGATATAGTTTATCGTTGTTTTTTTTATTTCAGTAGGTCTTAAAAAGATTATGTTGCATACATTAAGAAAGGTCTGACATTTAAATGTGCAGTGATTGCTGTGGTTTCTGCATTTAAATTACTTTAAGGAAAATATATAGTTCTACGGGAGCTGAATGGAATTCCAATAAAAACTCGATGATAACATCACTAATTTATACATAAGTGGAAGTTATTTTATGATTTCATCAAAACCATTTTGTTAAAATGGTCTGAACCGTGTGAAAAGGTTTAAAACTATGGAGATTATTCTGTTTCTAAATCAACGATTGTGCAGTGAAGTGATTTGGCCGAAATCACGCTCAACCATCAGTTTTGCTCCAGTTATAGGTAACCGCTATATGTATGCTGAGTGAGTATATTTTCTCTTCAAAATAAAAATATTAAAAAATTAAAACTACATTACATAGCTTTTCCTCTTTCTAATATACAACTATCATATTAATGATGGTTATAAGTTAATAATAATATCCAGTATTGAACAGATATGGGTTTTTATATCTCAAGGGACTTAACTGTGCTACCAAGAGACAAAAACTGGTTTCATGATATATCGATAATTGAAAATATTAATAAATTTAAAGAATAAAACAATGCTACAAATCCATAAAATAGGAATCGAGGAGAATTAGAGAGCAAAACTCATAAACCTTACTAGTAGCGTCTTAGTTTTTAAATAATTTATCAACATTACTAAAAGTATCGATGATATCAAATTATATATTTAATATCAGAGTTGATTATATCTATATCTATAGATATTATAAAAGAAAGTCCTCGGCCGCGTTTGTTCGCGGTGAACTCAACTACTGCACGGATTTTCATGCGGTTTTCACCAATGGATAGAGTTAGTCACCAGGAAGGTTTAGGTATATAATTTGTCGAGGTTTTGTGTAAATGGGTTGGATTTTCGATGGGTTTCACCGAAGACGCTGCTTGCCTAATCCCTTATAATTATTTTTATAATTTCTATATAATAAATTACATTAGCTGAGATAGGATGAAAGAAAATTAAGACTCCCAAAGAAGCCTAACCAATGATATTCACGTGCTCCTTAGTGGCCGGTACGTGATAAAAAAAAAATAGATTACACAGAAAAATTATGTAGGAATAATATGCCCTATTACCCGAGCAAAGCTGTGGTGGGTCGCTAGTAAGAAATAATTACTGAAAATATCAATACAAAGTAAAAAATCTCAATTAAGTTACTAAAACACAATAAAAGGAATCCAAAATTAAAGCCATTTAGCTAATTCCGATATCAGAATCATACTAGTAAAGAAAAAACACAGCACATAACACACCTCATATCAATAGTTCTAATGGAATAATCAATCTGTGACAATCATATAACTTTCTAAAGTTATGTGAATATGAATGAACGAATGAATGAAGAATGTACGACATACAATCAGAAACTGAATCAAACGGAAGTAGTAAATCTACAGCTACTTTAAAATACAACAGAATCTTAAGACTTTGAGAAGGTTTGAGTAATTCAGAAATAGGATATTAGTTGAAAAAGAATTTTGAAAGAGTTTTATTATTTTTGAAAATCTCTGATTATTACAAAGTTAGAGTAGTTCAGAAGAGAAATAATATCATTTGAAGCTATGCAAGTTGAAAAGATTTGTACCGTTGATTCCAATGGTGACAGAAGAAATTTTGAATAAATTTCACTTCTTAGTTTCTGAACTTTAAGCATTTTAGACATTTATAATGAATCTAACTTGAATGATTTTATGTTTATTTTGCTGCTAGTCAGCCCTTTTTATAATAACTTTCCTCTTTTTTGCGTAATAATAATATTTTATTGAATTTTTACTATGTATATTTCATTTTTTAATTTCTGTGTCTTTATTAATAATTTATGATTTAGCATTTTATGCTGATTAACTGTTTTGAATCTCCTCAGCTGTTGTTATGTTCCTTTCCTTGCCACAGTATATATGTGGTTGTCACTGATTGATGTCTGTGTTCGTACTATTCAAATGAGATTTCTGTATTTGATCTTTCCTGTATTTCTGTAGTTGATTGATGTGATTTTTTTTACTGTATATTCAGATGAAGCCTTAGTTAGTGAAACGTTCACTGGACAGTTGTTTTCCGCGATTTTAGAAATTCAAGGCTTTTTGTTAAAATTCTATTACTAAAGACATTTTTAAATACTTTATCATACAACCGGTATCAAAGCGTTATTGAAAAACATTGAGACGAATTAGTTTACTTTATTTACTTGATAAAAATAAACTTATCATTATATGCATAAATTATTCTTCAATACTATTAAATACTACGTCCTCTTTTATTCATTATCAAAATTTTATGCACTTCAATATTTAGCTGAAAGTGTTTTATTAGTTCTTAGAATTGAGTATATTGGGAGCTTTTTTATTTTAAAGGCTGGAAATATGGTTTCAGGGGAAAAGCAATCATTGCCATAAACGAGCAATATCCATTCAGGACATTTACATTGAATTTTTATCCAGATACCGCTCGAAAATATTTGTTACGAGTTCTTAGAAATTTTTTGGAACATTTTCAATTAAATTACTCTTTGTATTTTTTATAGGCTTGTTTTTTAGCATATTGCAGTAGCGATCCAACTCTCTCTGTTTCTTAAGAATATAATCAAAGCGATGCGATATCTGTAGGTAATTCTACTGATGATTACTACTCAAGGTAGACTTTTTCCAAAATGGCCTATTAGCACAAGTTCAAACACTAGGAAAACGTGCACAATTTATTTCAAGTCTCTAATTCAATCTATGATGGAATAGAAAACCCTAAGCAGACAGCTAAGGATCAATTTGGCAAGACAACAACCGATAAATGTGTATGTGCCATATGCAGCTAATACGTTTGCCATAAACAGATGTATTACCATCCAGAGATAGATAGTTTAGTAATAACTACTATTAGTAATAAGTAGATTATTTTTGTTATAGCCATTTATTATAAAGTATATACAACCCAAAGTATATGCCCAACTTACTGCATACAGCCCGAAAGCGGAGTAGCTCATTGGTAGAGTCCTGGGTTCAAATCCCCCTCACTTACATACCTTTATTTAATCTGTAAGTAGTCGCAAATAAGTCCTATGGGATCTAGGAACCTCTCGGGGCTCACCCAGTTTCTATAATGGGAGTATCAAAAATCAGGGGGGGAGGGGGGAGAATACAAGTTACAACTTGAACAGCTTTTATGCGTTAATACTAATGTTCAAACGGAGATTCCGAAGAATTTAAACTTACTATATTTTTATTTTTTTAGATTTTGCAAAACAATAAAATTATAGTGATACTTTTTTTAAAGTTATTTACTTCGATACAATTTAATTTTTGAAAGAAAATACACAGATTTCAATATTTCGATGAAATGCTCTGTCTACAAGACAACAATTTTATTTTTGATTTATTTTATTTTATTTTTTTATTAATTGTTATAATTTTAAATATTTTATTTTTGAAGAGAAAAGATATTTCCAGGGCCGGGATTCTAACCCGGGCCTCAATGAAGGGATTCGAACCCGGGGATCAGTGAAGAGAATGTACATGTCTGACCGAGGTACGAACCAGGATAGGGCAGTAGGTAGAGCACCACAACGGAAATGTGGGAGACCCGGATTCGAATCCCGGCCCTGGGCATATCTTTTCTATTCAAAAATAAAAATATTTAAAATTTTATTTTTGGATTTCCTTCATGGGCCATTTTGGATTTTCCAAGACGAGATATTTTCCACTTTCCAAAAGTCAAAACGTTATGTCTTTCCAACAGTAGTCACTATTTTAGTGATTGACAACAAAATGTGTAACACTATTTTTAAAATTAATATCGGAATTTTTTGAAATAAATTGTGAACAAAAGGGAAAAATGAGAACCAAAAACTATCTTAATAAACCAAAATAACTCAGAGGTTGCCAAGAATGTTAGGTTTTTTTTTCTAAACCCCTTGTATTTTAAATTAATCCATCATACAATACAACCTTCTATTCCACGAAGTTATACTAAGGTAATACATACATAACCTGAGTCCACTGAAGGCGGTTGAAGATTTTTTTATTTTTTAGCTTTATTAAAAAAAGGGTTGGAGAAGCCCAGGTCTTGCAAGTACTATAGCGCCCAATAGTGAGTGAGTGATTAAGAATAGAATTACATATAATTAACTTCTTGTAGAATTTTATTTCTAATAAAACTAAAAAGAAATGCATAAAGAAATAACCTGTCCAGTTTATTTATTTTATTTTATTTTTACAAATTATTTGTGCTCACGCTTTGCCTGATACCTATCGATGGCTCACCTAAATAGCCCAACTAGAAAGCAATTCGTTTCAAAGGGTCTCGTGCATTTGCAAGTTCCCAACCGTTGATTAAACTCTAAACTAATCCGGTCGTCTTCAAGTTTCTCTAGGCAATGCCTTTGACATTTCCTGAAAGGATTCGAATTTATTTTCTAGCTAGTTTTTTAATTAAGGGGCTGAAAACCGCTGCCTATAATGGAAGAGTTTCTTATAGCCTTTAGGTAATCACTATTTTTCGAATAAATATATGTTTAGATTTTAAAAATACCACCGGGAAAGTTAGGTAAAAAATCATTATTAACCCTTAAGTACTGACATAGATTTTCCCAGCGCTAGTTAAATCACATGGTCCTTAAAAAATATGAAAAGATTAAAGAAACTAAAAATACTTTTCAAAGTTAATATTCTTACTATCCCTAGCAATTCCCATACAGTTCCTTGGAGCACTTCAACCGTATGTTTTTTTTTTTTAAATTTGTCACAAAGGAAAGATTTTTTTTTTTTTTTTTAATGAAAATAGTTGACCTTGATTAAATATGCGGAAGAAAATGGTCCAGGTAGAGGTCAATAAATTTCTCTGAATATCAAGAAATATTTATTCAGTAGCCAAAGTGAAAAGATATTTTCATCATTTTCTTGGTAAGAAAAATTTTATTTCAAACAGATTGGCAATTCTACCCATAAGGCCCTCGGAACTTAACGGTTTGCCATTCCATAAAATTAGTTTATAATATATTTTAATTTATAAATATTATAAAAATATATAAATTATAATTTGACAAGTATCATTGATAATTTTAACTAATTAGTATAAACCATAAAATTACAACTTACCTCGAAAAAGTCAAAGAAGTCCCACAAGTACTGAGGGACAGGTGTTGTTTACATTTTGTAAATAAGGTTTATACCAGAGGCTCTTTTTATCACATAGACTACTTTCAAAATCTGCTTGACCCCTGGAGCTACATTTCTACCATATTCCCAAAACTCGACAAAAAATGTGAAGATTTAGTAATCATAAGGCTGTCTTACTCAAAAAGATATGACTATTTTAACAGAATAGGATTACCTAATTAATTATTGCAATTTAATAGACAAAGTACCGACGGCAATCTGTTCTGATTATTAAAACCATTTTTGTCATGCCAACGTAGACCCTCGTGGACTCTTTGGGAACTAAGGGTTTATAACCAACATTTCACTATCTCATTTAATAAGATACTAACCAGAAATGGATTTCCCATAATCGTTAGGGTGGGAAATTTCTGGAAAAGGTTTAATATTTTTAAGTTTCTTGAAAGATGTGCGATGTATGGCTATCTTTTGAGGAATTCATACAGAGATATATACTGTGCTAATCCCATTTTTAAAATTTAGCCATCAGGAGCACCATCCCTTTATATAATCCTACAAGAAAGAATATTTATAATTATTTTTTCGTTATTTTCCTTCTCTAAATAAAAAAATATAATTTAATAAACCCCGGTAAAAACCTGTGATTTAACACACTTCAGTATCGATTGGGATTATCGGAATAAAAAACCTATTTGATTGATAATTATTTTCTAATCCTTGCAATCAGAATATTGAATATTTTCAAATAATTCTAAATATAAGAGGTTAGGTGAATCTATAACCAATTGAAATTTTGGAGTTTAGGGGAAAACTGCTCCTAAAATTTATAAAACTTATTGTTTCGCTGAAGGCATACTAAGGGCTCCTAATGATGTATTCTTTAGATATTTAAAAGAATCATTGATGATAGATGTTTGGAATTCATGAAAATATGCGGAGATTTTTATCCTCATTTTAATACAGATAAAACAAATACGAGTTTATATGGAACCCTGATTAGCCTAGTGCTTGCATAGGAATCTCAATCATGGACCTAATCAAAGAAGAGAAAAATAAATCGACGTGTGTTATGCGGAGTAGCTTCAGTTTAATGATCATCCTTAACCATGTCTGCCCATTTTTTTAAAACTTATCTGAATTGCTAAAACATGAGAATAATTCCGAATGAGTTCTTTTTATTATATAAGGTGTTCAGGATAAAAAGCGGATAACTCCTAAATTTCAAATTTTGACTTTTCCACATTTTCCCTTTGTTTAGTCAAGCAATTCTGTCTAACACGACACTCTACCTCGTCCTTTCTCATAGTTTTTGTAATTTTTATCCTGAAGTTGCGGGAACTTAAACTTGACAAAACTAGTGCAAAATATAAATAAGTCAATTTTTGAAATTCGGAGTTATCCGCTTTTGATTCTGAACGTTACATTTATTCTAAACATATTAAAAAGTAAATTCAGTGCTTTACTTCCATAAAATCGATTTTTGTATTTTCTTTATTTTTTATTTATATCATCACTATTATTATTTTACTTGTAATACAAATCTATCACATGGATAGCTCGTGCTTCACCTGTGAATCGAAAACCGCCTCACGGCAAAGGGGCGATCTCTCCAATGACTCATTTCAGGAACCTCAGCATCAAACGGGTACCCCAGAGAACATGCGAATAATTTACCTTCACTGTCCCTAATCTCTACCCGTGCTTTGAAATAACAGGAACAAACGGAGTCCATACCATTAAACTGAGAACCACAACTAAACCTCTTGAAATTTTCTTGAAGAATCCTAAAAAATTACAGCTATTATGCATCGAATAAAACATTATTGTGAGGCATGGCAACCAGTTATGTCTAAAAAGAAGCAATATGAACCAATGCTCTAAAAGAAAATATTGTATACATGAGGTACATAAAAATTGCATCATTGGTTTATGCTAAGTTTTAAATAAAAGTATTAAGTCTTAAGTACTAATGGTTAGGCTAAAACTTTGCACTAAGAGAAAAATCATACAACAAACAGTTATGGATCAGCAAACAGTTGTGCAGAGTTCCTGTTTATGAATTAACCTTATTATACAACGCTACAATATCTATCAATGCTTCTTCCATTACCTGTTTATCAATTATTACATGCCCATAATTTCCTGAAATTCACATGCCTATCAATTCAGACCTATTTCAATAACAATTGTTGCGGAACATTTCCCGCTCGAATACCAATTTCCGAATAGAACATAAATGCAAAGCAACAACCATCGAAAACGAAGGCTACAAATTCCCTTCCGAGAACATTTAATTAACATTGATTCGTACGTGTATCTGCCAAGACCAATCGAAATCTTTTTGTCTCCGCGGCTCATGACTTTTTCGTTCACAAAGGTAAACAAAGATAAAAGATAAATATTATCTTTAGTATCTCTGAAAATCGCTTGCCACTTATATGACGCTGTAAACTCCTGCACAAGCCAGAACACATCAATTTGGAGACAGTGTCTCGTATAAAAAAGTCCATTGGTTCCATTAGTTCTCCGTAGCAGTAAAAAGAGAACAACTTCCAATTCTCTCGAAAGTTTCCTATAAATATTAAAAATATTACAGCTATTATGCTTACAAAAAGGAACATTGTAGGGCATGGCGCTCCTCATGTTTAAGTAGAAGCAATTGAAAGGAAGTTATTTTTTATTCCAATACAATGAATCTATCGATTTTGAAAAAAAAAAAATTGCTGAAGTTTGAAGCATCGATATTCAGTGACTAAACCCTGTAACAGGAAAGTTTCATACAGAACTTATTTTGAAACAATCACCACTTAGATTGGAATCTAATTATTAAATAATAAACACCACATTTTCCTAATCACCTCCTGATAACATCATTTTAAATTTGAGGCATTGCTTTCATAACCACAATCGTTCTTGGATAAATTAATCCCGTGCTTAAAGTATAGACTTGTTAAGACTAGTCTTTTTTAACTTCAATATTACGCCTCTAATTCTCTTGATGAACCCGATCAAGGGACATATTTAACTCTAGGTCATATTATATATTATCATTATTATTAGAGCGTTTCATTCTCGCCCGTTCTACCACGCTTTAGACTTCACTCCCACCTGATATCCGTCATGCTTCTTCCTTATCCACATTCATATCTAAGCTTTTCCTCCATCTCCTTAATTCTAAAACAGATTCTCATTAATCAGTAATCATTAACTGCCCATACCCATTAGAAGTAATATATAAATTACTGTCACTTTTTCTTCACTTATAACCATATTATTTTTTATAATGCAAGGGGTTTTTTTTTCTCAGCTTAATTCTATTTTTTTAAAGATTTTTGTTCTATTTTTTTTAATCTGAACATACCTTCTAGTTTATATTTATTTACAATTACTTTTATCGCATTAAATATCGCCCTTAGGCCAGATATATATATTCATGACTTATGGACCTGGTCCCAAAATGAAATTATTTTTCTATTCTATTCTATAACTTAATAAAAATTTATAAATATTTAGTTAGGACGTTCCTTACATCCACTTTGTGTCTTAAGTATCTACTTGTGTAATTTATTACTAGCAATCATTAGAAGAAAATACGCCATGAAGTAGAGAACTTAATGCTAATTAAGTTTAAGTATTCTAGTTTAAAAAAAAACTTGTGTATATATATATATATATATATATATATATATATATATATATATATATATATATATATATATATATATGTATGTATATTGCCCTAAAATGTGTGAATGGTACGGAAAAGTTTTATACATAACACTATGTTATGGAACAACCTGTTATATATAACATTATTTTTATATAATTGATTATCTTATTAACAATTTATATAAGTACCATTTTTCGCTGTTTCTCAGGTCTCATATAGTTGAGGGGCCATGTTTTTCCATCTCTCTGCTAGGGTAATATGCTGGAAGGGGACATTTATGAGATAATAAACACTGTTGCTTGACAGGTGGGTTATTGAGTTGCCCCTAAGTACCAAAACTATATCCTTACTCGCAATAAATCTATCTCGTTCGAGATTTGATATTTAGACAATGTGTTAACTATTACTATTATGAATTATGACTATGATTATGAAAGCCCAATTTGATTTAAAATATATATAATACTTTTAATTAAATATATAGTTTTCTCCTCTACCACTAAAAGCTGTGAAGGCTTCAGCATTGCTTTATTCGATTGATTAATACTTTTTATTTTAATTGTTATTTGAAATATGTTGAATATTCTAGTAACCTTTTTAATTACTAGAATTAGTATTCTAGTAGTATTTTTTATATCATATGAAAAATTAAATAATAGATATACAGTTTTAAAATACTACATAAACATATAAACTCATTCAATTATAATTAGGAAAGAACGAGAAATCATTCGCCAAGCAAGAATTTCTTTTGCGTGATGAATCATTATTATGGTTACTAGAATATTCAACATATTAATATTAAATTTAAAAAAAATGTTACTAAACAGAATAAAAGAAAATTTAGGCCTACTCAATCCATATTTTGATAAATTGTTCATACATTTGAAGTTTTTCCTGGAAATCGGTGCTGTGAGCTAAATAATATTGTATTAAAAAAATCAATATTTTAGCTTTTACATACAGTTTGATAATAGTTTTGACAATGGGGGAATAAATTAATACAAAAGCATTTTTAAGATTCGAACGAAAATATTTTGTTAAAGTGTTACAGAAGATAAAGACTTTTTTCTCAATTTCTTAAAAATAACTCGGATAAATCTCTAAATACATTTAAAATCAGATGATAATTAATTAGGTCTCATTGAAACTATTCTGTCAGATAAATCACAAGTTTTTAATTCCTAAAACATGGCTAAGTTTCTTTATTTTTATTACCTAACAGTCTCCCTATGATAATAGACAACTAACAGAATGATAAATAAAACATATGTAACCTCGTCGTGTATTTATAAAGGATGAATATATAAAGAACAACCTAACATAATTTAATCAAATCATATATTTTTATTTTTGTTTATTTTGGCATGATTCAAAACAATCTAAAAACAAATTATCAAATACTCAAATTACAAATCAATATTTACTAACATTTAATGAGTGCACTACCAATTTAAATTAAATTTACAACATGTACTTGCGCATATTTCATTGATAAACTTCAATGTGAGCCAGCTAATTAACTACCTTTTTTTACATGCATAACAAGACAACAGAACAAAAGAACAGTCATCTGTCTTCCATAATACTTCTTTTAAGCCTATCTAACATCTGTTATATCATTGGCCAAAGAGGACCTCTTATGTTAAAATAATATATTAAACAGAAATTATTAATCAGGTGGTGTTGTCTTCTCTATTGCCTCCACAAATAAGAAGCAATTTTATAATGGCCTAGCGGAGAAAAAAATAGTACTCTTTTCCACAGAAAACATATTTCTGGAAATGTGATTAGTATTATACATTTAGATTTGGAAACGAAATATCAGGAATAGTTTCTTACATATAAAAGTAATCGTGACGAAAATCCATTAAAAAAATGTGGCCGTGTGTCGTACGTGAATACGTTTACGTAAAGGGTCATAAATTTTATATAAAATATTACTATTTATTTATTATATCAAAAGAGACGATAGTTCTTTGCCATACACGTTATAAACAATGTTCAGCGGCATTGAATGCTGGCCAGGAACAATGTCGAGACAGATCAATTGCTTCGAGACACAGTGACATGTACATTAATGACTTGTCTGATAACACCCTAGCTGCCATCGGAACGCAACCTAAGTATATGGATCAGTCGCGGTGATACAAGACATGCACTGATCGAATATAATGCGGGGCGACCCGTGTTGCTTAGGTGGATACATAAATCCGTGCGAACGTGACAGCCTTGTCCATTGATTTTTTTACACGTACCGCACAGTTTCAAGTCCGCTACTGGCTCTTCAAGGAAAGTATTACAAAGCAGCGGAAAGGTTTCCTTTCGTTGGCTTCAATGAGTGCAGAAACCATAGATGATCACACACCATGCTAATGTCCGAATAGATTATTGACAATCGTCATAGTTAAACGTGCACTAGCTGCTGCCAAAGTGTCTTCTTAATCGACGATCGTACAAAATCGATGCCTACACAGTCCGTTGTCGATATAGAACCAATTTCATCATCCACTTGCCTATTTTAAACCGCACTTCAAGGCACTGCTTGACTCGGCCATATGGTTTTGCTAGGTTTTATTGTTGCCATTCGATAGCTCTTGGAAAGGCCTCTCCATCCGAATACTATTTCTGTATAATATTTTTTATATTCTACACTTTATTATAATCACTACACTATTTTATACATATATATAATACTTAATCGATAGATTTTGACAAGAGCTGACGATTGAAACTGAAAGGAACGTCGTAGTTTCTCCGAGCCAAAAGTTATAGGGAACGGAAATCTCGATACCCAGCAAAATGACCTCAAAATGGCGACGCATCCCCCTCCACCGCGCGCGATGCGTCACAGTCCTCATTTATTGTAATAAAGTCTTTGATCCTTTAGCTAGCCAGTGGTCTAATTGACTTTTTGGAGGAGATGATAGATGCGTAGCTGCGACACCAAACTGTATCCCCCGATTTTGTTGTTATCCGTTTTTTCGAATTGTCTCCCACTATTAAAGCAATTTGAAAGACGTATTACCATCAAAAAGGATACGATTTTAGGTAATAATTTCTACATTTTATTTTGATACAAATTTATCTAACGATACCGATTCTTATGAAAATCAAAAAGAAATTTTAAAAATTTATTTTATGCAACTTGCAAAATAAAAGTCGTAATGTACCCGTATTTGGTTTAAATTATAGAAAGAATCTATGATATCTATAAAAAGCTATTGGGATATTATATGTTAACCTGTGGTATCTCGTAAATAAAAATAAAAAATACCAAAATCCTTTTTTTTAAACTAATCAAATCTCGTATGGCTGAAAGGAATAAATATCTAACAAAGATATAGTTCAAATAACAAATAAAAAACATACATAAAATAGGGTATAAAATGGATTCTCCAGCAAATGGACCCTTAGAACCACGCGGTGTTACAATGCATGCAACGGTATATAGGAATACGTTTCGTATATTTTTAAAAATATTCCACAAAATAAAAATAAAATACGATTAATATTACGAATCCCTATTGAAATATCTTGAATCGATTAAAGAGCATAGAAGGCTTAATAAGTTTATTTGGAATTACAACATCTATACATTTAAAACGCTCTTTTGATACTTCTAAGAAATACCAAGAAGATGAATAAAAGCTGAAGACAAGCTTGACGAGTTAAACAAATTTATGTAGCAGTGTTAATATGACAATGATAAATAGACAGCTGCTAAATAATTAAATATCAATAATAGCATTACTCAGCCTAATATATAAATATATACTCAGGTTTTCATTATAATATTGTTAGGCCAGATTAACAATATGAAAACCAAAAATATGTGGGGTTTTATGAAACCATGAGGCAAGTGAAACTTTTTTCGGTTTGTATGCATTTAATTAAAAATTTTTGGAAAATTATTCGATTTAGGGTATTAAAATTGCGTTTTAAATCTTAACTTAATTATTGAAAAATTGGAATGATAACGGGAAATCAATATTAGACAAAATATTCAATTATAAAATTTAATTTCAATTTGATTATTAAAGTACGGAATACATAATTAATACAATCATTTAGATGATAAACGCATATTAAAAAGTAAGAGCAATATTTATTTAAATCATTGAATCGTGTCAACTTCAATTATTCTATCAATAACTTCATCTTCGCATCGAGTCTCACAGTTTATAATTGTAATTAACATTTTATGGTAACTAAAATAAGTAAATAATATCTTACATTCTATTTTTTAAATTACAAAAAAAATGGCATCAAAGTACCATGTCTCGTAGTTGGTACATTTCTATCATTTGTCATTTCAAGATTGAATACTTCTCCCGATTATTCCAGTAAGTGGAGCAGATTCCTCTTTCTTAAAATCTATACTGAAATCATCAGATAAAATAATAGGCATTCGCGAATATGTTTCTTGAATGCCTCTTAACTTGAATGTAAGAAAAGGAGAACTGGGCTATGATCTGATGAAAGGTCGTCCAAGGATATGATATTCGTTTGGGTTGCGGAAATCTGTGAGGTGACAAATATGTCCAGGAAGTCGGGACGTATTTATTAATAGTAAAATGAAAACTTCGTTGAATTGTAAAATGCTAAATTTTACCATATTATCGGTTGTGTTGTTGGTCACAACTTGGTTAAATAGTGAAATGCATAATTATCATTATACAATTATTATGGTAGATGAGGAAATGGTAGATTTAATGTATCCTAGTAAAGATGAAAATGGTAGGAGAGTGAAGTAAATAATTATTAAAAATAAGTTTTAAAATTGTTGCCTGCATAAAGTATTGACAACACCCCCTGCTTATTTTTATTATTTTAATGAGTGCGGGGAGTGGGATAGATCAGTGGTTGAGCCCCGAAGGTCCCGGTTTCAAATCCAGCCGTGGCAGATAATTTATTTATTCTGTTGACAGTCGGGGAAGGATCCTATTTGAAATCAGGAGACCCTCCAGGAGCTAATATACAGTATGTAATTTTAATTGGTGCGAAAACCTGGGTGCTAAACGTGGTCTATTTGTCTTAGATTTCCTACACCTGTCTACACAACAGTTGTCTTAGAAACAATGCTGTCTCAACCAAGTACTATCTCCAAGATCTTTGGGTTGTAATGGTTCTTCTCTTTTTTTGTTTTTTTATAGTGTGTCGTTAGATTGCTATTTAAATATAAATCATTGTGAATCATGCGAATAAGCTAACAATAAGTTTTTAATTTTCATAACCCCTATACATGAATATTTACTGTTGATACAAGTTTCTGTTCACTTATTTGTGTAAATAATTGCTGTTTTTAAATTTTCTTCTTTTAATGTAGTGTAACTACTTTTTAAGTTGTGAATGGGTAGATTTTTACTTTTCTTTCTTTCTTTTTTTGTATTCTTTATGTGCCGGGGCACAATTAATTTTGGTCTTGTTCCACAAAAAATAAGTATATATACTGTATATATGCTTGTTTATATAGAAAACACATACAATTTATTACTATCATGATTTATTCTTGAGGGGCATTTGAGTTGGTCGATGTTAAAGTCTTTCGTATGCGATATATTACGACGGGATCGGACGATAATCACTGCACTGTCCACACTATCAGGAAGTTCTAACATTATGTCTTCCCAACGATATGTATCATCCCTAAGGCGGCGGCAATAGAAAAATGAACTAAGGGGGAAGAAGAGCCATATAAATGTTTTATAGTTCTCCCCCTGGCAAGATAAGGGCACTGTTGGCTTATCCCCTAGTAAATCCCGGATGATGGCTGGTAATTCGTGGGAACACTGACCCCGAGAATTATCATAGGCCCTGCATATATTTTTCCAGCCTAACTCCGGCCCGCTCCTCCCGATTAAGGCGACTGTTGAGCCGTGATCTGAATAAGAATGACATGGAAATTTTCTCTGAGTAATGAGCCTCAGATTCCTCTAATGGCAACGATTGTTGAATTACTTTCGGTCGTTGAGGCATAGATTTTCGTTTTATTTATTTAGTAAGTATTCTCAGATCTCGGAGTTTCTATTCATATTTGTACGGTATCCTGATATTTAGAAGTTTATAGTATTCCCCTGGCTTACAAGTTTTTACGAGTTTATTTTAATTTTTTCTTTACTTTAGCTAACTTAATATTTAGTTCCCAAATATTCCAATACAACACCAATGTTTCAGCATCATGTTTTTTTTTCTTTATAAATCATTAGTGTTGTACAATAAGAATCTCTTTAGATATTTTGTCAAATAATATTAATAATAATCAACACGAATTGATTTATGGAAACCAAGAAATATTTAATTTAGATATTTTCTGAAATATAGTTTTGTGATCGACCATGCTTTACAGATACTTTTATTTCCTATTAGTTACTAAAAATATAAATGTTATAAAATATTTTATTAATTATAATATTATTGTTTTTCAGATGTTGACCGGATATTAATTTAGGTAAGTAATTAATCATAGATTATTGAGTGTATTATGATCGTCAATACTTACTAATAAATATTTTTCAATTTATAATTTAATTTTAATTGATTTTTGTAAAAAATAAATAAATTAGAAACAGCAAACTAGTACAGTAATTTTTGTTTTATGCTTTCTTTGTAAAATGGATAGTTTTGTTTCGATATATTGAATTATTTTATTATAAATAATTCTCATTAATAATATAAATAAATTAGTAATGACACCTTTTACATATAGTAGATTAAATTAAATTAAAATTAAAAATTAAATAATTTATAACTTTATCAGTAGGATTAATTATTATACAATCTATAATACTGAAATTTTTAAATTTAAATAAATAATCATTAGATAAATAAGATAATCCTGTAACATATAGTATTTACAAATACAAATTTGTAAAATTTCAATAAATAAAATTATCTACGAGCTAAATAACAATTATGATTAAATAGATAGTTTTTTAAATTTTATTTACAAGGTAGTATTTTCGAACCGCGCATAGATTATCCAAGGACCATGCCCTAATTTCAACTTTTAATTCTTTTCGTTACTTCCACTTTGCTTTCGTATCTTCATTACGCTTAATATTGTTATCTTCAGACCACTTTAAACCTTTTTTCACGGTGCAACATTGAAATCCTTGCATATCCAAAACCTTTTCCAGCATCTATTTATTCTGTTTTTTCTCTATAAATCTTTTTTTCGCTTCGTTAACTTCTCAATCCACAAATATTTGGAAATTTAATTGGTAATTCAACTCAATTTGACATAAAGGCCAAAAATATACAAGTTTTTTTTTGTCATTATATTTTCTAAATTTTGAGATATTTCAGCGATACTTCCAAAATCGCTACTTTCTGCTGTATTTCTTAGTCCTGATATTTTTTTTTTAGAATTTCTAATTTATCTACTTTATAGTATAATGCCAAACATTTGCTTTTTCTATTTTGTTGGATATTCAAGTGATATTTGCCATAGTTTCATGAGTCGTTTTATTATTATAGTATATATTCTGCAAATATTTCCACCTCATCTTACCCAGGCGCCTTTTCTGTATCCAAGAATTTAATTTTCGCCTGATCAATTTATGATATAGTGAAGTGTAACTACATAACAAGGATTAACCAGTTACAATGATTCATATTTTTTATACAATTGTGAACATAATAGTATGATACCTACAGATGTGGAAATTATGTGGATAATTGTTGTGTAATATCGATCAATTAGTAGTTTATTGGTCTCATTAAATTTCATTTAAAAATGAATAAATACACTAAATAACCTTTTAAAAAATATGGAGGAGAAATATACTGCCTTCGATATGGTTTCGTAGCCCTTTCTCTGCCGAAGCACCGCAAGGCGCTGTCCACTAAACTAATTTTAGTTTAATCTCTAACAGGTTTTAGGGCTTCAGTCCACTACGTCGAGCCCCTCAAGATGGCTTCAACGGCTGTTAATCTGACAGTGCGGTGTTCCGATGTTAGTTGGTGTCATAGATACACTGGCTGGGTCTAGATGAAAATCAAAATATATAACTATGAGATAAAATCATATTTTCCGATTTCCAGATCACTCAAAATATGATTGTATATCTTTGTAATATTCGGGGGGGGGGGGGATAACAATACAACAACTGCATAAATACTAAAGCATTAGAAAATATTTTTCAGTCCAGATGATGTCAAGGAGTGCTCAAAATACAGTAGTCGTAGCAGTAAGGCTCTCCTGATAATAATAAAATAATAAATTATTTTCAAATTCAAGCTATATGTAAGGTTTGAAACTTCCATCGCCATATCCAAATCGAGCTTATAAGCATCTTTGTGTCGGTCTTTTATTTTTTATTTTATTTTTTTTATTTTAAGGTTAATGATAACACATGTATTATTAATTTTGCCAGAATATAACACTATAATGACATAAAATAAAAAAAATAAAAACATTAGGCTTTTACCTCTGACCATATACACACTAATTATACAAATTAGTGTGTACAACTAATAATACAAACATATTTCTAAGCATTGAATGAATCACAAGCGTTCTCTCAGCAGATGGATATAAATAAAACAAAGCTTTTCAAACGAGGAATGAAACCAGATAAATTATCGGTCTTTGAAATATCTTGACTGACCTCGTTCTAAAAAGGTTTTGGCCATTAGTATTAAATAGACGGAATATGGTTGGACTTACAGAAATTATACACAAGGACTAAATAACCCAGAGAATATTTGGAAATTCTGATTGATCAAGATTGCCAATTCATATTTTGATTGCCAAAATATCGGACCTATTGAGAGAGAGTAGTTATAGAACAAGAACTGCGCATTTAAACCAAAATTTGATTACAAATTTATTATGATTATGATACCATTATTATTATGATATCTATAATATTATTACAAAGGTTACATCGGTACTAATATTATTTGGTTTCTTACGTAGTACAAGGATGAACAACTTCCTACAGGTCTAATATGTTTATGAAGCCAATTTATAAAATAACAAAAATCTTCTTACGAGGACGTAAGTATATATTTTATAAATAACATGTTAATACATTAGTGGAAAAATTCCAACTAAAAACCTTAAGTCTCTATACAAAACAGGAAATTAAAAATACCTGTCCAATATTTCGCCTATTCAGGCATCCTCAGGGCAGAAAAAGAATAATAGCAAACCAAAAGATGAATAATGCACCCAAAAAACACACATCCCACCACCTCCAAGGCTCAAATGCAACTACTGAATCATCGGGAAGGTTACTAGATCCCCAGCTGGCTAAGATTAGATAAAAACAGCTGATAAATACACCAGATTTGAAACATCAATATACATTCACCAAACCCCAAAAAACCCAACAGGAAAACAAAATAAAATAAATAATAGTAACAAACAACACAAGAACAGAAGACAAACAACTATATGAAAAAATGAAAGTAAAAGTTCAAGAAAAAAGAGAATTTATAAATAACATTATTTTTAAATCATTTGACCATTCGTTGCCGATCTATAAAAATAATCTTTTGAAAAATAAGAATAAAACTAATGATCTGATCGTCAGAGGTAAATGCCTTATTTTTTTTTCATTTTTACGTCATTATAGTTTTGGGCTTTTTCCTGCAAGATTTATTCTAAAAGTGTTATAATTAAGCTAAATATAAAATTTTGCCATCTAAAGGCCGACACATTTTGATTTAGCTATGCAATTTTTCTTTAGTTCCAAACAAAGCTTACATATAGTTTGAATTTGAAAAAAAAGGCCAAAAAAATAAGGAAAATATAGAATATCTGATAGATCCGGGAAAAAAAGTTGGTATTGGAGGGCACGTGAACACAGATTGGAAAAGTTAGATAAGACATACAAAGGCCTCGTCAAACTTTGTTTCAATTCGTAACGAAGAACATGCGTTGCTGGCGGGAAGTTTCATAAGCCGTCAGAGGTGTATAAGAATATGACATGGCAGGCCCTGCTATTGGATATTATACTTTTCGTATCGGAGTAAAGAAAAAGTGACGTTGCTATTTAATCTGAAGCATAAATTCAATTTATAATATTAATGGATAATGATCAAGAAATCGAAGAGCTACTCAATAATGCATTTAAAGTGATATGAAATTGGAATTAAAAAAAAAAATTAAGAAGTAATTCATTGAATGTATTATGATGTAAAATAAAATAAATATTGTGGATGGTTTATCTGCAGCTCCGATGAATGAGTCGGTAAGTTGAATTTTGTCCAGAGAGTGTTGTTTCTATCTGGGGAAGCAAAATCGTGTCATTCTGGTAGTTTTTGGCTTGAAATGGAGTTGTAAGCAATTAATCCATTTCAGGCTAGTGGCTGATTTAGCCAATTAAGCACTGTGAAAATAACACGATTCCACAGTCCAAGAACAAGAAACCCATTTCGGACTAAATTCGACTTAACCATTTAATCACTAGGACTGCAGATGTCATGATATAAAGGCAAGTTAATAAATTACCCATTAATAGTATTCGTTATTGCAGAAAACTAAATCAAATATTTCCAGTAACAGTAAAGCACTAACAAAGAAACCTTTTTTTCATCGCTTTTATGTACAGTGGTCAGAACATAGAAATATCTAAAGACATTCTAAGTCAACGCTTTTAGAGGTAGGTGATTTAACTTACAATACGCTCAACTAACAGACTATTCCAACAACTGAAGATACCCTCAGGATAGAGGCTAGGTGTACCCCAGAGTATCTATAAAGTGTCCACTGCAGATCTGAAAGTAGGGTGCATTAGAGATGAGTAGCTCAGAGCCTCATACACTGAGTTCCCAGATTCTAACTAAATCTAAATATATCAAATACACAGCCGACCAAAGATATTTTCTGTATAATTTCATGATAAAAAACGCACATGCATGAAGTAAATATTTCTCTAATTTTTACACTTGTGAAAATCATTTCATAGACGATTCCATCGAAATGTCATTATGGTATTTAATACAGAATTAGGTTGGACGAATAAAATAACCATCCAATAGTATCTAAGTACTTTCATAATTCCCTTCCTAATTGTATATAATATTAATATGACGTATTGTAAGTTCGGTTTACAATTATAGCTATATCATTAAGAATGAATTAGTCTGGAACGGTTTACTGGCGTAGGTAATTCAATATTATTAATAATTCGATTAATAGGGGGCCTTGGTAACTACTGAAGGCATCCTCTAAACATATGGCTAGGGTTATGTCGATTCTATCATTTCGAATTGGCCGCCAAAATCAGTAATGAAAATGTCCTGAGCTCTGTAAAATGTAACGGACTTGATTCGACAACTTAAAGTTTAAATAGCGTTACTGTTAAGTTCAGCAAGGCAAGTTTATGTTTACTAAATAAGGTATTTTGTTTAAGGAAAAAACTTCAACCAGGTTTCTCTAAAGACAGAATCAATAAATTATTTTGTAAATAATAATAATATATTAATTGAAGGAAATTATACAAATGCCATTTGGCGCATAATGTATTTGTGGTCTTCTTTTGCAAACCTCCCCTAAGGAAACTTTATGAAAATACAATAAATAGAGTATTAATCCCGCATGTCAAGTTGAGTTGTATATATTTTTTAATATCAAACTTCAACTAGTTTTCTCTGCAGGTAAAGTCAACAAATTATATTGTAAAAAAAAAATAAAAAGAGTAAAAAGTCAGCATGGAAAGTAGAGTTTATTAAACGTTTATTTTGTTTAAATATCAAACATCAATTAGTTTTAAGTATTAAAACAAATATTAATATTAATATTAATACAAAAGTAAAAAAAAAAAAATCAATTAGTTTTATTTTATTTTCTTTTTTTCTTATAAAAAAGAAAAATATAAAATAAGAATACTCAATAAATTACTATTTAAGAAATCTTCTTCTTACAGGGACTGTTTCTGAAATAAAATATCCTCTAATTTGCGCTTCCCCTTTTAGGTAATCTGTTTACTCATTTAAGTAATTATGCTAATCTAAGATTTAAATTTACTTGTAGTTACGTCGTAATTAATATTAACATCGCTAATCCATCCTCCATTTTGTTAGCTGGGGTCGGAACGGCTAAAAGGGCGGATTAACCAAAGACGAAATAAGGCATATTTTTTCTTATTAAATATTGTAATCGTTTTTTCCTCCCTATAAACACAACTAATATTATCATACAATTATAATGAAATAAAAATCTATATAGACAGAAATCAGTCTGTGTTTGGATACTCAACAGAAAACATCGCTCAGTTAAGTGTCCAGTGCAATATGATTAGACCCTGCCCTAACTGGCAGCGTCTGATAGTGACTTACAATTACATTTTTTATTTTCTCTTTTTCTTCTCTTCTTTTTTTTTTTTTAAAATACTTATACCTAACAAGTTCGCACAATGGAATTATGCGATTCAGTAACTGAAGATGAATGGGAAATTCAAAAATCAAAAGGAACTAAAAGAAGAAGGCTAACCACAAATCAACAAACTGAAGGTACGCTAATATTGACAAAAAACATTTATGACCTTTTGAGTGACGAGGAAGAGGATGAAATAAAAGAAAATACAGTTCAAGCTATAAAAAAATCTAAAATTCCACCTATATTCCTCTACAATAAGTTCAAAAACTATAAAAGCTCGGTGGAACGTCTAAAAAAAAATCTACAAAATGATTTCTCATTAAAATACAAAGGAAATCGAATATCAATTCATACAAGCACCAAAGATGACTTCGACAATCTGAATAGACTAATAATCGAGAGCAAAGGTGAATATCACATTATATGAAGACAAAACTCCCTCATTTGTATTGAAAGGACTGCCTGCTTCAGTTGAGGTAGGTGATATTATTGAAGATCTTAAATCACAGAACGTTGCAGCAATTATAGCAACGCAATTTATAAAGACATCAGAAGAAGGGGATAAAATCAAACTTCCAATTTATGCAGTTACTCTACAAAACATGGAAGAAATAAACAATATAAAAAAGCTAAAATATGTGTGCAAATGTCAAATACGGTGGGAACGATTTAGAAATTATAAAGAAGCAACCCAATGCTACAGTTGCCAGTCTTTTTTCCATATTGCAGAAAATTGTCAAAGAAAACCAAAATGTCTAAAGTGTGCCCAAGAACATGAAACAAAAGATTGTATGAAGCAAGACGGAGACTTAACATGGATTAATTGCAAACAAAACCACGCGGCAAATCATCCGGAGTGCCCCGTTCGGCTTAAGCAAATCGAAGCCAACAGAAAAAAAAAGTGTTTGGAGAACGGATGATACTAAAAAACGTCAACCAAAATATGAATTTAAGGATCAAGAACACCCTCCTCTACCAGCCACTAAGGAAATCAAAGGTTTCTATGCAACTTCAGAAAAAAACGATGATTTTTTTGATAATGGTGAGGTACAGGACAGTTCAGTTTCATAAAAGACCTTAAAGACTTGTTTCAATCATTCAACCTACCCCACATAATAAAAACTATCAAAACAACAATAGGTAAATTAAAAGCATGTAAAGACCCCATAGAAAAAATCAGTACCCTAATTGAAGGGTTCATGGAAATTCTACCTTAAGCTTGTCAAATAATTATAAAATTAATGTTATGTTTTGGAACTGTAGGTCTATTGTAAATAAAAAGCAACAATTTAAAGAGTTTTTAAAAAGTAATAATGTACAAATTGCAGGCATTATTGAAACACATTTAAGTGATACGTGTTCATTAAATATCGAGGAATATATAGGGCACAGAGCTGATAGAAATAGGCATGGAGGAGGAGTGGTCCTAATTATCCACTAATCTATTAAACACCACCGTATTTAGATTCCTAACTTACAAAACCTTGAGGCTATAGCAGTAGAAATCGAACATGATAAATATCCAATGGCAATAGTTTCCTGTTACAAATCACCAAATAATAAATTAAGATTAAGAGATCTAAACATAATTTTTAAATTAAATAGCAGATTAGTCGCCACGGGGGATTTTAATTCAAAACATTTTGCATGGAATTGTTTTAATAACAACCGGGATGGCACAAAATTACTGGACTATCGCCTTCAACACAATATAAAAATAAATGCTCCGGGTAAACCAACTTATTATCCTACTGACAATTTTAGGAAACCAAGTATTATTGACTTGGTTTTATCCAATAAAATAAACACAACAAATAAAATTCACTCAGTATCCGAACTTACCTCCGATCACAATCCTCTAGCGTACTTAATCAAATTTCAAGTTCAACATAACCATTTTAATAACAACAAGCCAGTACACAAATAAACTGGAAACAATATGAAGAAATAATTAACAAAAAACTTGAAATAGATCTTCCCCTAGTAACAAAAATAGACTTAGAAAAAGCGATAGAACATTTTCAAAGTAGTATATTATCACCAATAGCCGAATCTACATAACAATCACTAAACCAACTCAATATAAAAAGAAATAGTAACGACAAAAATACCTACATACATGTTTTAATTAAACTAAAGAATATGTTCAGACGTAAACACCAACAATACCTAGTTAAAACATTTAAAACAATTGAAATATATTTATCTAAAATAATAAACAAATTATTATTTAATCAGGCAAACGAACAATGGAACGAAAAGCTCAGTAAAGTCAAAACAACCGATAAACTATGGAGGATCCACAGAATTTTCAAACGAGGCAAAGCTATCCACTTATCCACCTCTCACTTATTCAAATAGTACCGAATTTTCTCCTGCTGGAAAAGCTAATCTGATAGCGGACCAATTAATAAAAATAAGCAATCAAAATAATAATTTAGGAACCAATAGCCATACCAAGAATAAATAGAGAAGTGAAAAGAAAATTAAACCAAAATAATGATACCCCCAAAATGCACTGTGCACCTATTCAGAAATTCATAAAATTCTAAAAAAAATGATTACGAAAAACACCTGGTAATGACGCAATATTTCCAGTATACTTAAAAAAGCAGGAATCACTCGACTGGTACATTTGATAAATTTAATGTTAAAACCAAAATATTACCCACAGATATGGAAAATGGCAATAATTAAAGCAATTCCCAAACCTAACAAGGACAAAAAAATTGTAAAAAACTACAGGCCCATTAGTTTGTTATGCGCTATAGGTATAATAGCAGAAAAAATAATATATCAAAGATTAAACAAATTTATTAAAAATAATAAAATCTTTATAAATGAACAATTTAGATTCAGACATCAGCATTCTGCTATTGCTCAATTAGGCATGCTGACCGACCACATTACTGAAGGTTTTAATAATAAACAACATACGGGTATGGTATTACTCGACGTTCAAAGAGCTTTCGACAGTATCTGGCATAACGGGCTTATATTCAAACTCACTCTTTACAATTTCCATTCATACTTAATATCATCAATTAAATCTTATTTAGACACCGCACGTTTAAAGTAACTATAGAAGGCCACTACTCGACAGTACGTACACTCACAGCCGGTCTCCCTCAGGGAGGGGTTATTTCCCCAACGCTCTACAGTATAAGGAGGTTGGAAGACCTGGAAACCGAAATAATAATCATATGACTATGATTTTATGGGCACATGCTAAGAATCGACCAAGGGAGAGAAGAAAGTCTTTGATTAACATCCGTGAATAAAGAGCGTAGTAAGTAAAAACAAATGAAAGATGGAACAGAAACATTAAACAGACAATGATTGCCTTATTATGCAATTAACAAAAATCAAGGTTCTTGTGTAAAATAAAGAAAAACGGAAGGGTACTGCGTGGTCAATAGAAAGGAAGCATACACACACACAGATATATATATATATATATATATATATATTAGGTTTCATAACCCATACATGTGCTAAATATTTTTTTCCGTTAGTTTATGGCAACGTAAAAATAGTTCCAGTATAGATAATCTTTCATTTATATTATAAAATATTATGCTCTAATGGAACAATGTATCATCCCAAGATATTTTATGAATTTGATATAACTCGTCTTTTCCTGACTAGAATCTTCTCACTGAAAATCATTTTTGAAGGATTTATTTTAATATAAATAATCAGGTAAAGAAACTTATTTAATATACTTGCTTATCAATGTCGGCTCAGGGGAAACAGAATCTGCCTCTTGCTGAAGTCACCACAGTTATCTCTGAGGCTGAAGCTTTAGATGTATATGTAAGACTATCATTCTACTGACAAAGCTATATTCAGCGCCGTTCCAGCGCTACCAACATGATACCGCTCTGTAAAGACATCGAGGCTACCAAAACTCCTTTCTTCGGGGAATGTGAGAGGTAGCACACTCCAGAAAACCAAGATTATGGTAATCCATGAGGAGATCCAGCCCCCCACACCGCCAGTGTGGATCAGCCGGAGGTACATAAAATCCATCAGCTCTTTGATGGACTGTAGCCCTGTGCTGATCCTCTTTTCAGAGAATTCGCAGGTGGCAAAGCTTCCTGGTGGCAAATAAAGTTGCCTTGGTTTATGAATGGGGTCTGGACTCTGGAGTCTGAATTCTATTATTTTTTTATATGGTATGCATATCATTTTATTATACAGTAGGCATAATATAAGTATTGAAATAAAAAAAATGAAAATGGTCAAGCATACACGTATTCAACTAAAATAATATAAGTATTGCATTAAATCAACTATAAAGAATTTTAGAAGAATGGAAGTAGTAAGATTGAGCAATCAAATCTGAAAACAAGTTTTAAATATTGTCAACAGATTAATAAATAAATCCACATAACCAATATATTTCCTGTTTATCTCTAGTCAGTATAACTAATGACTCTTAAAATATAACACAAAATGTTTTAAATCCTACATTAGTATTGGTATCCTACAGTATTCGTAAATTAGTTATGACTTGAAAACTGTAACAATTATAAAAACAATAAAACTCATAATAGATATCTATCAAATTTAAATAGACTAACAATCATAACCAGCATGACGAAACTCAGAACTTAATTACCGTTTCTAAACAAATTAATAATGAGATACATCACTTAGAAACTCTAAACGGTAAAAATAAAATCATAAATTTTATCCCCAGAAATATTTTTTAGTATTGAGAACTAGATAAATTGAAAACAATTGAACTTCAACTATCACTCTTAAGGAAAATAAGTAACCATCTTAATAAAAGAAATTTACTGTGGAATGCAAAAACGTAACCAAAGTTTCATTAAAAAAAATAAGAATACTTACTCAGTGAATGTTTTATGACAAAATGCCTTTATGAGACGAATTTAATTTTAAAAACAGGTACAATTTAAAAATATTTGTTTTAAGTTCTGCTTATGAGTTCCCGGAATCTAATATATCCTCAGAAATCCTAGAGTAAAAAAAAAAAAGAGTTGGGACTCCAAGGTACTCTTAGTAATAGATACGTTCGATCAACACAAGTATCGAAAAACCCGAGAAACCTTTCTAGGGCATGGATCGATTGGAAAAAGGCTTTCGGGTCTACTCCACACCGTTGGCTGCTTCATGTCCTCGACATCTAGAAGGCACTATCTACGTATAAAATGTGTAAGCACGTTCTTTTGTATTTAATCAAACACTATGCAACCGTACTAAACATTGGAACAGTTTAAGCAATACAACAAAAGCAAAGTTAAAATTCAGGAAGAAGAATACCACAATATACCCATGGCAAAACCCCACTAAGGGTTTTTATTAACACGGTTATTTCAAAGGAATAAGATGGATTGCAATCTAATGATCTAAGATATATCTACTTAAGCCAGACACAGCCAGCTCATGGCTTATTTTGAACTGTATAAAAAATAACAACTGTGATCCGTGGTCCTAAGCGCATATATTTTTAAATCTCGTAAGCGATAAATTTATATACTAAGATCATAATAAACGTGAGTTTCTCCATGAAGTGAAGTTTAAGTTCGTCTTAATAAATGAAGAAAAATCGAAGAAATATAATTGAAACGTTTGGGATCAAAAGGGGATAGCTCCAAAATCTTATAAATTGACTGTCTCTCATTTTTCGCTCAGTTAGTCGAAGAATTGTATGCTTTCTAAATTTCTTGTTCGGAATCGAACTTTAGAAACAGAAAAAGACAGAATAAAACAGGGGAAATAAGGCAGAAAAGTGCTGTGTTAGACAAAATTGTTTGATTGAACAAGTCAACTTCTGAAATTCTGGATATATCCTATTTTAATAAAAAACGCATCAATTATATAAAAACTTGGGGACGCAACAGTACTTGAGACTTGTTAAGAATTAATTGCTGTTTATATTCTTCTATAACATTAATAAAATGAATTCGATCATATATTCTTCTATATCGTTAATACTCTTATTATTCATCTGAATATTTTACCATCTTTCTTTTTATCGAATACCATGCACTAGATTTATGATATTTAGTTTTTTTTATCACTTATTTGGTTATACTCTATTACTATTCCTTCTGTTTTATATGTATCTAAGTATCCCCCATCTTATGTTTTATCATACCCTTTGATACCTTTATTTACTTTTATTAATATTTACCATGTATATATGTATCATTTTTCCATTAAATATTTAAGAGAATTTATCTGACCTCCACCCGGACCATTTTCTTCTCCATATATATATATATATATATATATATATGGTCAACAAATATTATTTCAGATTGAATTTAATAGTATGCGTTTTTGGATTTTCCGTTCCTCTTAGTTCTGAACCTTCATGCGAATGGGAAATTAGATATAATATAATAATATACTGCATAGTTACTCGTTATTTATTCTCCTGGATGTTATCTTCTTCTCCTTTAACTCTTTTGTGTCTCTCAGCGAAAGGAAGCGTTTAGCCACGGAAATGTTATCAAGAATGATATATTTTTGTGTAATAAAGGATTATTTAACTTAAATCAATCATTTAAAAAATTAAACTCCTGGCATTAGATGTTTATTATGTTTTCAAAAGTATATATAAATTATATAAACGTGGGTTTTCCCTTCGAGATTTTTCATTGAGGTCATTAACTTTTTATTAGGCCTGGAGTTCAATAAGGTAATTAAAAAAAAAAGAAGCTAATGAACTGAAAAAAGAAACATTCTTAATTTGGAAGACAGCTAGGCACCCTTAATACATAAGAAGCAGAGGTGAAAATCGGATATCCAGAGAATCGAAGGTTTTAAAGACTGGCGATGGTGCCTTAGGGAGCCTTAAGTACGTGGCGAGAATCCAAGGGCGAGTCACATTTAGTCTTTAGTGACCGCTTCTATTGCGGGCCCCCCAAATTGGATTTTAAAAATTACTGTGTTGGGAGTGCCCCAAACGGCCAAGTTTAGAATCCTAAGCATTCTCCTTAGTTTAGCACTATCCAAGTCCGATTTATCAGTTTAAAAGTAAAAGAAAAAAAATAAAGACCATTTCGCGACAGCTAATTTAAGTTCTTGTAGTATTCTATGAGGAACCTACTAACGTATTCTAAGGCAACACCAATATTATAACTGAGGCGTCCGGTTTCAAAATGAGGAACATCCATTTTTTTCCAAAAATGTTTTATTTTTTATAAATTTTAAATCCCAGAATTGATGTACTTGATGTTTTTGTTTCAAAACCGTCTAGATTCTTCAATTCCAAAAGATTCCATTTCCTATCAAAAGTGGTTTCATTTATTACATCAAATGAAAATGTTTGGGATCAGTGAAAAGAAAGTATATGCCCATGACCGGGGAGCGAGCCTGATTGAGCCAGGATAGCTCAATTGGTAGAGTTCCAGATTAGCGATATGGGTGACCCGGGTTCGAGTCCCGGTCCTGGACATATCTTTTATTTTCAAATAAAAATATTTGAAAATGCTTGATGTATGAAAAATCAAAACTATGTATTTACATTGTTTAATTATTTTGATTAAAGTGATTTGTTTTTAAAAAGGTCAATTATATTTATTTATTTATTTTGTATCAACCACAAACAAACTAGTTAACTATATTTTCTTATCAAAGTCAAGTATATTATATCCAACATATTTTTTATATTAAATGAGATTAAAAAAAAATATAGGATCATAAAAATGTTTCAATAATTATCGTTTGAAGTGAATTGTCAGCAAAATAACGAAAAATAATTTTTAAAAAATGTTAAATTGTTTTTTTTTTAATTAAATATCTTTTGGTCAGTCCTGAAAAAGGTTGTAACCTTTTTCAAGTCTGAGAGAAGCCAAGTTTCCAGAGAAGCCAAACGCCTCAACTCATACCTGATATATCGTAATATAAATAGAACAGAGATTTTTTTTTTATTTCGCATATGATTAATTCAATTTTCAACTTTTAATGGGTTTATTGTATTCTGAACATTTGTCTTATTTTATTTATTTGATAGTTGCATTATACCACATGAGTTTAAAAAAAATACAATTTATACTCTGTTATATAACTTGCTTCGTTTCAAAAACATCATCTTAACCTGTACATGATTTATACAATTTCTTTTAATCAACTTCATTTTAAATGTTAGAATTCCATAAACATAAGAATAATTATGTACATCTAAAAATTCCTTTAATTGTTGTGCAATTGATACTAATAATAACTTAATACATCAAACTGGTTGAACTACTCGCTTCCCCTAAGTGATTTTATTTGTAATGGTCAAATGCCTAGTTTTATGAATTGATTGGAAGTATAAATGATCCAAGTATTGTTGAACGTAACGATGATAATGATGTTAAAAATGAGTAGAAAAACTACATAAAGACAACTTATTATATTATATTATTATTTCAATTAAATTATTGATATTTCGTATTGAGCTTTTGAACCCCCTCATATGAATATGTTTTGATTAATAAACAAAGTAATTGAAAATGTTGTGTACTCCTAGTCAAAATAAGTGAAAACTAGACTAATGTTAATATAAATTTATATTTACAAATCTGAAGTTTAAATAATTCAGACCATAATTTATTCAAATATAAAAAAAAAAGAGAAGCCAAGTTTTCTGTTATTTTGTCTGTTTTTCTTTCTTAGCCCTGAAGATGACCCACAACGTTGAGAAGTCAAAGTAAATTGGGTCTGTGTAAGCTAGAAATAACGAAATTCAAGAAGAAATGCAGGAAGTGATTGTTATTTTTCGGCCTCGACATTACTTAGCTCCCTCCTTTTGTCCAAAATTTAGAAAGATATATAAATAGAATTTATAAAACTTTACTCCTGTCAACTGTTCTATAAGCGTTTGAAACGTGGTTGTGAAACGAGGAGGGATGAATGTCTTAAGGTATTCACAAATAACCAATTTATAGAATATTTGGTCCGAAAAAAGATAACATAAAGATAAGAGTAACTCCGGAGAATTTCGATGATTGCATAACGTGGAATTACACAGCATGCACCCTGTGAAAATAAATAAGTTATTCCGTCGTGAAGGTTGATATGTGCATACTTTACAAAATTTTTAGGCTTAGTAACGAACGACTCTTAAACAACAATAGAATATTACATTACACCAGGCGGAATTCGTCAGGTTCCTGGGTCAACGTAAGAAAAGGTGTTGTTATGGAGTTAACTATATTTTAGCAGTTATCTGTGGCAGAAGGGGAAAAGAAGAAAGAAGGATTCAGACACCAGCACCTTATTTCCTTATGAATTCAACAATTCTTAACACCTCATTGCCGAGGAAATCTAATTCGACACGATATTTTTTAAAAGATCAGGGGCAATCTTAGAATAAATCCCAACCTTATTTGCACGAAAGAAAGAATAATAAAAGAAATAGTTTGCCTGATATTAAGGTATATGAAGCCTAGACAGACGCATAAAAAATTTAAATACACAGTTTAAATAGTTTTCATAACATTAAACAAGCTCTATGGTTTAAAAAGTGTCGAAGAAATTTGTAAAACTACCGTGTTACAGATTTTTCAAAGAAATGAAAACCGAAAAATTATAAAAATTAAAGAAACTGTACAGATAATTATTTACCTAAAATAAAAGATGATGAGAAAATTAATATGCTGTCCTATGAATACTTTACAAACAACTCTAATTGACCAGAATCCATCTGATTAACACAAGCAACAAAAACAAATATTTTTGCAAAAAAAAATGTAGTTTTTTGTTCACGTATTAAAAGAAAAATTAAGAACTATTTGCTGATTAGCAAAACCCTAATTTGACTTACAGTTAGTGAAAAATTATATAATTAATTTGTGCATTATAGTTATTTGCAATGGACCAGAAATTATCAATGTATCTAATTTAATTCTACATTAATATTCTGAACTGTAAAATATTAATCAAAGGGTAGCTAAAATATGTATTGATAACTGACCTCTTGGACCTCATCTTTTAGACCTCATTGACACCTAGAAAGGGCTGTATGGGAAACAAGGTACAGTCTAGGGCACATTTGGGAAACCTGGGAAAGTTACTTTTGGTCAGTTACACAGTTATTTGCCCTGAAGATGACCTACAAAGTAGGTCAAAACGTCGGCACAAATAAAAAAAAAGTCTTCACTTATTTATTATTATTATTTATTTTCTTACTGCTCCCCCAACTATTTCTATCCTCCATTAGATCAACTATATTCCTCTCTAACTGGGAAAGAAACGAATTCAAAGCATCCGCAAATCTTAAACAACTCTAATATTCTCCAGCCAATGATACACGGAACAACTTTCAATAACCATAATCTTAATAAAATTCTTAACAATAATAGCTACAAGCCAATACAAGATTCACAATCCCACCTGGTTAGAGATCGAGTAGTTAAAAAAAAAGAAAGAAAAAATTGATTGCCCCGACGCGTCTCGTCGGGTAGATTAGCTGTATTATAAAATAAAACTGCTATTTTTCTATACCCAGAATACAGAAAAAAACAAATATTTTTACCATCACAGTTTATCGTTCTTTCCGTCGGTTCAAGACACTTCTCCTCCTAATTCTCCCACTTACTGGCCTACTTCTAGACGTAAAACCCCGGACTTACTGGACTTTTTTATTACAAAAGGACTTAGAACAGTATACAAGACTGTAAATACGAGTTCTGACCTCTGCTCTGATCATTCTTTAGTCCAGATGACCTTATGCGAAGAACCTTCTGAGGCACAAAAAAGGCCTGCGCTCACACAGGGTATAACTGATTGGGGATTATATAGATCTTACCTTAACTCTGACCTCACAATCCCTGTTTCAATAAAAAACGAGACAGAACTAGAGGAGGCAGTGGAGAAGTTCACTAGAAGTATTCAAGAAGCAGCGTGGTCATCATCAAAACCTAGGTGCAGGAAATCAGATAACTTACCAAGCTACCCACAGTATATTAGAGATCTGATCAGAGCCAAGAGAAGAGCTCGTAAAAATTGGCAAACCAACAGACAACCTTCAGATAGACAGACATTTAATAAACTAAATAATGAACTGAAACGCCAAATTAGCAAATTTAACAGGTCAAATTACGACAATTACATTAAATCCCTTTCGACAGACGATGGAAGTTTATGGAAGCATACCAAAAGACTCTTAAAACATCGTGAGATGTCAGCACCCCTTAGAAAAGAAGATGGCTCTTGGGTTGTGTCGGACGAGGAAAAATCCGAGCTCTTTGCCGACCATCTTTCTTCCGTATTTACCCCACATACTGACTTTATAAACACAGAACACGAAAACTTGGTAAATAACACACTTGACATTCCATTACAACTAACACTGCCACCGCCCCCATTCACTCCCACAGAAGTAGCAGAAATAATTAGACACTTACCAAAAAGAAAAGCCCCGGGCTATGACTTAATAAATGCTGAGGTGCTCCAGCAAATGCCTAGGAAAGCTCTAGTGTTTTTAACGACAATCTACAACTCAATACTTAGAACTACAAAATTCCCTATACAGTGGAAATACTCTTTTGTAACCATGATTAAAAAACAAGATAAAGATATTAGCAGCCCTTCCTCGTACAGACCTATTAGTTTACTCTCCATTTGTTCAAAAATTTTTGAAAAATTACTTTATCCCCGATTATTAAAGTTACTGACAGACAGAAATATAATCCCTCACCATCAATTCGGTTTTCGGAAATCACACTCAACAACTCAACAACTACACAGAGTAACTGACTACATATCGACAGCACTAGAGCAGAAGTTATATGCAACTGGAGTGTTTCTGGATGTCGCCCAAGCATTCGACAAGGTCTGGCACCAAGGGCTTCTCTTTAAACTCAAGACTGTACTACCACACACTTATTATCTAATTCTTCACTCATTCCTTGCTGACAGATTTTTCTCAGTCCGACAGGGCTCAGAGCTATCTTCAATAAGACCGATCTTAGCCGGAGTGCCTCAGGGATCAATACTGGCACCGCTGTTGTACATAACATATACACACGACATTCCACTAAGTACTGACATACTGACAGCAACCTACGCAGACGACACTGCCATAATCACCAAACATCAAGACGCGACGCAAGCCTCACTAAACTTACAACATAACTTACAAAAGTTGAGTGAGTGGTGCCAACTATGGAAAATTAGACTGAACCACGAAAAGTCACAACACATCACTTTTACTCTTAGACGTGAAACATGCCCTCCCATTTACCTTAACAACTCATCTATCCCGCAGACAGATAAAGTACAATACCTTGGACTAACGTTTGATAGGAGAATGACATGGGGTCCTCACGTTAAGATGAAACGCCAATCACTGAACCATAAACTCAATTTAATGTACTTACTATTCAGGAAAACCTCCAAATTAGATATAAGACAGAAACTAAACACGTACACTTACCTACTAAAACCAGTTTGGACATATGCATTACAAATTTACGGGATCGCTAAACAGACTCACAGAAAACGACTGCAGACTTTTCAATCAAAAGTACTAAGACTTATCACCAAAGCACCATGGTACGTCAATAACAAAACTCTGCATACTGACTTTAAAATACCAACGGTTGACGAACATATACGAACATACTACAAACGCTTTCAAGAAAAACTACACGGACATCCAAACCCGTTAATAGAACGAATGGCCTCTACTCTCATGCCTGAGAACACTAGGAGGAGATTAAAAAGAACGTGGATGAGGGATTTGTTATCATAGGAAATTGAATCAAGCCAAGGGAGAGGTACCACTGGGTACTGTTCTTCTTCATGCCTTTCAAGTCATTGTATCATGTTTTGTTGTTTTTTTTTTTTTTGTTTTTTCTTGTTTTGTTTTTTACTGTCAGACTATCTGCTGATTGTCACTGTTTTGACAGGTGTAGATAAAAATATAAAGAGAAAAAAAAAAAGACACTTCTCCGTTTGAGTACCAGTCTTCAAACTTTGAATTATCATAATCAGCTCATTATATAAGTTAATAAGCTAGTGTAAACATATTCAGTACATCTCTGTACGATGCTGCACTCTAGCGGACCCATTCAACTAAATTCGATCAAATGAGAGTGAGTATTTTTACAAAAGCCGACTGTTTATACTGTATTAAGAAATAATAATCATTAGAACGAATAAACGACTTTTTTAGATCCAAATGGACAAATACCACTTTCAAATATAACAACAATCATCCTCCTAATCAGAATAGTATTTTTACTTCATTGCAGTATTATTTACAACATCGATTTAAAAATATATATAATATATGTATATATTATAAAATTTAATCATTTAAGACTTCAATTTAGTCTTTCTGTGACATTACCAAATTAAAAAATTATAAATGAATTTATAATATTCATATATTATAAGAATAAAAGATGTTGAGAAAATTAATATGTTGTCCTATGAATACTTTACAAACAACTCTAATGCCCAGAATCCATCTGATTAACACAAGCAACAAAAACAAATATTTTTGTTTTTGTTGCTTATATGAATTTATAAGGGCTTCTGTTATAATATTTTGCTGTTTAATAGAAATTTTGTTTGTTTCGGTTTTAAAATGTTATGCCAACGACAACTACGGCTAGTTACAATAGGTATTATTTACCCCATTTGTATAAATTCACTGTATAAATTGCACGTAGTTAATAAGATACCTAATATATGCCCCGTGCCAGTGACAGAGTAGCAGAGGAAATGTCCTGAGTTGAATTTAATATGAGCTCACATTTCTTGGGGCTTTTCCTGGATATGATATTAGGATAAAATTTTATGATAAGACATATATGAAATCTCTGATATCATAGCAAAGAGAGGTAGCACCCGAATTATGTTAAATACTATACTGACACGGATTATTCTTTTATTATCCGTTTTTATATTGAATTATAACAGTTTTAATTAACATGAAAGTTATCATTTTTCGAACAAGTTTTTTTTAATATTGTACAAATAGTTTTTAGAAACTATGAAAACTATTTTATTTCATCTATATTTTTTCCACGTTTTTAAAAGATTTCGAACAAATATTTCAATCAACTTGTAGGAGTAAGTTATGGTTTAGACCAACTTTAGGATAACTTTACAAGAATAACTAATGACTAAAGTCATTTACATACATTAAATAACTTATCAGAATCGATTATTATCAGCAAACTTTTTATTGTTATTTCCTTAATTTATTTATTTATATGGGTAACAGTAACCGCCAAGAGACAAGGTTTGCTGTATTGCTTCGCTGGTGGTTACTGCTATCCATATAAATCCACACATACACAAACAAGTACCGACTTTTGTACGAGCTAATACTAATACAAAGTATACTTTTCGATGTACTGGGCCTCACTACCTTTAATGGTTGAAAAGGGGAGTAAAGGGCAATCATTAAAAACGTTTATCACTTGTAATGTGACTTTACTTCATAGGATGAAAAGAATCCACATTACATATGACATTTATGTACAAGTAGATATAAGTTTATGTGCATAGATACAAGAAGTGTGTGGGTATATAGCTTTTTCCAGCTTTCAAGAATAAATGTACAAGTAATTAAATAATCTGACTAATTTTCTAAACCAAATGAATCATCCAAATTTTAAAAATAATAATTTATTTTACAAATTTATTTCCAAAAATAAATAGTAGGAATAAAACGATTTATAGTAGGAATCGAATAAATTAAATATAAATTAATAAAAATTGTTTTAAAAATTTCGGTTAACTAATAGCCTATAAGAAATAACAATTATGTTTACCCGAAAAATAATTAAAGTAGTAATTCAACTAAGCCGTTTTAGAAAAAAGAAAAAATATTTAAGAGATCCACAGTAAGGTTTCTGCATATCGGTTTTAATATTGCTTTCAAGAAAATAATAGTCTATCTTGCAGCGGGGCCATTCTCTCCACAAAATTAATGGTTCTTTTTTTTCTGTTTTTTTTTTCCCCGCTCTGTAATAAGGTTTCTAGAATAAGTCAGATAGGAGGAAGAAAAATATAACGTATAACGTCTATGAATACCTAGTTCCATTCCATTTATTAGTTTATGAATGATATTCCACTTCATTCATGAATGAATTAGCAGATTGTATTTATGTAAGGAGACCGTTGCAGTTAATTGGGGTAAATCCACAACCCAACTTAATTGTAGCTATTAAAATTACTAAACTTAAACTACTCCCGTTAAAAGAATACTAGAATCCTCCCGTTATCCACAATAAATCAAATATGTTATGGCATTTAGTCAATCTAATAAATATTTTGTTTGAAAAGAGACATAACGTTACAAAAGAATATGCTTGAAAATGGCAAATATAATTTTAAATCATGTGGTTGGAATTTATCTAAACTACAAATTTAGCTAAAATTGTAATTCGGTGATCCATAATACCTCTCCAACCAAATTAGGTGTTTAAAATTTAAACTGCACTCATTAAATTAAAAAAAAAAAACAACAACACATTTTTCATAAACTTAATGAACTTTTTTTTTGTGAAAATCAATAATATATAAAATAATAAATTATTTAATTCTGTACTCAATTAATATTTTTTCCTTTTGTACTCTTCATCACCTGTCTCCCGTTGTAGTGTCCAACAGAAATCCGCAAGCATCTTCTCATTGCTTTTACCGATGTACCATTGTCTTGATGAAACCGTTCTCCGTGTTCATCTGAAATTGCTCCCAAGGTAGGTGCGAAGATATCAAAATGGGAATGCAAAAAATAAATTTATAAGGACATGTTGCAATCCATGGTTTTATATGATGAAAGCAATTCTTCCACAATTTCATTGTAATTTGTTGCTCTTTTGTTCCCCAAAAACAGATGACACACGTTTTCGAATGCAGTCCAGACTCTTTTTTCTGTTGCATTCAATCGTCTTTTAAATTCAACGTCCTTAAGAAGATCACGAATTTGAGGCCCCACAAAAATCCCCTCTTTAATCTTTGATTCACTTAATCTGTTGAACTTCTTATTCAAGTAGAAAAAACCTTCTCCTTCCTTTTTCAGATGGCTGAACTATAGAGAGAGGGTGGAGGTTACAGTTAAGTTTATTGAAGGTGGGGAAACAGTTAAGTTTAGAATGAGGGCCTGGGGCAGGTACCTGGGGAAGCCCGCCAGTAGGCAACAGTCCCTTCTTTTGTGAATGTTAGCCCGAAATTCCTGAAGCCTAATACTTATGCTCTCCCAACTTTTTCATTTTGTAATACACCATAAAAGCTACAAAATTAAATAGGTTTTTTAACTTTTTGTTAAAGTTTTCGGTGATCAAAAACTTTTCAAAATGTCTAAAAATACCTCATTTTTCGGCCTAAAACACAGATTTGACAAAAAATAGTGCCTTGTGGAGATTTTCTGACTTCGGATTCGTGTCCAGCACACTTCAAAACATAATAAAGCAACATTTTTGTTGAAGGGAGGATTTTGATGCAGAACAGTGTAATTAAAGATATATGTGTAAATGAAATTTTTAATAGAGTTATATATGAGTATTGTAATTTAAACGGACCATCAATGGTTATTTTAGGTAAGTTTGGAGCGAAAAATACATGTTTTTAATTATTTTGTAACCAATAAAGGGTCCGATAACACTGTTCTGCAAAAAAAACCTTTTCTCCCCTCCCTTGAACAATTTTGCCTGTTTCTCATGTTTTCAGGTGTGCTGAGTCCGAATCCGAACTCAGAAAAATTCTATCACCCTCTGATTTTGAGAGAAAAGAGGTGAAACTTGGAAAAAATGAAAAATTTTATTTGAAAATTATTGTCTTTATTATAACAGATTTTTTTTCTTTTTCAACGATAAAATATAATTAATTGAATCCTGCATGCTATCAGGTATAATACTAGATATGACACAACTCAAAAAATATACACACATCGTCAATGAGTAGTTTTTTTTCTTTTGTACTCTTCCTCCTCTGTCTCCCGCTGCAGTGTCCAGCAGTAATCCGCCAGAATTTTCTCAATCCATTTGCCAGAATACTATTTTTCCATTCTGGATATGTCTTGGTGGAATCGTTCTCCATGTTCGTCCGAAACTGCACCCAAATTTGGGGCGAAAAAGTCTAGGTGACTATGCAGGAAATGTATTTTTAAGGACATATTGTATCCCAATGTTTTATATGAAGTAAGCAGTTCTTGGACTATTTTTCGGTAGTCTCTAGATTTTTTGTTTCCCAAAAACTTAGCACATACCTCTCGAAAAGCAACCCAAGGCTTTTTCTCAGTAGTATTTAACTTTGCTTCAAAAGTGAGGTCCTTGAGTAGATGTCGAATTTGGGGTCCTACGAAAATTCCCTCCTTTATCTTAGCATCGCTGAGATGCGGAAATTTACACACTGTCTTGACATTACAGAGAAAAAGTGAACTGTTCCAAAAACAATGATAGCACAACTGAATATCCAACTAAGTGAGTTTAGCGAAAGCCTCGAGAGTACTGATCAAATCCTAGAAGAAAATAGTGACAAGATAGGGGCTGAGTGGGAGGGGGGGGGGAGTTGGGGTATTGAGGGTGAAAGGGGGGCAGGTAAGGATTTTAATGAAAAGGTTACCACCATAAAAGATAAAGGAGGGTCATTCCCCTAAAGATCCAGGTAGAGACCAAATCCCTGCCTCAAGCTCAAAAACTGAAAAAACACTTTTAGCCATATTTTTTTAACCACTTGTAATATTCCCATCAAATTTTTTTCGTTCAAATATACTTCATTGCGCTCATAATCATCGGGCTTTTGAATTTTTTTCACTATGTTTTGATGCCGAAAAAAAATTCGTCAAATCCACAAAAAACTCACCTTTTTGGATAAAAAACTAGAATTTCTCAGGAAACTGTGTGTGATAGACAAAATCAGACTTCAAATTCGTGTTCAGCACATCTGATAACAGTAAGAAAGCATGTTTTGGTTTGAAGGAGGATTTTCGTGCAGAACAGTGTAATTAATGTGTATGAGCTAGACATTAAAGTTTTATATAAACATTAAACCAGCTAGTTTAAAAAGCCCTAGGGGTTACATAAATTTCTGTTTCTATTTAAGAATTCCTCTATAACAAATATACGAGAATGGTTCCTAATGTAATGGTTTATAATATCATTACCATGGACGTTAATTATAATTATCCCATTCCTTTAAATAGTAATTTCATTTAACACTTCTTATTCTTCTTCCAGTGCCTTATCCCTATCGCACGTTAGCTAATAACATGGTGATCTTAAACTAGTTTGTTGTATTTTTTTAGCTTGTTCTTTTTTCTTTTATAGCATTAATTTTATTTACTGTTTTTATGTTTTTTTCAGATTCTTTGCCAAAACATAATTAAACATTCTTATCCTTAATTAATTAATGACGGTAATCATTCATTTGTTGTTAACTGAAACATTTACGACGATCTTAATCCTTTGACACATTATCCTTAATTCTTTTATTGCTCATACTTTTACTAGTAAAATCAATATTTAGGAATTCGTTCGTTACAATAGTTAGTTGAATTGGGTTGATGACCTTTGAATATTGTTTATACTTGCGGGCTTCTTACCTCTAAGTTATGAAATATCTTCCGTGTTGTCAGCAATGTATTTTCCTTAAACTCCACTTTTCTTTTACATGTAAAAGTACTAGCTCTAAGATCAGTATCGAGGGAAAAGGTAGGAGGTAGGAGAGTAGAGAGTAAAGATGTAGTAGATAGATTATATTATGTAAAAGAGTAATCTAAGTTAGATGTAGTTAGTCCACAGTCAATAAGTTATAATGGTAGTCAATAGCAACAAGTCACCTAGTTAGTTCATGAGAATGTATCTTATATTGTTAAAATAACTCAATAAACCAATATATTTCTCACAAGCCATCCACCGTTCGATAACTCAATAAATAAAAAGGGCCCAGGAAAGAGTGGATTATTCAAATTTATTGTGGTTTGCAGTTTTAAGTATTTGGATTAAAAAAGTGGAAGACAATTCCATAAAAGATCCAACTTAATTAACATGGAATTAAAGTTAATTAAATAAGGAAATTTTTTTTCTCAAAAAATGGTAATTTAGTTGGGAGGAAAAAGCTATAAAAAATCGCGAATGAGCCTTGATGGTCGTTTGAGGGGTAAGATAGGGGGCATTCTAATGAATTTCTTGTCTGAGCTAATCCTACCGGTACCAGCTGCCTCGGAGCACTTCCCGAAAATATCTTTAACTTAATTTGAACTTTCTTGGTTCCTATTCTACTGTTTATATTTACAGTGTTGTAGTCAAATTCTCAAATTTGTGATTATTCTCCAGTTTTTTAAGTCTGAAGGAGGCCAATAAATGTTTTTATCTTTCTACCTTATGTAAATATACTTCTTAATCGTTTTACTTGTTTTCAAAGTGTTTCAGGAAATTGATATTTTGTCAATCATTTGGCCCAATGTAGTTGAACATTAATTGACTGAATCTAAAGAACTTAAAATTCTTCTATAATTTGCTAAGTGAGGCGGTTGGTTTCAAAACCGGTTACATATATTTCAAAATACTTTCAGGACAGCTCGAAAAAGATACAATTTTAAGAAATAACAATTTAACAATTTGTTTTTATTCTTCTTCGTTATTTTGCTAGCAATACCCTTCGAACAGTAATTACTGACAATTTTTTATAATCACATCTTTTTTTAAATCTCACTCAGTATAAAAATTATGTTGGATATACTTTGTAAATATCGATACCTGGTTAGTTTATGGTCAGTAAAGCATAAATAAATAAATAAAATAGACATTTTCAAAAACAAATCAGTTTAACCAATATAATTAAACAACACATGCATACATGGTTATGATTTTTCATACACCAAAAATTTTCATTTAATGTAATGGGTGTAACCACTTTTGATAGGAAATGGAATCTTTTGGTATTGATTTTTGAAGGATCTAGACGGATTTGAAACTACACATCTAATACACTATTCCTGGAATTAAGGACTTATAAAAAAAAAACGTTTTCGGGAAAATGGATATACCTAGTTTTGAAATCAAACGCCTCAATTTATATAATTATTTCTCTTCCAAAGGACTCTAGCTCTATTCCTCCTTGGCGATGCATCAGATACCATGACAATTAATGGCTGATCCAAACTAGTTATAAAGAAACTAGGAAGCTTTAGATGCTGATCCATCCCATTTGTTAACCCGTAAAACTTAAGTCAAGAAATTCCTATCTTCAGCGATTTCTCCCCTCTCGTCTCTCAAACTTTTTAACCCCTCTGATGTCAATTTTATTATAAATAAGTTAATACGATGAACATCCCCCGGATAAGGATCTTCGTAGACCCCACATTACTCTATATTCACCCTCTACATCGCTACATATACCTCCCGACTTCTAATATGCGCTCCGAAATCATCTTTTCCATAATAAACCTACTTCTGGTTCTTAAATACGCAATTTTGAAAGTATTTTTTAAATGTTATGTCCCTTCTCTGGCCATATCATAGATTTTTGACCAGCTTTGGAACATTGTCTTGCTTTACAAGCTCAAAACATCAAAACTTAAAATTCATGGCCCCTAAAAGTAAACTATAGTAACTAGTTTACCAATTGCTATACGGTTACTTCCGGTTCACTCGGTTCCAGGCTGTGGCTAGATTCTACCATCACATTGCTCATTGCTCTTATTTCTGCTAGTTCCGAAACATTGCTTCAACCAGAAACGACTCTATCACCCCATTGTTATCCTGATATTGCATTCTTTGATGTACATATAGACCTCTTCTTGATTGAACATTGCTTTAAGAATTGACACGAAAATATGGCGTTCTACTTTTAAACAAGAGTTGTTTTTTTTTCACGATCTCGATTCCCCTTGTCCATGGCGCTATTCCAAACATTCCTTTGACACAATTCATAACTAGCTCGAACCATTCTTATAACTCTATTCGAATGTTATAAATTCAATGGTGGTGATTATCCTATTGGTGTTCTGATTATGATCAAATTATCTTTTTCTAAGTGCCGTAGGACATACTCAAAAACGCGGCTGAGGGATAAGAGTTAGACATTTAGGGTTTCGGCTTTACCTTCTTCACTCCGATTAAGATAAATAAAGTAGATTTAAAAAGTACATAGGAACCATTATATAATGTTCAAAATCTTTTAACAAAAAGTTTTTGTTCGATTGTAAGAAATTAAAACTAATATCAATGTGTATACAGCTGCAATCTGTAGCCCCGGTTATTAAGCGGTTAAGAAGCATTTCTTCCAAAATGTACTTCAGGGGGGTTGAAGTGGAGTTATTGCTTAACTTATACCTCCATTTCAAGGCAAAAGCTACAAGAATGACACGATGCCGTTCCTTCCTCTAAAATTTACTCATTTCGGATTCGACTTAACCTCATATTGACCGGGACTCCAGACACAAAGATATAAATAATAGCAAAATTGTAATTAAAAAAAAGTCTATATAGGGATATGGCTTGAGCTGTAAAAAAACCCTCAATAGATGTTAAAAATGATAGGATTTTAAAACTCAAGTTTCTTGGAACGCTTACATCCATTTAGACATTTATAATATATTAAACACTAAAATTATATTTCAGATTTAAAAAAAGTTGAAATCTTTCAATAAATTTATTTTTTGTTAAAATTCCATAACTGGTTTAGCAATAATAAGAAAACAGTACATACCCCTTTCATAATTGTTTACTAGGATTGTATTTTAGAAAAGATTATCTTAATAACACTAATTAATAATATTTGATCACAAATTTCGATGATCCTAATCACCAAAAGCCTGGAAACAAAAACGGCATAATTGAAATCGATTGGAGCTTGTAGACTGGAAGGGACAATGGATCCACTTCACTCCAAATTGAAGTGCCTCAGTGAATTTCAGTTGGGAATTTCGATCAGCATTGTCCTGTCGTTTTCCCTCTTATTGAGCGAGCGCTCATAACTCATCAACTTGGATTGACCATATAACTCAACACTGCTCTTGTGTCAGAAATGATTAGGCAAAATCTGATATTTTCTAGATGACAGGTAAAAGGGTGAAAGGGTGAGGGTGGAAAATATTTTCTCCAATCGTTCCTCATTGCTTCTCATGACGGATACTTCACCCCCCCCCTTTCTTATGACATTATTTCGTATTTATGTTACAATATTTTGGATAGAGATATAACTAGCGTTTTAGGCACCAAATGTAATATTTAGATTTTACTTTTTTGGAATTAAAGACTGGTTTAAAAAGAAAGGATAGTTGAGGTTTATAAGGCTCATGGTTATGCTATTGTTCACAATTGGAGTTATATAATTTTTATGTAATTTACAAAATAAAAAGTTACCATTTCTACAGAATTGGAATGGATGAATTTCAAATTATAGGTAGCCAACTAAATATAAAATATTTTATATAACTGTGGGCTCGCCAATAGGGCGATTAAATGTACCTCAGTCAGACAAATCCATTCTGGTACGAACTAGGGTAGCTCAGGTGGTAGAGAACCACGACGGAGACCTGGGAGACCCATGGTTCGAATCCCGGCCCTGGACATATCTTTTCTCTTCAAAATAAAAATATTTAAAAATTATAACTATTTATAAAAATGTCAAATAAAATAAATTATAAGGTAGAATAATAATTTTTAGGAAAAAAAAAATTGTTTGTACTTAGTTAGAACCCAAAATTTTAACTCCCATAGCTATTGAAATGAAAAATGATTTATCCTTTGTTTTTTTGTTATTGGAGTTTGAAAACAAATCGAATGCACCATTAATTTGAAATGGACGAAAATATACTTTAGTCTCCAAAAAAATATTTCACTGAAATCGGTTGCTTTGTGTTATTGTCACAATTTATGAAATCCTCAATTATTTATATTCACGCCAACAAATAAACAAAATTCTTGTAAAAAGGAATGATCCGGAAGATGTGTGGAAACTTCAACTTACTGTAATTAAAAAATATAGACATTGCTTGTTTATATTAAATTTTATATTTATATAAAAATTACTTTAAAGCTGTCAGTAGACTTCGAAATGGACTTGGAAAGTTGTTCCTGTCCCTTGTTTTCTCTGAGGCTTGGGGCCAATGTTTCCGTAAAGACATTCCAAGAACAAAAAGTGTCTTGTTTTCTTTGGGTTTTTTATTTTATTTTTTATTGTTTTTGTTTTTATCTTCCTACCCTCGAGTCAGAGAAAATCAGAGAGTATTGTAAACTATTTGATTTAGAATTAACTTCCTGAATGTCACACAGACTGACAAAATCGCGATTTAGGATGCCAAATATTTATTATCACAGGATGAAAGCATTAAACAGAGGTATGTTTCTAGTTTTTTTGTTTTTTTGTAATTCATAGGTATTACAATTACACGCATACATACACACACACAAACACACACACACACACATATATATATATATATATATATATATATATATATATATATATATATCTATATATATTGTAACAGAGACTGAGCTAACCCAAACTAATAAAGAAATTAAATATAATGATTGTCTTGATATTCTGAAGGATCTCGGAGTGCGTCGTTTTCCTCCGATGGTGGACTCCTAATTGGTGCGGTCACCCGTCCAATTACTTGCCACTCTTGACATTGCTTAACTTTAATTACCTACTAACAGGGTCGTAGCTCGCTAGGCCACACCCAACCCTCTCAATATACATTGATAAATATATTATCACCATTTATTTTCTTACCTGTAAAACTGTGTGGAAGAAAATAATATTTACTTAGTTTTGACAATTTGTTTGGGGGAAGAAATCATAAGTTAAATAACACAAAAATATAATTTACTGATATATTATATAAAGAGTTACAGAATATTATTTCTAATTCAGTATATCTACAGCTTCATTCAAAAGCATAAAGAAATTTCTCATTTGTAATGAATTGCAATGCTACTGAAAGTAAGACTGGTGGATTGCTATGTATTCACTGTACTGCAGTATGAATCGGACACATGGAGAATGAGCGAAACACTCATAACGAAGATACAAGCAATTTAACTGTGGGTGCACCGACGTCTCCTCCGAATTTTATATACCATATACCATCAAAAGGCTAAAATTAAAATACCTGGGCTACGCTACAATTTGTTAAATGACAAATATCGTCTACGGCAGCTGATAATGCAGGGAAAGATTGATAGAAGAAGGGAACCAGGAAGCACTCCAAGTTAAATACATTTGGACATTTAACGAGGTTGCATATATGACAACATAGCAATGATTTAATTAGTGCATATATAATTAAAAGTTTCTTATATGGTTCTCACAAATCTAATCATCATATCAGGCTACTAATATAACGTCGTAGAAATATCTCGAGATAGTTACACAATAGTTTTTTACTTACGATAATGGATCCCTTATGTCTTTTTTACACAATGAATGATCGCCGTTTAAGGAAAATTCATCATTTACTAGAGAAGCTTTCTAAGCTCTCAATTAATTACAAAAGACTCATTATGTGACCTCTGTTATGTCCTATTTGCTGAATGGGCTGTAACCCGATATCAATTCTTTCATGACAAACTTTCGTTCCGCTCCAGCCCACTCTTTCATACCTCTAGCTACCTGTTTAATCTCAATTTTTGAAGTGTCAGAAATAATGATGCACTTTTAAGTTCAATTAGTTATTAGACTAGTACCACTGGATAGTTTCTCTACATGCCTATATCCATGACATCATGTATCATTCATTATATTTACTTGTATTGTTGTAATTTTCTATAAATAAATCTTTAAAAAATGTATGATTTTACTTGGGAATATTTTTCGTTAAAAATATGGAATACCCAATTTGGAATTTTTAACATTTTTCCATTAAAACATATTCATTTGAAAATAAATAGAAATTTAGCATTTAAATTTATGCATCTTATTTGTTTTTAAAATCGAAAAATATTTTTTTAAATTATATACGCCTAAACTAGCACTGTAATTATTCAATTATGAGCTGGGTAATGATGGTTCTATCCTATAAAACCAAATGTGGTCTCGCAGGCTTATTAAACTTTTCAAAATACTCAAAACTTAAAGGAACTTTTGGAAGTAGTAATTACCTTGTAAATCCGATACTCAAGAAAACTTGTTAAAACTGCCATGAATATTCATCGAAGACCTTAGTAACTTAAATCAAAGCCGAAAATGCCATGAACTTGTGGAATATGGAATTATTTCTTTACTTTCAATAACCGCCAGATGAAGGCGATACTATAGGTAGTATAGCTCCACTGTTGGTTAGTTCCTACAATGTCCCATTCCTCCCCGTATCGTTTGATATACTTTTTCGAGTAAATATTTTTGTTATTATCAGTTAATCTGACATTACCTATAACCGCATCTCATTATTTCCCGAATTATCAATTCCATACACAGAAAAGAAGCCCTGCGTTCTTTTATTTCTTATTCTTAGCCCTCTAACGGTAAGGTGAATTTCCCTGATATAAAGGGTAAGGTGGGGTTGGATTAGACCCCACTCTCCAAATATCGATTTTTTGGGGTAAAATAAAAAAGGAATAATGGGGAAAGTTTTATTATCAAACATAACACAATTTAGATAAGTTATAACAAACAGTTTTTTTAGTTTTATAGACGATAAATAGGAACATAGAATAAATAGGAACAAAAATAGGAACTTGATTACAAAAAAAAATACAGTAATAGAAATATTCTCTAGAAACGTATTTAAAACATGATATAAATCCCTAGATTCAGTCAACAACTAGAAACTTCATTGCTTCAGAACTCCTAAAGGTAGGCACCAATTGTATAAAATAATTATAGTGTCAGCAGTTTTGAAATAAAATATTAAGTTCTAAATAATCAATCTCTTTATATAGGTAATGTTATTGGAACAAATAATAAATGTAGAATTTATCCTGGAAACGAGTACATAAAGTCGTGAAATAGATAATTGGCATCAATGATTGTTATTGTTATTGTTATCATAAATTATTGTTTTTAATGTAGTATAATTTGTAATACAATAATAATACTATAAATATCCTGGTGTATCATTTTGACTGGGAGCCACTGTATGTAATATAAAAAGGAATATGGGGTTGAATCCTCCCAACAAAAAAATACGTTTGCCGAAACCTGCTATTTTATCATCAAAGTTTTTTCAAGTGTTGACTGATATAGTGTTTGTATTTCTTATATTGTTTCTAAAATTTATTTTTTTGTAAAATACCGGACGGGAGATGTTTTTAGTGGCTTACATGTTTCTATTATCTTTGGCAATTCCTTTATGGAAGCAAATGTGATTTTTTTTTTAAGCAATTATTTTTAAACGTTTCTGGTTTAAATGATTAATATTCATCAACCAGTTTTAATGTTTATAGCGGTGATATTTTTAATTTTAAGGATAGTTACGGTTAGGAAAAAAATTGGTAATCTCATTTTTGCATGATAATATTCATCCGTCAATGGAACAAACTCACGCTGCGTTATCTTGATCAATTTCATCGTCTTTATAAGGTTACACCTACATTGGATCCGGTGTGATACGATGAGACGTCGCTAGCAAACCAAATGACTGAAATATATCGAGAGTTATAAAATTTGGTTCTTTAAATTTATAAAATTAAAATTATTTATTAATTATTTTTAATACATATATATTTTACTATAATGTATAGTAAAATATGTATAATGTATACACCCCAGCATCGTATGTGATAGAATTACGTCGCACCGAATCGGATCCAATGTAGGTGTAGCCTTACACATAATTGCATTTAGCACAGCTTTAACGTACAAAGCATTATTCAAATTAAAATTATTTTTGTCGACTATTACTTACTTACTTACTAATGGCGCTACCTGGCCTTGTAGGACCTAACCAGTTTTAATGTTTATAGCAGTGATATTTTTAATATTAAGGATAGTTACGGTTAGGAAAAAAATTGGTAATCTCATTTTTTCATGATAATATTCATCCGTCAATGGAACAAATTCACGCTGCGTTATCTTGATCAATTTCATCGTCTTTATAAGGTTACACCTTCATTGGCTCCGGTGTGATACGATGAGACGTCGCTAGCAAACCAAAAGACTGAAATATATCGAGAGTTATAACATTTGGTTCTTTAAATTTATAAAATTAAAATTATTTATTAATTATTTTTAATACATTTATATTTTACTATAATTTATAGTAAAATATGTATAAAGCATTATTCAAATTAAAAATATTTTTGTCGACTATTACTTACTTACTTACTAATGGCGCTACCTGGCCTTGTAGGACCTGGGCCTCTGCCACCACTCCACTCCACACGGTCCACCGCCAGGCTCTTCCAATTTCTGATCCCCATCACTCTCAAGTCTTCCTCCAAATCACCGATCCATCGATTCCTGGGTCTCCCTCTCTTTCTGTTACCCCCGTTGTACCACTCAGCATAATTTTTGGCAGTCTGTCGACTAAAATAATAGAAAATATGACAGCACACTGAAATAAAATACAAATTTTGCAAGAAGTAGAAAACTACTTGAATTTACGAATTTCTCAGATACACAACACTTTAACCTATTTAAACTATTTACTGTAGGAATTTTCGGCCAAGACTGTTGCGTTGGGTCGGGAGAAGAGGGAACTATTAAAATCGACAAGGATCAAAGAAAGTTAAATGAACATTTCCACTGCATATCTGACAGATACGCGCGCCTATCGTAACGTTAAATAAATTAAGACCGGCCAATTTAATTATATTATAATAAACATAATTGAATTATTATTATAATTTTAAGTAAACACATGATAGCTATGGTCTATAATTACAATTATAATTATTAAAATGTATAATCGCAATTTATAATGACAATATTAGTGTTGAATACTGCTCAGATTTGGCCGTGCCCTGTCTCGTTGCATGAAGTCTCTCATTCGGATCGGGAGACCTTAGACCAGGGATTTTGGTCTCAGCAACGAGGATTAGTCTCAGCAGCGACTCCGCAACCGCCTAGCTAGACCAGCTAGACCACGTCTCTGAGACCAGGTCTAAGCAATGGTCTAGTAGTGTGGACGTAGCTTTACAGTTGCACCATTACAATTACTTTTGATCTGCTAAAACCTTTAGAATCCTCATTAAAAGAAACCCATCTTGGAAAACTCATGATCATAATAATCTAACGCTGTCCAGTGTGAGGATCCTGCTTATAGAACCTGGACCAAGTATCTCTTTCCTGAGCCAACTTCCTCCTTCAGTTCCAGTCCATTCCTCTCCTTCTGAATGTGCAACGGTGTCCTCCCAGGAGATTTGATGTCTTCTTATTGGCCTTTTCCCCACCGTGTGAGTCTCGTAAGTCTTCCTGGTGATTGTCTCCGGTTCAATCTTAAGGAGGTGTCCTAACCACCTTAGTTTGTGTATCAGCTGGTTTAACAACGAGATTAGGCCGTATATTTGCGTATGCTATCTCTCTGAGTTTTTCTTTCTACTTTTCGCAATAGGAAATCTTCAAGTAATTTTGAATTATCCCCTACTTCTGCATTCTTAAGCTGTTAGTATCCTCGCTTGTTTTGCACCACTTAGAGAATTGCTCTGTGTTAAACGGCTGCTGCCCGATCTTTCTCGAAGGATGATTGAACAGCTTTCCGAAATTTGGCCGGTATTTCGTGACGACCTCGTGTGTTTAACTGGTCTTATTAGAAACTAATCGATCAGATTAAGTTTTATCAACACTTTTCAACCAACATTTCGATGTATAGATGATGTATATGGTTTTTAAAACGTTCTAAACTTGATGAAGTGGCCAAATAAATATAGACATTTCCCACAGTTACATTTTTTCCCTTGCTAAAACGATTAATTTAATTATCGAGAATATTTAAAAGGGAATGACTGAAAAGTAAAAACTTGTAACAAGTTAAGGGACAACCTCCGGAACAGATGCCTTATTAAAGATACTCCAAAAAGAATTTTTGTATTTGATTATATTCTTTGTTTAGATTTTTAGTTTGCTAATTTACATTTTTTCCTTATAACGCAAAGATAACATTTTTAATTTAAAAAATGGTAATGAAAAAATATATATTGATAAAATACTTTTAACAACAACTTCAATATATTCATTTCATAAAAATAAATAGAAATATTTATAATTCGTTTAATATAAATAATACTAGGTACCCATAGTTATATATCACTAATTTTTTGTTAGTTTACCGATTAGTAAATAATACAAATTTAATTATTACCGTGAAACCTGGTCACTACTTCTTCAATTTAAAATGTCTCCCTTTATTTTTGATGTATAAAAACCTAAAAGGATATTCTATGAACATATCTAAGGAGGAGTAATTTATACGCTGAAGTTTTTATTTGTCCTTCTTTCCTGAAAGATAAAAGTTTTTTTTTCTGAGGATATCCTTTTTCAGATGCGAGTAATAATATGAGGTGGTTCAGGCTGTTTATTCTGATTTTATTTTCTCACCTGGTAGGAACAACTAGACGAAACAGTTCTACACTTATTGAACAGTCTTCAATATAAAGTCATTACATTTTTTTTTATCAAAATTACTGAAGATTATACTTTGAAAATATTTAAATTATTGCTAATATTTCAGTTATTTATGCAATAATAAATAAGAGTAAATTGATAAAGATATTGGTTATTCAAATAATGTCAAATATTAAATCTGAAGTAATTAGCTAGTGAGAGGGCACGATTTTATACCTGAATATTTCGGAAAATATTTGAGCATAAATTTGATGATTTTATCGCGAGATCTAAAGAAAACATAAATCAGGCTATAGTGCGATGAGGATCAAAGCATTGTTTACACACATTGAATGATACTTTTTCACTGTCGAAAAAGCTTAGTGTGTAGCATTGAGTGAAAAGAAGGTTAAAGGTTTATCTCTGGCCACAAATTATAGCCTTACTGGCCTCTTTCAGCTCCGAAGAAGATGGATTTCCCCCCAGCTATTATGTCTTGCTACCTCATAGAACCTTTTTTCCCACTTAATATAAAGTAGCCAGTTTTTTTTAGTTTCAAATATCTTAAACAATAGGAGGAATTTACAATAAATTTCCTCAATTTACATGAAAAAGTTTTGATTTTTTTTTAATCAATCTTAAATCTTTTTCTACTATTTATTTTTTATTATCTTTATTTCTTGTATAATTTGCTACAATTCACAAAATTACATGCTGTACCAAATAGATCAGTCTCAATTTAAAAACAATTGTACAAATTTAAATGTATCTGCGCAGAATCATATTTTACAATGAAAGAAAAAATGTATAAAAAAAACTTCCAAAAGAGAACAAAAAAAATTAATAATTATAAAATAAACAAAAATTGTAACTATATATTCTTAGTGACTTATGTACATATATGTAATCAATAACAATGAAATAAAAGAAATAGGTATCCTACAATAATAAATGTTTTGTTCTTTTAATATACAAAAGTGGGTTTTTATTGTTTTTACACTTAAAAAAGAATTGTTTATATTCTAATTAAAATTCACTCGATACTAAGAATTTATTTGTCATACAATTTTATCAAAAACGGCTTCAACAATATTTATTAAATTCTTTGTGTCCCTGTAAAATAAAGTGGTCATTGATGTAAAATGTGTCCTTTCCTCGTTTAAATAGATTAACCTGTTTCAATAGCGGAATTTATATAAAAGGACTTCCTCCAAAAAGACTCTTAATTTTAATTTAAAATAATCAACCGTTCCCCACAGCCAATAATAGTAAAAGGAGATCAATTAGGAATAAATTCCAAAACTAACTAAAAAAGTTTAAATTACAAATAGTTTATCACCTTCAGAACAAATTACTGGAGACGAAATTATATAGAAAGATGAGATAGATTAAAAATACAGTGTAATTAATTGCTGAAAAGGAATAATTTCTACTTTCCCTCTCCTATTGATGAATATGTACTAATAATAAGTATTATATAATATTTAACAATATTAAATACATTGCTGTTGTGAAATGAATAAGAAATGAAGAAAAATTGCTGAAACAGAGTAACAATTGAAATTTCTAATAATTAAAATAATCTACTTTTATAATATCTTGACACACCGACATGTGTATTGTGAGACAAGACGTATAGAATTGCACGGTAATAAAAATATTTTGAGAAAATAGTTTTATGTGAATTATTTAAGGATTCGTCTAGCGGCCGAACAATTGTAGTATAAACATATATATTTCTTTATTTCTCAAAACGAGTTCTTGGCGTTGTCTTTCAGTCAAATTAAATTTGTATGTTCTTACTAAACAATTTTTTTGTTGTTTTTTTACTGAATAAGTTTTTAAAAAATTTCACTCCAACTTTTACATTGCACATTTTTGCTTTTTTAAGGCACTTTTTGATTTTTATGGTATAATTATTTGGTATTCCTTGTCCATTAGTTATTACCTTATTTGAGTACAATAATCGTTATTCAGTCAGGCCTCGTAATACACTGCCGTATAACACTGCAGTATTATTAATTTATTTCTATAGGTCATAAACTTTTGTCTATGTATTACAGATATCTATTTTTAAATTTAATATTATGACAGACATGTAAGGTAGTGTGAGACGACATAATGACAGAGTTGCTGTAAAACTTCAAGAGACCCAAGCTTGAAAAAATAACCCTTATGTACACTTAGATAATCTGGTTTCTCCAGGTTGTAGTACGGTTGTGAGCAGCTTGTAACATACAAGTAAATTAAGCCATTAATCCATAGTTGAGAAACTATCCTTCCTATATACTATGAGAGAGAGAGAGAGAGAGAGAGAGAGAGATAGATAGTGAGAGAGTGAGTGTGTGAGAGAGAGAGAGAGAGAGAGAGAGAGAGAGAGAGAGAGAGAGAGAGAGAGAGAGAGAGAGAGCGAGAGAGTGAGTGAGAGAACCCCTTAGATCGGTTAGAACCCCTCTCAAGATAGGAAACAACGTTTTAGCACGCAATTACCTGTGACAAGAGGTATTCTTACAGCAAACCACATTTTGCCTCACTTTAGTAAAGAAGGAATTGTATGTGCCTTGTAAAACACAATGAAAGGGTTAAATAGAAAAAGAGCATTTGAGGTAGCTGAGAATTCATTCATCCAGGAACATAATTCTCTTATCTACAGTCCTATTTGAGGCGTTCAGGATCAAAAAGCGGATAACTAAAACATTCAAAATCTATTTTTTCTCATATTTCGATGGATTTGTACTCCCGAAGCATTAGCTTCATAACCGAACTAAGATCACGCGAAAAAAAAGTGTTCTGTTGGACAAAATTGCTTGACTAAACTAACGAAAAATGTGAAATAGTTTTTGAAATTTTTTATTTCCCAGCTATTGGTCCTGAACGCCTCAAATATAAGATAGTTTTGTTCATACTGCTGTGGCAGTAAACTGTTTCCGGAAAAAAATAATATTAATTAATTAATGTATGAATTTGATGAAATTTAAAAATTCAATTAAAATTTCAAAAAAAGTGCGAGACCTTGAAACATACCCTTGCGTAAAACTCTTTTATGAATGTCTTCATTTTGTGGTTAAGTGTTATTACAGTGTCTTATAATTCATACATTCAATGGTACACGATAATTTTATTCGTGATGTAATATTTCATACGGATTAATTTTTAAAAAAAATATTTGAGATTGACGGTGCAATCAGCGAAGGTACTAAGATTACAATGAAAATTGAAATGTATATCCTGAGAGACCTGATATATAATCACCAGAGCTGTTATATATGGAAGTTTAGGCTAAGAGATACCTTATCCAACTCCTCTTAAGGCTTCCCTAAACGATCTCTGCGATTTAAATTGCTGTCAAGTCCTTACGGGTTAGGGATAACCGCAGTGTCGTCAACGTAAATAGTGCGATATTGTTTGCGGGTAGTTTGTCTGTATATGTCAAGTACCGAAATGCTGCTAGAATGGGAAGAGAGACTTGGGGATTTCCTGCTGTAATAGCTTTCTTGGATGATGTCTATGAACACCACGGAAAAGGGAAATCTATAGGAAATGCTTGATTGAAAAATTGTACTTATGTAGGTGTAACGATCTTGTTATATGTGACACTGTTTACAGTGGTAATTTAAACTTATTAAGATGGGATACCTGGTCCCTTCTTCTATCTGGTAAAGTGTGAAAAAAAGACAGTTGTAGTTAGAACGGAGGAGAGTAAAGATGACGGGGGATCTCATCAGGAATTTTCAGATGTATAAAACTCACATGCAACAGAAAGAGGCATTTTGTAAGCATACATGTATTACAACCGTTATCACCTTACAGTGAAATTAAAAGTATTTTATTCAATGAAAAATGGTGTTTATTAATTAAACCAATTGCCAGTCAATCATTCACTGATACTTTTGGAGAAGAAGGGATATATATTTTAATTGATATTTATATGGTATTATTGTACCTCAGTTGTAATGACGTAAAGATAGCGTCCGAAAGAACTATTTTGAACTAAAATCATATTAATGGATCTTAATTTTTCCTTTGATCATTGTTTAGGCAAGTGAGGAAAGCGTAGCATTCTCAATTAGAAAAGTATTTTGTGGTGCAATGTCCAATAAAAATCCGAAGATGTCCAAAAGAGACCTAGAAACATGCCGTATTGCTCCTATTGCAGTGGATTTATAATGTGTGATTCGGGGAAAGAGGAACGTTTTTGTATTATCAGTATCACAGATTGTTTTCATTCAATATGATATTTCCTGATTTCATTACAATATTTTATAAATTTTCTGATTCATTATTCTGAGAATTTGAGTACTCCTGAGAAGAAGCTAGGAAAGCAAACGAAAGCAATCTGTTTTAATCGAAACCAACTTTCGATTTTCAACAGGAAATTTACCCTAAATGAACTTCTTATCCGAATATAATCCTTAAAAAAAGGAATGTCTGCTGGCCCTAATAAGACATTTCCAGAATTTGTAATAAATAGTGAAAGAAAAGCTTGCAATGCGATACTGAAGCCTAACAATCTATCATAAAATGCTCGTATCCCACATCACTGGAAAAAGGCTGAAGTAATTGCACTGCTAAAGAAAGGCAAACCTGGCAACAGCCTAACAAGTTTCAGACCTATCTCACTAACAAGCGTTATCTGTAAAACTGCAGAAAAAAATGATAGAAAAACGCTTTAGAGCATACCTTGAAACAAACAATCTCTTTTAAGACCGCTTACGACAAAGTGAGGCGGGGTCTTCTCCTTAATAAACTAGAAGAAGCAAACATTAACGTACGAATGTTAAAATGGATCAAACAGTTTCTCTCCCATAGATTCATTCGAACAAAGTTCCAAAGCTCAACATCAAGCTACAGACAAACCGGCCAGGGTTTACCACAAGGGGCTGTTCCTAGTTGCCTCCTCTTCAACTTAATGATAAATGACCTTCAGAGGGTTATAGAAAAACTGCCAGGAATCTGCAGCCTCTTCTACGCAGATGATGTTGTCGTGTGGGCTACTAGCAGCAACGTAGTTAGTTTAGTGAACATTATAAACCAAGTACTAAAAAACATTGCTGTCTGGTGTACCAGCTACAAAATTATTGTAAACGCAGAGAAAACAATGTTTGAACAGTTTACACTCTCCACTAAACAACTTGAAATACAGCAATCCCCCTTTTCGATGGGACAATATTAAGCAGAACATATGGTGCAAAATATTTCGGTGTCACATTGGACCTCAAACTAAATTGGTCACAACATTTCGTTCAAACAGCTGAAAAAGCTCAAAATAGAACAAACCTTTTTGAGTGTCTTACTCTTGTAAAATGGGATGCCAACCAAGATTTATTAGCAACAGCATGTAAGGCATACTACGACCAGTCACCGAAGTGACTGTCCTTGCCTCAGACACTAACCAACAAGAACAAATTAGAAGTAGTGCAAAACAAAGCTCTTCGAATAATAATAGGTGCTGCAAAATCAACCCCAATCACAGCTTCAAACATGCATTGAACCACTAAATATCAGAAGAGAAAAAATAACGCGACATTTTGGGAAAGAGCCAGAAGAATTGGTGCATGCTACTGGGACCGGCACAAAGGGGCCTCAGCCCGCCTTATAACCCAAAAATCACCAATTGTTCATGCGGAGGAAATAAGAGCCAAATATGGTCTGCAACTCAGCCCAGCAGCTGCACTGATGGCACATCACACAGTCTTATCTTCTCTATCAAATTTCAAGCTATGCTTACTTAACTACACTACATCAAAAATGCTCAGCAACCCACACAAATTGAAAGGTGCAGCATTAGAAACAATTGCTGAACTATACAGTCGGGAAAGCTGGCTTCACGTATACTCGTATACAGATGGTTCAGCGACAATAAACTGCACAGAGACTGGCTACTTTAGCTCAGTCTTCGAGGGCTCTGTACTTGTGGGGTCCAATGCAAGTAATTATGACGGCGAAATTGCAAGCAATATACAGGGCAGTAGAAGAACTCTCCAAAATCGAAACCGTCTTCAGAAAATCTGCTTTCCTAGTAGTTTCGCAACCCGCCATAATAGCCCTCTCCAATAACTCTCCGACTGATTGTGAGTCCACAAGATCCTGTTGGATAGCTATTTCGAATATGATTGTTAAAGCCTGGGAGCTTACACTGCAGTGGATACCAAGTCACATAGGGGTAATGGGAAACGAACAGGCAGACCAACTTGCCAAGCAAGGCGCAGCACTACCTCAACCTGACAACCCTGCTTCGCTTACCTCAGCCAAGAATAAGACCGAAACAACAGTTAGAAGCTATACAAGGAACCTACTCTACAACGCTAGCGGAGGGAAAAAATGGGAGTGCCTTGCACATGAGCAGCTCCCCCGAGATCTTCCGAGAGTCGAAGCCGTTGCGATCACAGACCATGATTACCTACAGGCACATCTGCACAGAATGGGTATCGCAGAATCCGATAATAGCATCATTTTTTTTTCTGGACGGTAATGGACGGTGCACACTTACGACATTGCAGTGGTCTTAAGGATATTCCACGCAATGATGACGATGCATGTCTGAATAGGTGGCATTGGATAGATACAAAAATAATATTCTGAGAATTCAGTTGTACAGAATTACAAAAATAAAACACAATGATTTCGGTGTACTTTTGCTGTTTATTTTCATATAGTTGGACGGTCAGTAAGAGAGACACTGGATGAGACAAATAATCCACTTCTTAGATAACTAATGCTTCCTGTTTGATCAATAACTTTTTTTTATTTCAAAACTCCATTTATTCACTACAATATAAATATAATATAGTATAATAATGCATACATTACATAAATATAAATATGTCAAGGAAACAGTTAGGTATAAAAGTCCAATTAGAGCTTCTATTACTTTCAGTTTTGTTTTTTTTAGTCATGGGGTCATACATAGTTCAGCACCATATTCCTGATTTATTTTATTAGTAAAATAAGTGATTTATTGCAGTATTACGTCTGTAAAAAAACATTGTAACGGTAGGTTACAATTTTTAGCTTTAATCCTGGAAGGAGGGTCTGAGCGCTATCGGTAACCCAGACAAAATATGTGTTTTTACCGACGTGAAAATTTTAAAAATGGCTCTAATGCCTATGTTCCATAGGAAGGCTTTTTATGATTAAAAAAATGCGCTAATAATTTAACAATAACCATTTAAAATAACAGAAATGAAAAAGAAATGTAGAAAATATTTCGCAATTATTTAGAACATCCTGACCTAGAATCGCAGGGGTCGGAGCTTAAGCAAAAAATGAAATCATCGATTCTATCACCATTTCAAATAATCTCCTGCTGGCGCATAGCGCTCTGGCAATTATCAAGAAGGGGCAAAAAACATGGCCCAATCTGCGGCTTTGTCCACCCCCGGGGCGGAGTATTGTTCACTCCGGCTTATTGTCAACACGACGCAGATTTATTATACCCGTCCCTGTAGCAATCCCATTCCAGCTTATAATCGCCTGTGTATCAGCTGATGTAATGTATATCGTCTAAATATTACATAGTTATTTAGCAGTATCCTCACCCTAAACCGACCCTCTTGAATATCGGCTCCAGAAGAGATACCCATCGTCTACTGAATCCAGAAACCGCTTCTAATATTGCCAACTTCACCAAGTTAAATCTCCGCGAGTTTTTCTTTTCCTCGTTTCTCTTTTACAAAACAATTTCTTCTTCTCACTTCCCTTCAATTTTCTCGAAACTTTCTGTCTCTTTACGTTTCTTCTTTTTTTTTTCTCAGTATTCTGTCAAGCCCTCTCGCCCACAGTGGAAAAAAAACTTCATCAGCGATTTAATAAAGTCATTAGGAGGGCCAGGGAAGTTAAATCGGTTTTAAAATGAGTTGGGGGGAATTCGAATGAAAAAAACACTTTCAGATCCAGATACCACTTAAATAAATCCTGATTCTTGATAAATTTAAATTAAAATTATTTTTATTAGTGAGTTCGATGGCCGATAATACAGGTAACGTTATTCGAATCATACATGTTATTGAGCCACCATATATTTTTCAACTCCTAAACCATTATGGAGTTATGCTTATAGAGCATAGGTAAAAAATGAAGCTAACTGCATGTTTTAAACTACTTATATGAGTGGTTTATTTTTTATTTATTATTCTTTTGATGGTGATTATTTTTAAATATTTTTACTTTGAAGAGAAAAGATTTGTCCTGGCTGGGATTCGAACCCGGGTTATTAGCGCGGTGCTCTAACCATCTGAGCTACCAGGCTCGTAACCAGGCCAGACAATCCATTCGGTATGGTTAGAAAAAATCGAAATAAAACTTTTGGTATTTGTTACACTATTTTGAAAGTTTCTAAATAAATAGAGTAACGGGCATTGAGCAGGTAGCTAACATGTCCCTTGAGACCTTTATCCTTAAGATACAGGACAGGGCAGTCGAAGGCAAGAAGTGGGCAACTCAACATGTCTGTCAGATATAGCGAAAGGTTTCCCCTTTGCTTTCTTTGTAAGTAGATATATAAGTTAAATTGTAACTATGACAGGCCCATAATGAGTATAATGTTATTCAATCATATGAAGAAGAATCTTTATTTACTAAACAACTCCTAGTCAATGAACCACGTCAACCTTTGGATAATGGATATGTTTCTATTCATTAATGATACAGTATTACTGTAACTCAGACGTAACGATCTCAGGGTGGCATCCCATTTTATTTTTTAAATAATATTCGGATCAAAGATCTACCTTGAGATTTGTCCTTGACTTTGAGATCATTTCTTGGACAGTGAAGCCAATAAAGCACTTTTGAGTAATTTTATTTACATATGTATGAAACGCTTAAAAAGAAGTAACCAGATCTGCAGGTCGATTTTTCATTTTCAAGAAAAGAGCTTATTTTATTTACTTATCAAACTCTAATTGGCATATTTGATCATTATTATTTATTTTTAATATTTATTTCGAATGGACCCAGCATGATCACGCAAACTATTCTGGCGCCGTTTTTTCAAGGCATTATTTTTGTCTCCTCCCTCTATTTTGTTCCAGATTTCTTCAGTTGTTCATTTCTGACATTAATCTACTATTATTATATCCATTAATTTCCAATTGTGTTATTTTTATTATAAAAGATTTATACAAAACTGAACATTTATCCATTAGTGCTCAAATTTTAACCCAACTAGAGCAATTATTAAGTTCAATCTATGCCCAAGCCAAACTATGTACAGACATAGTAGCTTTTGAACATAATGGTGAACGCCTTAAAAATAATCCGTACAGTGGTCGTTATTCAAAATGTAAAAAATGAATCTCAAATTTTAACCCAACTCGAGCAATTATTAAGTTCAATCGATGCCCAAGCCAAACTATGTACATACATAGTAGCTTTTGAACATAATGGTGAACGCCTTAAAAATAATCCGTGCAGTGGTCGTTATTCAAAATGTAAAAAATGAATCTTGATTACCAAAAATGTTCCGAGTTAGAAACGCAATTTAGGAACCGTCCTACTCCAGTGTCAATCTTCCCATTCAGACGGATAGTGGCAATAGAATCGTAATCCCACGCAATCTCACTACTACTGTACACGCTGGTATATTATACTATCGCTGGTATATGGTATAGTATACTTCGCATTTATATATCACTCACCTTACTGATAGAAGACTAAAACACCTTCAGAGGGTCAAGAGCATCAGTAGATATAAAATAGCAGTTCTGGTCCATAGATTCCTCCGGAGCAAATCAGAAGTAAGGATTTAGTAACGTAACTTTTGACGATTGATCCCGGTATAACTAATAGTTATTAGTTATACCGCTTTTGGTACACCGATTCTTTTCCGATTATAATTGGTAAGGAATCGGTGTAAAAAAATTGCTCTCTTTTATCTACTAACAGGATGCTACTAATCACTAAAACATGAGAGCTTCATAATCAATATGGACCGCCGCATTCGAATATATCAGGAAAGGTCACACCAAATTCCTGGATTTGCTAAAAGCTCTTCCAACCCCTTTATTTTATACTTTGATACCTGAACCGGGAATGTACGCTTCATGAACAGCTCACTGCTACCTTCCACTTTTACAATTTTTTAGTGTTATGTCCTCATGAGGGTAGTGAATAAATAATGAATATACTCATAATTAACTGTAATCTATTATGAACATACAGAGAACTCATAATAACATAAACTATCATATGACTAAAAAGGAAGGATAACCCTCCTTTCCAAAGAGATACACAACAGTCTCCCCCACATAATAAAAACATAGAAAATATATATACAATATAGACATATGACAAGAATATCTAAGTTAAGTAGTTAGTAATCACTCCATCACAAAATCGCGAAAACGTTCGGGCATTCTGGTAGGCCTAGAAGATCTGCGCAGGACTGGTTCTGGAGGGATCGCATTGGGTACATCCGCAGTTACCTCTTGAGAGCACGGTTGTGGAGCTTGAAGTCCTGATGATGGTACCTGAGGATCTGGAATGTCATTCTGAGGAATTGCAATGCCAGGATTTGTAGCAGGTAATCTGGGAATCTCATATAAGGAAACTTCAGGATTGAATGTGACAGTTTTCCTTGGTACAAGTGTCAGACGCAATTGATCAATGTGACGTTTCAGTGTTCTCCTCGATTTATCTAGAACGACTATGTAGTGCCGTTTGCCTAACTTCTTCAATATCTGGCCATAATCCCAAATGTATTTATTGTTGAGGAAGAAACGCACTTGGACTCTCTCCCCCCACATGAAGATCCCTCACACCACATGGAGCATTGCCTTTTGAAGTTTCGTGCTTGAAAGGGAAAACTGCATCCAGACGGATCCGAAGTTTACGGTTTAAGTACAATTCAGCTGGTGACTTCCCACAAGCAAGAGGTGTTGCACGATATTTAAACAAAATCCTCCTCACTTTCTCAGCTATTGGTATATGTTCTTCAGTCATAGAAATAAGTCGGTGTTTCAGTATTTGGACATGACGTTCAGCCAAGCCGTTTGTAGCTGGATATCCAGGGGCAATATACTTTTGGAGGATACCATTTGTAGAACAAAATGAAGAGAACTCCTCACTCCGGAAAATTGTAGCGTTATCTGACAAAAGGAAATTTGGGAATCCATGAGAAGCAAAAATGTCGTTCAGCAGTGATATTGTTGAACTGCTATTGGGTGTAGTTTTTAAAATCTTTATTTCTGCCCATTTAGATTTAGCATCAACACAAACAAGAAAATGATGATTGTTAAACGGGCCTGCATAATCTATGTGCACTCTTTCCCAATTACTCTTAGGTTCATCCCACGAGTGGAGTGGCGCTCTTGTTGGGTTAGAAGTAGTCAAAGCACATTTTTCACATCCACGAACCAGTCTCTCGATATCCCTGTCAATGCCTGGCCAGTAGACATACCGACGTGCCAACTGCTTCATTTTCACAATGCCCAAGTGTGTTTCATGTAGCTCCAGTAGAATCTGCTGACGCAACGTTGAAGGTATGAAGACTCTGTCTTGTCGAAAGATTAATCCATTATGCAGGGTAAATTCAGAAGTGGAAGTTTGGGTTTTAATTCATCGATAAGCCTAGTCATCTCGGAGTCCTTTTTCATCTCTTCTTGGATAGTTTTCCATGTGATTTTGCCGCTTGAGATTTGGGAAATTGTTTGCATGTAAAGCTGGTTCACCTCATCACCGACAAGGATGTCCGTCAGATGTTTTACGCAGGTAGATGGAGCTCTAGATAGACAGTCCACATTCTTGTTATCAGAACCTTTCTTGTACTGAACGGTGTAATCAAACCCAGATAGGAATGATGCATAGCGCAAAAGTCTGGCTGATGTCATTTGTGGCAAAGCCTTATTATGTTGAAAAATTCGTGTTAATGGCTCGTTGTCAGTTTAAAAAAAAAAAATGTTTCCCTAAAAGATACTTATAAAAATGGTTTACACCAAACATTATGGCTAGCGCCTCTCTGTCCAACTGACTGTAGTTTTGTTCTGGAGGAGTGAGAGAGCGTGAAGAGTAGGCAAACGGCTTTTCCTCACCTTTATAAAGATGACTCAATACTGCTGCTACTCCCGATGGGCTTGCATCTGTAGTCAAAATCACTGGTAAGGAAGGGTCATATGGTGTCAAAACTCTGCTGCTGCATAGTTCATCTTTGAGTCTCATAAATGCTGTTTCAAATGTCAAAGTCCAATTAAATCGGCTTCCTTTGCGGAGTAGGCATCTGAGAGGATAAGAAAGTGTCGAAAAATCTGGTATAAATCGAGAGTAATATGTTATGAGACCCAAGAATCGTCGAAGTTCATCTACATTTGTTGGATGGGGCATATCCCGAACAGCTTTGATCTTTTCTGGAGATTTATGGATAGAATTATATTCAATTATGTGACCCAAATATTCAACTTTTTTTTAAAAAAGGAGCACTCGGCACGATTGATATGTAAATGTAAGTCAGACAATCTCTTCAGAAATGCACGCGACTGATCACCCAGACAAAACGGCACACGGTGGCACCGCCATTATCATCAAATCGTCATTAAAACACAATCCTATTCACTTACCCATCACTCCACACTTACAGTCAACTGGCATCACATTACATACAAAACATAAAAACATAACTTTTGCTGCTGTGTATTGCCCCCCTAGGTACAAGCTTACATCTTCGATGTTTTCTGAGTTTTTTAAACGTTTAGGTCGATCTTTTATCGCAGGTGGTGATTTCAACGCGAAACACAAATGCTGGGGTTCAAGATTGTGTACCCCAAGAGGTAGGAACTTGTGGTATGCTCTTCATGAACTTGCATTAGACACTTCAACTCCTAATTCTCCCACTTACTGGCCTACTTCTAGACGTAAAACCCCGGACTTACTGGACTTTTTTATTACAAAAGGACTTAGAACAGTATACAAGACTGTAAATACGAGTTCTGACCTTTGCTCTGATCATTCTCTAGTCCAGATGACCCTATGCGAAGAACCTTCTGAGGCACAAAAAAGGCCTGTGCTCACACAGGGTATAACTGATTGGGGATTATATAGATCTTACCTTAACTCTGACCTCACAATCCCTGTTTCAATAAAAAACGAGACAGAACTAGAGGAGGCAGTGGAGAAGTTCACTAGAAGTATTCAAGAAGCAGCGTGGTCAGCATCAAAACCTAGTTGCAGGAAATCAGATAACTTACCAAGCTACCCACAGTATATTAGAGATCTGATCAGAGCCAAGAGAAGAGCTCGTAAAAATTGGCAAACCAACAGACAACCTTCAGATAGACGGACATTTAATAAACTAAATAATGAACTGAAACGCCAAATTAGCAAATTTAACAGGTCAAACTACGACAATTACATTAAATCCCTTTCGACAGAGGATGGAAGTTTATGGAAGCATACCAAAAGACTCTTAAAACATCGTGAGATGTCAGCACCTCTTAGAAAAGAAGATGGCTCTTGGGTTGTGTCGGACGAGGAAAAATCCGAGCTCTTTGCCGACCATCTTTCTTCCGTATTTACACCACATACTGACTTTATAAACACAGAACACGAAAACTTGGTAAATAACACACTTGACATTCCATTACAACTAACACTGCCACCGCCCTCATTCACTCCCACAGAAGTAGCAGAAATAATTAGACACTTACCAAAAAGAAAAGCCCCGGGCTATGACTTAATAAATGCTGAGGTGCTCCAGCAAATGCCTAGGAAAGCTCTAGTGTTTTTAACGACAATCTACAACTCAATACTTAGAACTACAAAATTCCCTATACAGTGGAAATACTCTTTTGTAACCATGATTAAAAAACAAGATAAAGATATTAGCAGCCCTTCCTCGTACAGACCTATTAGTTTACTCTCCATTTGTTCAAAAATTTTTGAAAAATTACTTTATCCCCGATTATTAAAGTTACTGACAGACAAAAATATAATCCCTCACCATCAATTCGGTTTTCGGAAATCACACTCAACAACTCAACAATTACACAGAGTAACTGACTACATATCGACAGCACTAGAGCAGAAGTTATATGCAACTGGAGTGTTTCTGGATGTAGCCCAAGCATTCGACAAGGTCTGGCACCAAGGGCTTCTCTTTAAACTCAAGACTGTACTACCACACACTTATTATCTAATTCTTCATTCATTCCTTGCTGACAGATTTTTCTCAGTCCGACAGGGCTCAGAGCTATCTTCAATAAGACCGATCTTAGCCGGCGTGCCTCAGGGATCAATACTGGCACCGCTGTTGTACATAACATATACACACGACATTCCACTAAGTACTGACATACTGACAGCAACCTACGCTGACGACACTGCCATAATCACCAAACATCAAGACGCGACGCAAGCCTCACTAAACTTACAACATAACTTACAAAAGTTGAATGAGTGGTGCCAACTATGGAAAATTAGACTGAACCACGAAAAGTCACAACACATCACTTTTACTCTTAGACGCGAAACATGCCCTCCCATTTACCTTAACAACTCACCCATCCCGCAGACAGATAAAGTACAATACCTTGGACTAACATTCGATAGGAGAATGACATGGGGTCCTCACGTTAAGATGAAACGCCAATCACTGAACCATAAGCTCAATTTAATGTACTCACTATTCAGGAAAACCTCCAAATTAGACATAAGACAGAAACTAAACACGTACACTTACCTACTAAAACCAGTTTGGACATATGCATTACAAATTTACGGGATCGCTAAACAGACTCACAGAAAACGACTGCAGACTTTTCAATCAAAAGTACTAAGACTTATCACCAAAGCACCATGGTACGTCAATAACAAAACTCTGCATACTGACTTAAAAATAGCAACGGTTGACGAACACATACGAACATACTACAAACGCTTTCAAGAAAAACTACACGGACATCCAAACCCGTTAATAGAACGAATGGCCACGACTCGCATGCCTGAAAACACTAGGAGGAGATTAAAAAGAACGTGGATGAGGGATTTGCTATCATAGGAAATTGAATCAAGCTAAGGGAGAGGTACCGCTGGGTACTGTTCTTCTTCATGCCTCTCATGTCATTGTATCATGTTGGTTTGTTTTTTTTTTTTTTTTTTTTTTTGTTTTTTTTATAGTCAGACTATCTGCTGATTGTCACTGTTTTGACAGGTGTAGATAAAATTATAAAGAGAAAAAAAAAAAAAAAAAAAAAGAAATGCACGCAGATTTTCCAAACATTCTTCATGTGTAGCTCCGTGAACAATGAAATCATCAAAATATGCTTCAAAACACGTTAGTCCCCTAAGTATTTGTGACATGTGTTTATTAAATTCTGCCGGTGCATTTTTAATGCCAAAACTAAGTCGTTTCACCTTGAACGTACCACGATGTGTTGAGATGGTCTGGATCTTTGAGCTTTCTTCATCTACCTGGAAGTGTAAATAAGCCTTAAACAGATCAAGTTTGCAAAAATACCTGGAGTTTCTTAAGTTGTCCAAAACTTCATCTATTCGCTTGATGGGAAAGTCTGTATTTATAAGTCTTTCATTAACCCCACATTTGTAGTCGACACATAATCGTATTCCTCCGTCTGGTTTTGGAATAACTACCAATGAAGATCCCCAGTCACTTGAAGATATGGGCTCTATTATTCCAGCAGCTTCCAATGCATCCAGTTCTTGTTCGACACGTTCTCTAAGTGCATATGGCACGTCTCGCTCTTTCGTGAAAACAGGTCTTGCATCCTTCCGTAACTGCAATTTGATTTGCACATTCGGAACACATCCTATTTTCTCCTCAAATACGTTAGGAAATTCTTTAATAACATCATCAGTTATTGAGATGATGGAGTTAGCTGCACCGATTTTCTTCATAGGTTCTCTGGTTGAGTCAAGGTCCTTCAACTCAATCCCCAGGCCTCGAATCCATAACCTACCAAGCAAAGCTGCATGCCCCGTTGGAACGATGTAAATCAAATTTAAATATCAAAATTAAATAAATGTAAATCTCCTTCAATTTCTTTATTTTTATATCCAACTTTAACTGTGACCATACCTTTTGAACTAACAATGTTACCAGAATAAGAACGGAATGCTATGTTAGACGGTTTTAATTTAATATTCAAATTTAATTTATTGAATTCGTCTTCTGGTAGGAGGGTGTAACGAGCTCCGGAATCCACCTCGAACTGCTGAAACTTAGTATTAATGCAAACTGTGACAATATACTTATCTAAATCAGGAGCTATTTCAAATAAATCTACGACTTTAGGAGACTCACAAGTGTGCTGTAAATTATTTATACCAAAGAGCAATTCAGATTGAGAATCGTGGCAAACATCTAAAAGCGAATTCGCTGAGCTGGATCTATCGCGCTGATGATTTTTTATGAGGATGGTTATGCAGACTTTTGCAACATGGCCAACTCTTGCACACTTTTCACAGTAGACGTCTTGCCGTTGTATCCTGCAGTCTGAAACTCGATGATTCGGTTTCCCACACCGAAAACACAGGCCTTCCAAACCTAAGGCACGGTAGTTAGGGCGACTTCTACTGGGAGGAGAAAGAGATCGCCGTCCAGATCGAAGAGGTGACGTCTTTGAGTGGGTAGTACTACCATTGGAGTAATGACTGCTTGCAGAGCTACCAGAACGATGACGAGAAATGTCTCTGTGCCTAGGACCTGATATTGCGTACGTGTCATCGCAAAAACTTTCAGCGGGATTCGTGATCTGAGAGCTTGATAAAGCCTTACTTTCAATCCGTGAAGCCTCCAAAGCTAAAGCTTTGGAAAGAATGACGTCAAATTCCATTGCACTCGACTGTAATAATTGTTCACGAATCCAATTTTCACGTAGGCCTCTTATAAATTGGGCTCTCAGAAAAATATTACTAATCGATACACTCTTTTGACATGCACACTTTACTGAGAACTGACATTCTGACAAATTACCTCTTAGAGCAACTACGAATTCTGTAATCAATTTGTCTCCCTGCTGTATATTAAAAAAATAATGTTGAGCAACAACAGGACTTTTCTTAGGACTTAATAATTGAGAAAACAGTTCAGTTAGAGTAGTGTAATCGCATGATTTAATTAACTTCTCCGGGCCAAGATAGGCAGCCAATTCATTGTAATATTTTGACCCAATACTAGTACTTAACAGTTCTGCTTTCTTTTCGTCATCATGGATATTTTTCATTGTTAAATAATATTTAAATCTTTCTAAATAGTATGAAAACTTTTCCTTTGATCCATCAAAGTTTTCAAAGGGCTGCATATTTGAAAAATTTGTCTTACCTGAGAGGTTAACAACAAGTTGTTCTATCATGTTCTTTTGTTGTTGGTTAAACGAATCCAAAAGCGTTTTAAACTGAGAAGCATCCATATTTATAAAGTAAGAAGTACACTATTTCGAAAAAAAAAAAACTTGAATAATTTGAAAATCTTTAAGATGGGCGAATTGGAAATTGAAAATTGAAGGTTAATTTAAGCACTGGAACACGAAACTTGAATGAATTAAGTTCTAAACTTTTTCACCTCGTCGCCAACTGTTATGTCCTCATGAGGGTAGTGAATAAATAATGAATATACTCATAATTAACTGTAATCTATTATGAACATACAGAGAACTCATAATAACATAAACTATCATATGACTAAAAAGGAAGGATAACCCTCCTTTCCAAAGAGATACACAACATTTAGAGTTAAGGTGTTTACACAAATATAGTGTGTAAGACAATTATAAGTAAACAAAATCCATCACCATCAAAAACCTTCAATGTTTACACCTGACTCATTGCATCACTACAAGCTGGTTATAAAACGTTAAGTATTTACAGAACATAATATCATATTACAATATCCCAATTTCAGCCTTACCAAATACAAATGTTTCCTAAATACCTTATTTCTACTTAATTGTTTCTATTTTTTCATTAGTCTATACAGGAGTATTAACATGACAGATTTATTAACTTAATCAATTTTGACTGTACTCAAACCAGAGTATTCTTAGAAAATAGAGACAAATGTACGCTGTAGTTTATTTAAGGAAGTGAATCGAAAACTTCCAGTATCAGATGGTGGGATTGTAGGAGGTAGCTACTATGAAATTCAGATCCACAATGTAAACCCACAATGACGTATTCCGCGTCCTAGAACAAGAGGGTGGGAGCAATACGAGTAAAGCTCTAGTCTCTCAAGTTCCATAGTTGAGATGGGAAATAACAGAAAATTTCTATTTATTTTAAATCAAGCTTCGATACATTATTTGCGTACACCTAAAATTATGATTAACTTCACCCATATGATTTTTATAGTTAAAGGAAATAAAATAGATGATGTTGACTATAAGAGATTCTTAATCGATCAACTAGTTGTAAGAAAAACTGGTGATTCTTGCATAAATACAGACTCTGCAAACACTTTACCTACACACCTAAACTAACACACTAAACACACCTTACCTACCATTGAACATAAACTAACCTAAAAAATTCTGATGTAAAAGCTTTATGGTATTTTTAGTTATTAAAAAGGTTATTTAATTATTGTTAACCCCAATTCTTTTTCAACATCTTATTAAATATTTTTATTTTGAAGGAAAAGATTTTCCCCCGGCCGGGATTCGAACCCGGGTCGTCCGCCTTACCGTGGCAACGCTCTAGCCAGCTAACGGGGTCGTTCCCCCGGTCTAATTAAATACGTTTTTTGTGTTGTTATGTGCCTTACGTTCATTTGTTCGTTATGTTATGAAACAGGTTTGTTTTAAAATGCTGCTAATGAAATTCATGACATTTTAATATTTCTATTAAATAAATTGTTAATTGAACCAATCTAAATTTTTAATAAATTACCATAAAAACAGTCGCCCATAGGTAGGATCTCTAATATATTTATTATCATAAACCCATCAATGTTGTAAGATGTCCTTTATTCCATTTTAACACTGGATGTAACATGTAATAATTTATTACATTTCCTAACTTTTGTAATTTAGCCATGTAGGGATAAAACTTTTTAAAAAGTTATAGATGATCTACTTGTCTTCCACAAGTTGATTAATCACATGATATGTCAACTGTCAGATTTCTTAGAATCTCTCGAGTTTTTAAGTAGTCTTACACAGTTGAAGATAACAGATTCAATAAAAGAAGGTATTTATAGACGGATCGACTCATTGAAGTTAGTATTTGGGCATCTCCGAAGAGATAACGAGCGGTTGGAGAGTGAAAGGGAAGATTTTTTGAAAGTAACCTACGTCTGCAGATATCACAGGCAACAAAATACCTAGAGCTAAAGAATCTAAAGTGTTATCAGAAAAAGTAAATCTGGATAGTGCGGAGGACACAGAAACTCTGTTCAAATACGGTATAAATCCCAGAAAGTTAAGAATCGGGATTAAAACAATAAGAGGGGCCAAGAGCGGCGGTTTAATTATAGGTTCAGAAACAGAAGCCGATCTTAACCTTATCAAAAATGAAATCGCTAGTAGGCATGGCAACAATTTGGATGTGAAAACTCTGAAAAAAACCCCTATAAATATAATAAAAAATATTCCTCAAGACTTGAAAAAAGAAGAAATAGTCCCAACTACTACTGAACAAAATAGCTTACAAGAGGAGGACTTGAAACTAAGAACAATTCTGTCGACCCGGGACAAGAACACAGACGGAAGATCCCAGATTAAATTATGGAAGCACGCAGTTGTGGAGATAGCCCCCAAAGCGAGAAAGTTGCTGGCTGGCAGGGCGTTCGTGGACATTGTGACCTACTCCGTGGAGGTTTATCACTCGGCTCCGAGGTGCTACGTCTGCTCCAGGATGGGACACACCAAGAAGTTTTGTACGGCCGTCCAGCCTACCTGCCCCACAGCCTGAGAGAGTGCCGATCTGAGACACACAAATGGATGAATTGTGTGAGTCATAATAATATAGTAAACATTAAGAGAAATGTAGATTCTAATCAGCCTGCAATATCTAAAAATTGTCTTTCCTACAAGGCGGCTTTAGATAGAATAATTGCAAATACTATGACTGACAAACTAAACAGCTACAATTATGTTAGATTATTAGTAGCCTGGAAAACTATTAACTATAAAAAGAGAAAGGTAAATAACAAATTATTTAATAGCGAAGGATATAAATTTGATAGTAAGTTGTATGCTAATCAATATTTAAAATATTTAGAATAGTGGAACATTTTTTATTAAATCATATCTAAATGCATTAAACAAAAAAACCAAAAAAAAACCTGTACCACTACAATCCGTGAACGGGTCTGGCGTTCAGTACATGGTAGAGACTGTACTATTCATAGACCACGGTTCTGCAAGGAGGTGACGTGTCCTAGGTCACGCTCAACCACCAGATTTTCCCCCCTTATTTTGGGAAACCTACTTTTATTATTATTTTTTATAGGGGCTGGGTGAGCCCCAGGAGGTTGCTATATCCTATATGATTCATCTCCGGCTGCAAACAGGCTAAATAAAAGTCTTGCCCGCTTTGAACCAGGATTTCCGGAATGGCAACTCAGTGCTCTATCCGCTCCCTAAAATGCATTAAATACAAATATAAAGTTAACAATAGCAGAAATTAACCTACAACTTTCAACCACTATCATTTGGAACTTTCTTTATCCAGTGAATGGTTATTAACATTTTTAATTACATTTGAATGAATAGAAAAATATGCATAAATAAACATATTTTTTTCACATGACTAGTGCTAACAATATAAGCATAAACGTTTTACAACTAAATACTAGACACTCTAAATATTGTACAAATTTAGTGCAAATTATAAACAAAAAAAATGTGTGTGTCAGCTCCGGCGACATGACGACATTCCTAGAGCAGCAATAGTAATTGCAAATCCTAAACCTAGACAGCTGTTCGATAACAAAATTTTCTGATCGAGATATGATAACAGTGGAGGTTATTACCGGGAGAAACAAATGCATCCTTGCCAGCTGTTATTTCGATATTACTAGGGATATCAATATCCATTTAAATAAGCTAAATAAATTTATCAAACACTACAGAGGTTATAATATAGTGAAAGACGTTGATGGGAACAGTACATCAAAAGTGTGGCACGATAAGATATCTAATTCACGGCGATTTCCTTTGGAAGAGTTTATCGTAACTAATGAGTTAATAATAATGAACATAAAGTCAAGTATTCCTACTTTTGAAGGGCATCAAGGGCAGAGAATCATTATTGATTGTACTCTTTCCAATACACAAGCTACAGGACGAATAAAAAACTGGACCATTTCAAACGAAACTAATCTTACAGACCACAACTGTATTCTATTTGAAAATCAGTGTAATAAGTCTTTTGGAAATTCATATAGTACTATAGTACTTTAAAATAAATTACCAATGCTGATTGGAATAAATTTGTGACTAACTTAATAACACAACTTGAAAAGGAATTTATACCGCGTTCTAAAAACAAATACACATCTGATGAACTACAAAACTGTATTATTAAATTACTACAGTATATGAGCACAAATTTCCAGAAAGATGACTAAGGTAATAATTAAAGCTTCAAATATGACGTTACAATATAAGCCTGTTCCATGGTCGAATCACGAACTGTCAGAACTACGTATAAGAACGAACAAACTACGGCAGCAATATCAGAAAATTAAAAACAATCAACAACTTCGCTAATAAGCCTAGAGACAGTTATCTGGAAAGTCGCCACCTTTACCAGAAAGTAATTAAGCAATCCAAAATGGAATCTTGGAAATCATATTGTAATAACTTAACTTGTAAATGGACTGCAGGAAAAGTAAAGAATCAAATGCTTTTAAAAACCTTGCATACGACCAGTATACCAATAACCTAAAGGAGACTTTGAATCAGGTGATGACCGAACTAATAAATGTAGATACTCCTGAATCAGATGATAGCAGACATACTATAATTAGATCCAATGTTATGATACCTCCTGATACAACTGAGGACTTACCAATAGAGGACCATGAAATTTCGTGTGCCATCAAATCATTAAAAACAAAAACATCTCCGGGTTATGACGGGATTAATCCTGTCATTTTTCGAAAAGTCTTTGATTTTGCCCAAATTTGTTCCTACATTGGTACAAATTGCTCTTCAGATGAAATGAATTTCCAAACTACTGGAAAAATGGTCTATTAGTCTTAGTACCGAAATCCTCTAGCAATAAGCTTAGAGAAATTAGCATGTTTCCGGTCTCAAAATTATCGAAAAAATTGTTAAAAACAATCCGATTGATTTTCTTGTTAAAAACAAACTTTTAACAAAAATCAATTTGCATTTATGCCGAAGACTGGAACATTAAACGCATTGCATTCACTGACCATGAATATCAGCGAAGCTTTAAATAAAAAAGATCAACTTCTAATCATCAGTCTTGACATAAAAGGGGGTTTTGGCAATGCCTGGTGGCCTGACTATATTAAACAATCTCAAACAATATATGTGTTTAAAGGACTTATATTTATTATTTAAAAATTTTCTTGAAAATAATCGGTTGATTTTTAAAACGAATACCATCTACTGCTTAAAAACTCTATCGCTAGGGGCACCACAAGGATCTTCTTTATCGCCCATTTTTTGGAACATTTTAGTTAATACAATTTTTGACCTTGACTTACCAACTGACTCAAAATTAATCATTTACGCCGACGATATATTACTTTTAACCTGAGGAAAATGTTTTCAAAAGTTACAACAGATAGCAAACTTAATATCAATCAAAATACATGATTGGACAAAAACAAGCAAGTTAGAGGTCAACATAAGGAAAAGCAAATACATTATTTTTAGTAGGAAAAGGTATATACCGGATTTAGACATCGTCATTGGCAATGAGCAATTAGAGAATACTCAAACATTGACCTTTCTTAGCGTTCTGTTCGACCGAAAAATAAGTTGGTCAAAACACATAGAAAGAGTATACGCCAGGACTATGCAAATAGTTAACTCTTTGACTGTGGCCGCAAGTATAACCTGGGGTCTTGGGGCCGAATGTTTGAAGACAATTAACGAGGGGGCGTTGATTCCCAAAATGCTTTACCATGTCCCGATTTGGCAAAAAACAATTGAGAAAAAATGAGAAACTCCAAAGACAATAAAGAATCATCGGGATCAGGATTGTCAAGGCGTTTAAAACTATCTCATATGACGCAGCTTGTGTCATAGCAGGAATCGTACCCATGGATCATAAAATTAACGAATTCGTACAATTTTCATTGATTAAACAGCGAAAAGAAAACTTTAGAGAAATCGACAATAGCATAATAGAACGGGAACCTATAGATTGGTTACACCCATCAGCATTTGCCAAACTTTACACGCACTTGACAGGCCATAAGGGAACGGATACAGAAATCACCATCATTTACACAGACGGAAGTAAAGAAGGAAAATGTAAGCTGTGCTTGGCTACTTTGGGAGACGAAAGGGAAGATCCGATGACGTGTTACAACAACCAAGCTGAAAAGTACGAAGTCGTAAAAGTAACAGAGTTCCTTCCTGACTTTCCAACCAACATACATACAGACATAGTCATACACACTGATAACATGATCCAGATACCATCAGTTCTCAACAGAGACATACATGACGAGCATACAGAAAATATCAGAAAGAACTTATGCACACCCTTCTTCTAAATTTTTCTGTACAAATAATTTGGATAAAAGGTTACTCTGCTATTGAGGGCAATGAGATAACTGACAATTTAGCAAAAGAGGTGTCAATTTTCATCATTTCATCATTTCATCATCAATCAATTTCGTTCATAAAATTCAAAATAAGGGAAGAATCAAGTTTGAGGTGGAATGAACGGTGTACTGTTTCAAATAAATCTCCTAGTTTGCTGAGGTTTATTCCAAAACTGGCAACCAATAACTACAAATTAATAAAATCCAATAACTACAAACTAAATCAGGTTTCAACTGAACATGGACATACTAAATCATACATACACAGATTTCACATAATCAATGACAATACTTGCTCAATAGACATTTAAACACATAATATATGACTGCCAAATGTATGAAGCGCTAAGGTCGAAATTAATTTATTCCATATTAAGATGGAAAGTTTGGCCAGTATCAGAACATGACTTATACTATACATTAGGGCCCGCATTCACTAAATCTATTTATAGTATTGATTTCGAAAAGTTGTCATCTAATTTAGAATAATCATAAAATGTAAAAAAGAAAATCATTATATAAATAATGTAATCTTAATTTTGTTAACTTGTAACATTCTATAAGTAACAATGTCCTGTGTACATTAGTTAAAATTGATTAATTCAATTGTTAACAGTAATATTCCCTACAAAAAAATAAAAGGCAGTTTACAGATACAAAAAAACAAAAAAAACAACAAGAAAGAACCGAAGGTAAAAATAATTCTGGAAATAAGAAGTGAGGTGTCTCTGTTACGTTTCGTCGAGCTTTATTACAAAGGTAAAATAAAATTATTACAATTGTATCATATGCTTGTTCCCAGAGGCTCTTGCTTTTATACTTTGTGGAAACCTGAATAGGGCTGGTAGATAGAAATGAGGTGTAGACAAGAACCCTTAAGGAAATCAGGGTACACCCAGAATCTATTTGGATTACATTAAAAAGAAACATTCCTACCTTGAGAGTTCTTATTTCTTCCGGTCTGATCACGATCCTATGTACATATGTCCATCCTATGTACTTGAATGGAATATCTGCTCTTTAAGAAGGTTAATCCGCTAGCGTAAACATTTTCTACACTATCATCTAAGGTGCTGCGCCCTGGCGGACATATTAGGCAAATTTCTTTCTATCCCGTGAGAATAATTTATAAATCTTCACAGCTCCCGGTACACGAGTCAGCAACATTTACAGAAAAGGAGCGGGTTGCAACGTCTGGATGACTGATGAGATCCTTAACAACACACTTTCTTAATCTAATTATAAATTTCTTTTGTAGTGTCTCACAGACTAAAAACTGTTTTATGTAATATAAGGATACAGGAAATAAAAAAGCTGAGTTATACGATCAGAAATTCCTTTCAATACTTCGTGCTGGAATGTACAAGCATTTTTCACTGGAATTACAATGATAAATGACTGTTGCCGATTGCAGAAAGCAGAGCCAATACGATGAGATAAAGTAGCGCCCTTGTGCGAGCTACATCGGCATTACTAGTGCTACTTTATAAATTATGGAGCTTTATGTCATCTTTAAATCATGATCCGTTTCCCCATTCATGGCCCTTCCGCCAGCCTTTTTAAGGTGAATTGGTTATACATTGAACCTCATTGACATGATTGTTGGCCCATTCATGAAAGGTCGCTTGTCCCAAATCCCTTAGACCAAGTTTTATCTTTACATTAAAAAAATTACTATGACAACTAGCTTTCACCTAAAATCAGCCTGCTGTTTTTTCATTTTTTTTTAAACGAGCTTTTTTACTTGTGCATTATAATACATTCAACATTTGAACTACATTATTATATAATATTAATACATATTGTTATCGGGGCTCCTCTTTTGGGCTTCGTGGACACCTGAAAAGGGCTGGTTGAGAAACAAGGTATCTGTCCTTAAATATACCTTGTTTCTCCAAAAAAATTTCTATAAAAACGTCGAAACAGATTTTTACTAAAATTAAGGTTTTTAAATCTCCAGACATTTTCTAAAAGATTCAAATACCTTGATTAGTAAGTTATTACGACTAAAAACTCTTTAATAAAATAACTTAATGCTACATTACGTTTCCTCGTTAAGGAGGTATACTATATAGTGAACTCTGAATGCTTTTTCTACTTAACCTATGAATGATAGAAAAAAATCATACATACATTTTTCCATGTTTTGTATTGTACATTTCAGAAAAATTAAAATAAATGGGGGTCAAGAGGAAACTACATTTTTTGAAGGTCGATATTGACCATTTAAAGTAAAAAAAGAAGAAAATGTTTTTTTTATTTCTTCAAACTAGGGCTAAATAACTACAACTTTTACCTGAATCGTTTTTCTGAGTTTTGTTTGGTTTAAAAGTTAAAAACGTTTGATCCACTTGAAATCTTGAAATGGGACACCTTGTATATATATATATATATATATATATATATATATATATATATATATATATATATATATATATATATATATATATATATATATATATATATAATATATTATTTTATATATAATATTGAGAGTGCTTCATCAATATTATAAAATGTATGGAGCACTCTCAGTATGATGAAGCTGGTCCATCAAGGTCATAAAGGAATAATGATCAAGACTATCCCAGAAATGCTAGGCGTAGAAGACATTATTCTATCTCTAACTATTCTAAAAATTTGAGATCCTGAAGTTAATTAAAAAAAAAATATATGACTAAAAATTAACTTTACAGTTAATAATCAATAAATAATTTAATGAAACTAAATTGCTTACAGTTCAACTAAATTTTGATAAAAAAATTATTTTGAACATGCAACCTCACTTTTATATGTTTTTCATAACCAGTGGAGCATATCGATTAAAAATTGGTCTATAAAAAGAGGAATTCAGATGATGACTAATTAAAAAAATAGGAGCTGGTCATAGGGGTTAAGATTTTCCATCATCCTTGTTGGCAGTGTTCTGGTAAAATTACACTTCGATTTAATATTAATTTTAACTCTTAATAATATTAGATGAATTCTGATTAATTTAGAAATGTGATCACCCATCAGTTTTTATTTCATGTAGATGGCAAATTTTACCTAAGATTTTATCTTCAATATATCTCATTTTTATTATATGTATAATAGTTTATTATCACACCCTGCCTTTCGAGGGTGTGATGATAAAGTATATATTATCAGATTATACTTATTACCTAATTAAAGCTGAACAATTCACTGAATCTCCCGCATAATTAGATACAAATCATAAATTTTTCATTTTTCTTTTTAAATTGCAACTTCAATTGTGAACAATCGAAATCTATTTTTAGGCCCTCCATTGATTAGATATATCATTGATAAGATTATACAAGAATGACTTCTTATGCATTCTGAGTTTAGCTACCAAAACATTTTGGAAAAATTCATACTTCAGACCAGTATGATTTTTTTGGTTATAACATTTGGACTGCGAGTTGTTTTTCCAGAAAATATTGCAAGAACTAGATCCTGTAGGCCTCTTCACAATACCGGGGAGTGCTCGCCTAATATACTCTCTCTTGAGATTACAAAGAACTCGGCATTAATAATGAATGCTTAGGCTGCTGTAGGAAGTACCATCTTGCTGCTTGTTAGGCATTTATGACAGAGTTAAGTTAAAATTGCAGGTTCGGTGCAAGGTCTTGTGTCTGAATATTCCTAACGTACCTACGAAAAAGTAAATGAGTAAGATCAATTTGACGCTGATACAGATTAAATAGATACTAATGTATTTCCATCTCAGTAAAACATTTGATATCTACATGAGTCATGCCTAAAACCATAAAAATAATTTATTGCAGTATTAATTGAAGCAAACCAATGAATATTTATTACCTCATTTCAATAATAAAAATCGTCTACATTTTGATATTATACATCATCATAACTCCAAATGTCTCAATTGCTTAAGAATGTTCTTGGTGATGTAATATTTTATTGGCGTTGCCTAGCAATAGCTACTTTTTATTCTGCCTTTTGTCGTGTTTGTCGATCAGTCAAATTATAAATATTTCAAAAATTGGCAAAACATAAAGCACCTGTTCCTGCCTTCTTCAAGCCGTTTCTCACAGCATTGTTTTTAAAAATTTAAATGGAAAACATCGATTTAAAAAATAAAACAAGTAACATCCATTCAAATATTTCCGAGTTTAGGACGGTTATTTCTATACGAATGTTGCATTAAAAGAAGAATTTTATGTTTATGTGTAAAAGGTTGCTGGGTGAAATATCTATATTCTTATGAGAGTAATATAGAACCTGCAGGCGGTTCTGCAGGATCATTTTTCTCCATATATCTAACGCGCTATCTGTATTTTAATGAATTTTACATATGCAGAGTGCTAAGCATCAGAAAACAGCTATACATTTCAGTAATATAAAGTTTATTTTAAGGTTTATGTAAATTATAAGTTACTGCCCTGGATCAAACATTTATATTGCAAAAGTTCTTAGTGCGACTCCTTCTACTTCTCAAGTTTTAGAAGAAGTAGGATTGATGCTCTAAGTGTTGAAGTTGCCATCCGTTCCCTTTGGTCTGTTACCTGAAAACTTTCAAGTGTTCTTCAATCTCAATTTGGCCAGTATGTAGTTAGATACTTTTAAGTCCTTGTGGGATAATAAGATAAAAAAAAAGTCTATTTAGTTTAAATGTATATGTATGTCTAGTTATTAAAATAATTTATGAACTGGGAATCCACCATAATAAAGAACCTATCTTATTCGTATAAATAGTTAACTATACACCAGTTAAATAGTAAATCCAGAGAATAATATAAACTGCAAATTTGTTCCAAATTTTGTCAGTTCACTTTTCCAATGTTAGTTAGCATAAAATAATCATTTTGATTTATTGAGTAGGCTTTTCTCAACATTCTGTTCAACAAAAAATTCTAAAGATAAAGTATACCAAAGTTTCCATTAGTGCTTCATTATTATCTTAAGACAGTGTCTTTCAATAATAATGATATGTGGGGCCACCTGTGGTGAATAGATTATCATAACAAACTTCTATTTCCAATATTCTAGGTGCGCAACCTTTCAGTTGGACCCTAGGATTTTTCAGAGGAAGTAAAAAATCCTTGGTTAATCCGTCCTTTGGAAGAGACGTATGTGTTCCTGAGCTGTGTATAGGTATCAACATTCTTTTCAACAAATAATTTATGCCATCAAGTTTGCTAACGTTTTCATTAATGCTCATCTTAAGACTTTGTCTGTCAATAACAATGATATGTGGGGGCATCTGTGGTGAGTAGGCATGGCAAACATCTATGCCCGAAATCGAGGGTTCGCAGCCTTTCAGTTGTACCCTAGGATTTTTCAGAGCGTTTTTAACAATACGGTGCAAATTCTAGGGTTTGCTGATGTTATAGACATCATAGTGATGGTTCTAACTAATACAGCCGCTAAAATAGGATTCGTTGACAACGAATCCAAAACAAAAGACATGTGTACGAGGCAAAGTTATTAGCAAGAACACAGAAAAACAACCACCAAAGTAGGAAACTATACCTTCCAGAACGAGAACGAATTTGAATACCTTGGTACAAATGCCAACAATGAAATACAACCGGAAATCCAAAGAAGAATAATGGCGGCAAAAAGATGCTTCTTTGGGTTGCAAAAGCACCTCAGAAGTAATGCCTTATCCCATATCACAAAGATTAGAATAGATAAAACCATCATAAGGCCCGTTTAAAACATGCTTCAAAATGCTGGACTAACAAAAAAGCACAAGAGCTCGCTATCATGAGGTTTGAGCGAAAAATATTACGGAAAATCCTTGGAGCAGTATATCACAATAACTCGTGGAGGCAACGGTCAATCATAGAAGTAGTAGGACTATATAAAGATACCGACATTATTAGGTTTATGAAAGTAAACAGGCTACGATGGGTAGGGCACATATACAGCCACGTATTGGAACAGATGAAGTCCCTAAAAAACTCCTTGAAGAAAAAGTGCATGGAACCAGAAGTGTTGGAAGACCATAAACATTTCCCAGTGGACTAAATAATACTAAACCAACAGTAATTTCAACAATATTATTTTGTTAAATCCATCAGTTTTCAATATTTTTGGTTGTGTGAATAAAAAGGCAGAACCTGAATTAAAAAAGTAGAAAATGTTAATAAAAATAATTTAAACACAGATATAAATAATATTTTTAAAAATATACTACAATAAAGTTAACTAATAAATTTTAAATTATGAGATAGAGTAAAATATAATTAAAATCAAATAGTTCCCTTATAAGATTTTCATTCAATTATATAGAATATAGAAAACACGTAATTTTATATTTTTATTTTTTTGTCTTTCACATTCATTAAAGTCAATCAATGGGATAGAAAGAAAAATACTAAAAAGAATTTACGGCCCAAAGAAGACACAGGTTGGCTATAGGTTGAGATCTAATAAGGAAATTTACAATGGAGTGAATGATTTGGAAACAGCCATAAGAATAAGAAGATTAAGGTTCTACGGACATATGGTGAGGATGTACCCAAAGCGATTAAATAGAGAAATCTTCTATAAAATGAGAGGATACAAGAGTGCTGGGGGTTACATCAAACATATGAAGGAAGAAACTAAAAGATTGAAAATAACAGGCTAAGACTGTTTCGATAGGGAGGAATATGGGAAGAGACTCAAAGAAATATAGGTCCTTGTGGAAATGAGGGATGCGAGAAAAGGAATAGCGTGGACCGAGGAAAGGAGAAAAGAACAATCGGAAAGAATGAGGAAAAGGTGGGAAGAAAGAACGAAGGAGAGAATGAAGTCAAAATTAAGATATTCGCGTGTTCTCTAAGGCCGTTCCGTGGAAAAATAAGTCAATCAATGATTCTCTTATCCGATTTACAGTATTCCTAAAAAATTAAATATTAATAATACAAAAACTAAAATTAAATATTAATATTATGGCTCTCACTTATACTTACTTTCTCTCTATCTCTCTTCATTTCTTCCCACTAACTCAATCATATTTTTAATTGCGTCGACTGGAGCATAGATGTGGTCATGGGACCTCCTGGGATTTTTCCATTTAACTACTTTAAAAGAAACAAAAACGATGTATTCATTAATTTAGTTTAGATTCCCCATCATACTTCTAACTCTCCTTTATGGATGTGGCCGCTAACGTTGAAGGATAAAAAACGTCTTAAGGAATTCGAAAATAAGAGGTTTCGGGTCCAAAAAAGGATGAGACTCTGGAGAAATTTGGAGACTACACTAAGCAAAGTTGCGAACCATGCACCCTGTTTATATTATTCGAGTGATAGGGCTACGAAGATTTAGATGGAATTGTAAAGTGGCTGGACTTAGTAACGAACGAATTCCTAAAAAGTTAATAAGCGCCACATGGAAGAGTCTGGCCTTAAGTGGGAGGATCGCGTTAGTCTGTGTGATCTGTGATCTGGCAGATTTGGGTTGGATAGTGGTCCAAGTACGGAGGTGTGCAAGGGGAGATTGTTGGTATCGGGTTCGCTATAATTTATTACTATTGTTATATTCAAAAATATTTTGAATGGCAAATCGTATACATTCAAATGCTCATTTAACTAAACCTAATGGGATTCATTCATCTTTAAATGAGTTATACTGCAGTTTAGATTTTTTTTAAATAATGAATTGAAGGCGTGTGTCAACAGTAATTAGTACATTCATCGTTTACATGATTTATCGTATTTAAAGTGATAATAATAAATGCAACATTGTATAGTGTGATATGTTAAGGTGGAACCGCAGTGAGACGGGATGCAGATGAAGTGCTCTGAGTAGAAGCAAATATCAGAAATGGATGGGCAGAATTGCTGCGAGCGAGGACCCTGCCAAGACTAGTAAATCTAGGCTTTGGTCTGGTCCTAGCAGAAGCTCAAGTATACTCCATCCTCTATCATCTAAATGTGCGACTAATATTCAGTATACGTATTTAGTGCTCCTATATCCTATCCCTATCGTGTAGTATCTAAGGGTGTTAGTTTGTCGCAATAACTGGCATAAACTACAGCAAATATTGCAGAATGGTTTGTCCAACAAAGTATATCATAGGATTTCATTTTTTACGAATCAATGCATAGGCACGACTATCAATCAGACACAAAGTGAAAATGTTTGATCAATTTTCTTTGATCTTTACCGGGTTTGGCATTTCCCTTCTTTTCTACCCTCTTCTTTCGAACCAACCCTACCACAGTCTTTGCCGGAAATTCTTACAATAATTAGTAAGGAAGAAAATCGTATTTTACTTTATTTCTTGTGCATATGAATAATAATAATAATAATGATAATAATGATGATCTCAAGTAAACAAGGCCAACAACGATACCTGGTATTTTAAACATGCATATAGTATATGTGTGACGATTAAAAAGGCAGATATGTTTATTACAAAATCGAGGTATCTCTGAAATACTAATAATGGTCTAGGAGGTCCTTCGATCGAAAGGTTAATGGTATGCCTGCAAGACGGAGCTTTCGTAAATCCAATTTGTCATGAAAATTTCGATACATATTTCGTGTCATATTTTCAACAATCTCGCATTGTATTTTAAGTATATACATTGCAGATATCCTGAAAGAACACATACATATTTATAACTTCTAATATAAAGATTTACCAATATCCAAAATGAACAAAATTGTGCGATCTGAAAGCTCTTAATGGCGTATTGTAAACGAGCCTGTCACTTAATATACCCAGTCTGAGATGTAGGTTAAAAAAAATAAAGGGTTGCTCTTTTAGTGAGAAAAATATCATTTCAATTTTTTTTTCTTTATATTTATATCCACACCTGTCAAATAAAATAATGACAATCGGCAGATTGACTGACAGTAAAATTAAATACAATGACTTGAAAGGCATGAAGAAGAACAGTACCCAGCGGTAGCTCTCCCTTGGCTTGATTCAATTTCCTATGATAACAAATCCCTTATCCACATTCTTTTTAGTCTCCTCCTAGTGTTCTCAGGCATGAGAGTCGTGGCCATTTGTTCAATCAATGGGTTTGGGTGTGAGTGTAGTTTTTCTTGAAAGCGTTTGTAGTATGTTCGTATATGTTCGCCAACCGTTGGTATTTTTAAGTCAGTATGTAGAGTTTTGTTATTGATATACCAGGATGCTTTTGTGACATGTCTGAGTACTTTCGATTGGAAGGTTTGTAGTCGTTTTCTGTGAATCTGTTTAGCAATGCCATATATTTGTAATGCATATGTCCAAACTGGTTTTAGTAAGTAAGTGTACGTGTTTAATTTTTGTCGTGTTTATAATTTGAAGTTCTTCCTGAATAGAGAATTCATTAAGTTATATTTCAATTTGATTACTCATTGAATATTTTAATAACCTACAAAAGTTTTTGACTTTGGATTGTAGCCATAGTGTAAAATACGGCCAATTTGTTGCATATGTTCAGCGATTGTTATATTTTTCCAACATGTGTGACATACTAATTGAACGAATAACTAAAAAGCTATTAAAATCATATTAACATCTGTTATTGAAAACATTTAACGATTTACAAACAATAGGAATATTCACAAATGCATACACACACACTTATTAAAACGAAACTTAATTTTTTTTAATACATTCAAGCCTAAAAGATAAAATGTTTTTGTTGATGTATGAAATATTGTCAAAGTTAAATAATAAATAAAGTTTAATTTCTTAAGTGTAATTACTTAAGAGGTAGCTGCTGAGATCTTACAATTACTAACATTTATTTAAAATGTTATTTTAATTAAAATATTTTTCGTGAGTGATATCAACTTTATTAATCACGTTCTCCTAAAAGTCTCTAAGGGGAACCTGTAAATTGGTAAAAGATCTAGAAATCTAAAAACTCTTGTAATTTTCAACTTTTAGATTAAACTCTAAGTAGGTAGAAAAAATGGTTAATCATAAGGAAATAATGTTTTTTTTTTAATTATCAGTTGTAATATACATGTCGGTGAGATACCGGATGATATGTTTAAATGGTACCAAGATGTATAAGGTCAATTAAAGCATCATACTATAGAATACATTTTAGGCTTCGAATTTATCTCTAGATTGGTGTAACGTTTCAATGTTATATTATTACATGGAGTATCATTCCTCCCTAATCAGTCAAAGTACCTGTTGGGATCACATACTGTCTCAAGTAGTTTATATTAATAATTCTAAACCTGTACAACTACAAACCAACGGAGATATATTAGATATAATAAACTATTATGTTATATAATAAAAACCAATTTTAGGTGCCTATTAAATTATTTTCTATAATGGCCTTTAGTTTGATAAATTTTCCGACTTTTAAAGAATATATCAGAAGAGGTTACTGGTAGAGAGATTTAAAATAACTATACATACTACAACACTTAGATGATTCTAAAAGTTGCAATTTTTAACAAACAGTTTATATCTTATCTTCTGTATTGGAAAATTTAAGCAGGAAAAAAGAATAAAACAGTGTTGTTATAATTAGTAATTAATTGTATCAATTTAATGATTTATCTATACGTTAAAATTTGCATCTACCAATTATTTCATAACTCATTCGGAAAACACTGATATACCATGGGGCGATTATCAAATCGCATCCTTAAGACGTTTATAGATTCGGATTAAAACTAATCACCATATATTTGCTGTCACGGTAAACAAGTCGGGATGTCGCTCAGAATGCGTTTATTGTAGAGGGAAGTTCATTCTATTTGGTTTGAAAGGTGGTTATAATATGTATATAACATAAGCAATAACTATATCTCAAGGACTGACATTATTATATTTAGTACAAAATTATATTTATATTTACGTAGCCACTTATGTACTACGAGGATGTACACGACACCGCTTTCCTCAGTACAATTAACTCATTTTTGGCGAAGTTCGACTTAACCACTTATTCACCTGGTCTGCAGACATATCCTCATAAAAATATTATTTATATTATGCATTCTATGTTGGTACATCACATATTTCAAATTTATGTAAAGATGAAGCCAGACTAAAGAGACTGGAAATATAAGACGTCTATGAATAAAGAATGATGTCATACAGAAACAATTGAGTTACCCGCTGCGCTAGGTGGAATTCTAAGAAAAAAGTCGGGATCACTGCTTTTATTTTTACTTGGCTTCTAATCTATTGAAATATTTACAAATCAACTATTCAATCAAATCCTGATAGATACTGCTCATTGCATTGAATTCTAAATTGAAATAGTAAAATGAGTCTTAATTTAAACCAGGCCCGTGGTTGAAATTTTAATACTTTGTGACCCTAAAAGAGAATATACTTTAAAAAAGAGAACATCGCTTTTTCTTCTTAATATGAGGCCCTCAGAAGTGAGCTTTTGTTACAGCTTTAAAAAAAACAAGTTAAATTTTTCAACTTTTTCAGTAGGTGATTAATAATACCGACATTATTTATTTTCGAGAATACTTAAATATATTTATAATTGCTTTAATTTTTTAATATTTTTGTTTTGAAATAAGACATTTGCCAATGAGCATTTGAAAAAATCTAATTTATATTGGGCAGCAAGATATCGGATGGTCGAACGACCAATGACCCCGGTATAAGAAAAAAATATTGAGAATTAGAAGAGAAAAGATTAGCGGGATTTGAACCCGGGTCGTCCGCATCTCCGTGGCAGTGCTCTTATAATTTGAGCTGCCAGGGTTCGCCTCTCAGTCAGGACAAATCCGTTCTCTTCACCGATCCCATATCCCCGTGTTCTCGCAATGTTTCGATGTATACACGAGGAAGAATGTTCAATTAACATTACTTGAATTAGGATCTTGTTGACTTACGTCATTATATTATTTTTAACCAGAAAGTAGGTTTCAGCTTGTATTTTTTTGTAAATCTAAGCGACAGTTTATGTTACACGTATATTACCTGTAAACAATCAACTGTGCATTTAGTAAATTCCACGGATATTATATTCAAATTGTTCTGGTTTCATTGTAATATTATTACTTTGAGTATCATCGCTATCTAACCAGTCAAAGTATCTGTTGGGGATCACATGCTGTCTCATGTAGTTTATATTAATAATTCAAAAACTTTGCCACTCCAACCCATAAAGACTTTTGTATTCGGTAGATGGTAGTAGGCTGTAGTGATACTAAGACGACGCACACAGGGGTATTTGATGCTAAAAGTTGATCATAATTATTTTTATGTACGTTTTGATGCTATTTCATAACTTTAGTATAACAGAGGTTTGAACTATATAAAAAGAATAAAAGAAACTAGGAAAAACATTGAACACAACCTTTTTATATTACATTTAAAAAAAAATTAAAATAGGTACATAATAATGATATGACAGTACAATAATGTTAATAAATAATATTAATCTGAGAAAAAATCCCATCCTTCTTCATCAGAAGTCATTTCATCTTCTGTGTTGTCCTCAAATTGGGTACATGGGCCCCATAGGAGCAATATTTCAATGGTTTCTTGCTTGAAAGACTTTTACATTTTTGTGGGTCTGGGCTGTTAGCAGCTCAAATATGGATCAGATATTAATAAAAGCATATTCACAACATCCGTATTGCATTGAATGCAACAAAATTTTCTGGAATATCTTTTCCGGTATTTCCGGAAATGTATGTTCCTTGCTTCTGCTGCCTCCTCTGACAAATTACCAATTGGTAGAAGAGCATGATCAATAATAATTGGGCCATGTATTAATATTTTATGTAGTGTAGGTGACATTGGATACCATGAGTACAGTTCGATGTGCCTATTCATGACAATAGGCAGGGAATTATTTAGTATATATTTTGTGGCCACTAGATATCATTTCTAAAATAGCCGCGAATCTGTCGATAAGGTTTCAATACCTGTTTTGTTTGCAGATACCTCGGTGTTAGCAAAGAACCTCCTGCTGGTGTTTCCATAATTATACCTGCCAAAATTAGCTTTTGCACATCCACTATTAGCCCAAGTCAAATCCTGGAATGCTTTTTTAGGACGACCCAAATTAGATAAACATGGTTTTATAGGAATTTCAATGATTCCTTGCAACCAATCATGGTATTTTTTAAAAAAAAATACACTTTCTGTCCTCTTAGCAGCCTGCCATTTTGATTTCATATCCGATTTGAGTCTTGAAAATTTTTGCTGAAACTGTTGCATTTGTTCCTCTGAGAATGTATGTTGTTTTACAATATTTTCCTCGACTAATCCCAACTTCTGTGAAAAATCCATTCCTATACAGTCTTTAGCCATCTTATAAACAGCTTGTCGGGTCATGATATTTAATCCAGAGGAGCCTATAACAAGTGAATTGTTGAAAAAGTGAAAATAATAAATAACCTCGTTTGGTTCTGCAACAGCTGACTGTTTGCTTATTTAATGCATGTTTTGGCACTTTTTGGCAGCTTTTGATAAAACTGGGAAACAAAACTCTAACGTTAAAGAAAAGTCAAAAATCAAACCCGGGAAAAGGCCGGACGTATATAAAAATTACTAATTTATATATCTCTTATGAAAAAATGTGCACAAAATCAATCGTTTAACAAAAAATTATTAAAATAACATTGAAAGACATCACTAGATGGATGTAGTTATTTTCTGATTCTACATACTTAGCTGTATAATATCCGTTTTAAAAATCACCGATATTCAATTGATAACATAACACAATAAATAATACACAGCTATTTTATTTATTCACTTGGTAACAGAGCACGTGCGGCTTGTAATACCTTCATAATACAACTATTATAGTGGCAGGTACAGCTGTTTCCCCGGAAAAAATGATGATCTTATGTTCTATAAACGTTTGGCTTAACGTAAGTAGAGGTATGTTCCCGGAATTGTCAAACATTCGTTTTCCTATTTTGATCGATTTTTAGTATCAAATACCCCTGTGTGTGACGGTCGTTCTGAAAGGTGACAGGTAGGTTTTTCCTGCAATAAAGGTTACCGACTTTGTAGAGGCCAGTTGAGGTGGGTCAAATACAACAGAGACTATCCGTGGTGGTTGAAAGATCAAATAATTTATCTGTTGGTTGATCGGAACGGATTTGAACACAGCCGTCGAAGGCAAATTGCCCTTCTCTAATTAAATATATATTTCAGGCCAATAATGGTTTAATAATGATGCCCAAAACGCATATATCTGATAGCGAAATAACCGGTTTCAGTTTCGTTACCTGAAGTTAATTTCTTAAAGGTTACGATCATGTTTGAGTGAACAGTGAATAATAGGATTTCTAGTTAGCAGTGCACGTGTGGGAGCGGACTACACAAGGACTTTCCTAATAAAGCATTCACAGTGCAATACTAGGAAAGCATATTTATCTGCCTGCTATTTGCATTGTGACAAAAGCTCTGTGCTAGGCGCAATATCAACTCAACCCATACTTCCTTAAGTGCTTCAATATTAAATGTGAGGTTGGTGTTGGTGCTTCAATATTAATGTTGAAAAATGTATCATATTTCAATAATTAATAAAGGTAAAATAAATAAAATTATGAATTTTGGGTTTTTCTAATCGTTTGTTTTTTTATTTGACGACACTTTTATGCTGCTATGGCTGATCGGACGATGCTACAGCGGGAGCTCTAAATTTTGCCTATCCAGTTTCAATTAGGATAGGGACATTTAACGAGTGCCTGACACCGTACAGGCTCGGGTCCTGTCCGTTTACGTCTTTTCCGAAGGACGGCAAAGAGCTAAACTACTCTGAAAAAGGTATTATTTCGAAGCCATTGCTATTTCTAACATTTATTTATTTTTTGAATTTTTACAGATTCAAGGCTGTGATTCATAATCCATCATATATGATTTTAAATTTTCATTAAATGTGAGATAATGTGCAAACCTAAAATGCGCAGTAAGAGATTGAAGAAGCAATCAGAAAAAAATGCCTTTTCTCAGTAGTCGATTTATGTATTAAGGAGCAAAACATGTAGGCCATTAGCGACAGATCCATTTAATAACACTGATTTTCAGTGGAAGTGGGAGTTCTGATGATATTAATAGGTCCATGAGGAAAGAGCTACTTCTTTTGATAGTTTTCGGCAGTATTTTTTCATAATATCTGCATAGGTTTATTGAAATAGAAAGGTAGAAAAATAGAATTTCTTATAAAAGTTCATTCCAAAATTATATATCGACTTGAGTTTATTTTTACTTTTTATCATATTCGATAATATTGTATTAGCCTTGTTCCAAAGTTCACATATCCACGCAGTTAAATACAGTTTTGATGTGATGTGAAAACTAATGTGACCTAGTTTGTAGGTTTTGTTACAAAGTCCAAATGAAGATATTGAAAAAACTTTAAGGAAACTTTTAGCTGCTTCTTGGCCAAATAAAAATCTAATTTGAGGTAAGGTTTATATTATTTATCCACACATGACGATATTTCGCCGAAAAAAGATTTACAGGTGGGCTTCAAAATCCCTCTGTACTACAATGCAGCACCGGAAGGACTAGAAAAGCGATAAAAAAAGAAACTCGTTCCACCAATAATCGTGTAAAATATGTTGACAATATATGTTTACACTATATTTTAGTGTTAACATATTTTTTAAACATTCTATTAAAACAAATTATGCATCGCTCATTTACCTCCTTACTAACTTAATATTGTTCATTCGAATAGTATTTGAAGGGGCTGAAAGATTTTATATTAAAGCTAAATTTTAATTTTGAAGAATAATATAAGTCTAAATAGTGGATATCCATATGGAGCTATAAGAAAATATTTGCAGATGTTTTTTTAGTATCAGTAAATAACTATATTTTTAATTTTTATTGTCACTAGGGCGCATTTTTTACGGAAATATTTCAATGGACTTAAATTAAAGTTTAGTGTCAATATAAATCTTTTAGCCACATCAAACACTTTTCAGATTATCAATGTTATGTGTGTTAGGATATCACTGATCAGTGCTATATTTAGATATGTGAATATGTGAAATTTTGAATGAGCTAAATGTATAATTATAATGAAATAAATAAATAAAAATGAATCAAGCAGATATAAATTACTATATTCCTAATTATCATGGATTTCTACAATTTGGTTAATTTGAGGTAAGAAAACCGGTGTCGTTATTGGTTAAATTTAGGGGTAAATTTCGATTTAGCTAGTAAAATATATCAAATAAAGAGTTTTCCTGATTTTGCGTGTTTTTTTTCCCTTGTGCCTTTTCCCTTGTGGGTCTTTCCTGCTTGTGTTCTCTAATTGGTATTTATCCATATGAAGTCATTGGTCCGGTAAAACTCTACATAATTACATTTCAACATAAAAGTTTTGCTGATGCGGTCAATGTGATCATTGAGTGGAAATGGATGGTTCTTTTTTCATTCTTCTCATTCTTGTTACTTACTAAAGCAAATCGGCTTAGAAACCATTTGAAATCCTACATATTTAACAAATATACTTCTTTCTCTTTAGAATTTTATTTGAATACGAATAGCAAATTATACTCGAACCGATTTGGGATCGAGAGATACATTTTTTTTCTTGATTCATTATAATCAGGTCGATTTAAAAAAAAATATGATATAGTTATCAAGCGCTGGGGGACTTGTAAGAAACATATAGATTTATGGAAATATTGAAGATTATAGTATGGATATACAAGAGACATGGATTATCTTACGTGGCATCTTTCTGCTCTCCTACCTCCTACCTTCTCTACTGTCCTCACCATAGAGCTAGTATAAATGTTAAATATAAAGGGAGGAGAAGGAATTTTGCACTGCTGATAACATTTAAGTAACACTTGAAATTAAAAAAAAAACACTACCACCGATGTTTATTATATATAGTTGATCAAATATTAAAGTAATTACAAATCCCCTATTCCAATTTGGTTGTTGGACTAATCCCTTATGGTCCCCGCTTGGCAATTAAGTTTGAATTATTGTAAAGATTTTTCTGGTTTCTAGCTAATGACCGAGAAAAGAAAAATACAATAAAAGGAGCCAATATAAAGTATTAAACATCAAATAAATTTAATCAGGGACTGCTTAAAGCATATTTTATTTCTAATTCGCATTCTTCTATTCCTGAAGGGAGTAGAACTCAAACGAATTTAGGTACTCTTCCAAACAAAAGATTGGAGTTAATTTATTGCTTACATTTTCATGGACCATAATGAAATATTATCTCCGTAATCCGCTCTCAGAAAGGCAAGGTAATTATTTTTTATTAATAGTTTCCTTTGAGAAATATTTTTAATAAATTTTGTTTTTATTCTAATGATGTCCGAGTAAATATTTCATAATTTTTTTTTTTTTTTTTTTTTTTTTTATTTATTTATTGATATTTACAACTATATTACAATAATATAACAAGTAAATTGGCTGAGTGATACATAATGATATGATATAATGACATGTAGAGAAACTACCCACTGGTAGTACTCAAATCGCATGTTCAACTAAGAAGGTCACGTGGCCATCTTCTTCTCAGACGCCTCGGAGGATTATCGGGAATTGAAGAGGAAGCTAAGTTTGAAACTAGAGGGTTTGAGTGGAAATGAAGTTTGTTATGAAAGGATAGATACCGGGTTCGGGCCAAATCAGCAACAAATGGGACATTAAGGTCGTTATGGATGACTATATTCTTAACAAAATAAGGAGCGTTGAGGATTTTACGAAGGATTTTGGATTGTAGGGATTGGATACGAGAAGAATTTGATGGCTTAGTGGAGCCCCAAAGCTCTACTCCGTAAGTCCAAATAGGTCGTATGATGGTCATGTAGATGAGTCTTTTGTAATTAACTGGGAGCTTAGAGCGTTTGTCTAGTAAGTGTTGAAGTAGCCTGAAACGTCAACCCTAAGTATCGGATCTGTTCTACAGGCACAAGTGGGATATTATTAAAGGATACTGAAGGGCAGGAAGTCATTGGTTTACGACGTAAGGTAAAAGTGATTTGATGGGATTTTTGAGAATTTATTTTAATTCTCCAGTTCTGGCACCATTCTTCAAGATCAGTGATATGGGATTGGAGGCTTTGGGATACAATAACTGGATTGGTATTGACTGATAATACACATGTATCATCAGCATATGTGGTAAGGATAGTATTAGGATGAGTTGGGATGTCAGCTGTATAAACTGTATAAAGGATTGGGCCAAGGATACTACCTTGAGGAACACCAGCAGATTGGGAAAAGAGGGATGAATAGACATTATTATGGTTTACTTGGAAAGTTCTGTTTGTGAGATAGGATTGAAGGATGAGAAAGTAGGTAGGTGGTAGAAATTGACGGAGTTTATAGAGCAATCCCGGATACCAGACTCGGTCGAAGGCCTGTTCCACGTCAAGAAAGACGCCCGAACAATATGATCCACGTTCTAATGCAGAGGAGACTACATCCACCACACGATGACATTGCTGAATAGTGGAGTGGGATGCTCGGAATCCAAACTGGTGATTTGGAATTATGTGATTTGCATCAAGGATGGGGTGCAATCGTTTGAGGATGAGTTTTTCGAGGATTTTACCCATACAAGGTAGAAGAGCGATAGGACGGTAAGAGGAAGGGTATTCTGGTTTTTTTTTAGGCTTGGGTATCATTTTTACAATGGATAGTTTCCAGAGGTCAGGAAAATATGTGGAGCGGAGTACAGCATTATATATATAGGTAAGGAATAGAATGGCTTTTCTAGGAAGGTGTTTTAAGATATGAATTGTGATGAGGTCGTGCCCAGGAGCTTTGCGGGAAGGTAATCTGTGTATAATGTTGGATATTTCTGTAGGATGGAAGGCTTTGGGTGGGAGGGACATTTGGAGGGGAACATCTAACGCTTCTTTTATATGTTCAATGTGAGTTGGGTTAATGATATCAGGATGTGGATGAAAGATTTTGGAAAGGTACTGACCAAATAACTGTGATTTTTCTCCGTCAGTTCTTGTCCAGTTATTTGATTCAGTAAGGAGTGGATGATTAAATTCTTTGAACTTTAGGAGTTTTTTAGTGGTCATCCATAATGTTTTGTCGGTGATGGTAAGATTTTCAGTCCAGGTAATTAAATTTTGAATTTTGAATTTCTTGATTTCTGCTTTTAGTTTGTTAGTTAATTTTGTATAGATAGTTTTATCTGCTGGGTATCGAGTTCTATGCCACTTCGATCTTGCTCTGCGTTTTTCTCTTAATAAGATTCGAATATGCTGTGGCAAATCAGTCTGTTGATAGTTAATAATTGTATGATTTGTGATGTTATCATGTAAACTGCTTCTGATTGAAGTTGTAAGTTTCTCTATGGCTGTATCAATGTCTTGTTTTGTCTTCAGTGAAATTTTTAAGTCCAGTTTGTCCTCCAAGTCATAACAAAAATCATCCCAGTTGACACGTCCTGTAATCAGTGTGGGAGGGGAAGGCTTGGGAGCAAAACTTGAGTGTAAGAAAAGGAGGACTGGACTATGATCTGATGACAGGTCGTCCAAGGATTCAATGTTGGCATGTGCGGGGGAAATTTGGGATGTAACAAATATGTCAAGGATGTCGGGACGTTTTTTGAGGGATGTAGGCCAATAAGTAGGATTTTTTGGGGCAAGGATTGAGTAGCTTTTTGAGGATGTGATGGAAGATAGAATATTTCCACGGGAGTTGGATGTTCGACAACCCCATCGTTGGTGTTTAGCATTGTAGTCTCCTCCAGCAATGAAGCGCGGTCCAAATGATAGGAATAAGGAATCTAAAAGGTTATGGGAAATGGAACTACCGGGAGCACAGTATACAGCTGAAAGTGTGAAATGGAATGGACGAGTCGTAATGTTTACAGAGGTTGATTGGATAGCATCAGTTGGAATGGAAGGAATCAAGGAATGGGATATATTTTTATGAATGAGAACACAAGATCCGGCATGTGAAGTGTTATCTGGGTGGTCTGATCTGTAAGTGATGTAGTCACGTATGTAGAATAGTGAGCGGTGTGTGAAATGTGTTTCAGTCAGTAAAGCAATATCAATTTGTTTGTCATGTAGAAATATGTCAAGTTCGTCACGGTGATTATTCAGTCCATTAGCATTTTCATAATTTAGAACTTTTTATTTTACATCTTACTACTCCGTTACGTGTCTTTTGCTCGTTGATTAATATTTTTTATTATTTAATTTCTTACGGGTCATTTAATACAACAAATCTCATACATATTTGAAGATCCCTGAAAATCCCAGAGCCAATAGAATTTGTTCTGCTTTTTTGACTCCTATTGATGTCACAGGATTTGCATAACAACAATGATCAATTGTTAGAAAATGACCGTTGGAAAGAAACAAACCAATTGTTTGAAATTTTTCTAGATAAAAAAAATCTATGAAATTTAATAATTAAATAATAAAGAATAATTACTTGTTTTACAATTTCTCGATAATATAACCAAAATTCATTTCAATCTGTTTGTTAAGATCATTCAAAATACTTAGACATTTCCTTGTAATCCTAGCAGTTCAAATCAAAGATATATTCTACAGGCAGTTTTAATATAAGTAGGGAATATATATTTTTTATTAATGCGTTCATCTTCATCTTAAAAATATATTGGTTACTTGTCTTAAATAAGTATTTGAAGCATATTCATTACGAGCTACCTCTGCGGACCAGAATCTTATTGAACCATTTTTTTAATGTAACCATCCATTAACTAAAGATGGTACTGAGTTTGGTCCAGAATAAAATAAAATATTTGTTATCGATTTATTCAATGTATCTTGAACCTTTAAGAAACAGTCATACTTGACAGACATATTTTTTTTTCATCATTACACCATCTATGTATAGAAAAAAAAAACGAAACCGTAGAGCACACCTTTTAGTAACTCTTTCTAGGTAAAGCAATTTCATTCAACAACATGGATATTAAATTATATTCGACATCAGTTACATTTATATACAAATTTAGGTCACTCTTATTAAAAGTTTTTTTTGGGGGTGAGTGTGATAGGGGGTCAATCAAAAAGGGGTCGTAACTTCATTTTAATGGAAAAAAATGCTTGCGTGACGTTCACAATTAGTGTACGCAGTTTGAAAATTTATTTAAAGAGTAAGGGGAAATAATAACAATTAATAAATGTTGGCATATGAATCTGTTTAATAAGGTAAAATTCATTATTATATAATAATTACTTGATACAACCATTAGAATACTTTTAAATTAGATTCTATTTATGTCAGGGAGCACTCATTTGTAACACAGTTAATAAATATTTGCAGTAAATTTATATCTTATTTAATCTATATTGTTTAAAGATAACTACAAAATATTGGCAGACAGAATTATCTCATAGCATACTCTATTATTGCCAGAACACTTCAGTACCTCACTCGCTTTTGAATATTTCATGAAGTAATGCAACCTTCTCTCTTCTTGTTTGTTTTATAATTCTCTTTGCTTTTTAATGGCGATGACGTTGAAAAACAGAAAGACGGCAGAATCCTGCACTTCGTAATTACAATTAAAGACGTTGTTTTGTAATTAATATAGATTTTTTATAGATATTTATGGGTAGTTTCTCTAGTTGTCTTTATCCATGACATGAAGTATCATTTAATTTATTTACTTATTGTATTTAAAAAAAAGACATTTCATTAAATGTATATAAGAAGGTGCTTAATTGCAGACGTGGATGCTGTGACAACACCCCTTTTTAGCCCCGTTGTTATTAGGTCTCGTATTTTTTTGTCTTTACTGCTACCTTATTAACCTTCGACCGCCATTTTGTTTTTTCCGCAATTTAAAGGCATTACCTTGAATTATCTTTCACTAAGTTGAACTTCCTTCCGGCTGAATCCGATGTCACCTGCTGTTACTGCAGTTTGAGGTTGGTGAATGAATCTTCGAGATTGATGGAAATAAAGAGAGGGGATATCCTCAGGATCTAAAAAACTCGTATTTGACAAGCTTGGGGGAGCTGGACAATTGAAGAGTTTCTGGAAACGCCCCATGACTGCGATCAGGATTGTGCTTGAATCCCAATGACAGCATAGTGCCTTGAAAAAATTATCGATGTTGCAGAGATTTGTGCTAGCAGAATAGCGAAGTAGTGTGACTCGAGAAAGCCAAAATATGACTCCAAAGCTCTTGACCTTGATTCTGAGTGACACGACGAATAGAGCTCATCCAATGAATTTGAACATGGCGATAAATCTTTGAGCACAATTTAAGATATAGTTCGAATTACCCCAAACCTTTTATGCATCCGAGATCGGGGGTCCCCCCTACATGGGCTGTCGGTAATAGGAGTTGTATTCTAAAGGTTGAGTTACCCGGTTCTAGGAAACATCTATAAGAGATTCGTGCAAGGCATCCTGGTGTTTGTATCTCTTTCACTGAGTTGCATCTCAACCTCAAAACAAGAAGCTGACGACTGTCATATCATACAATTAGACTAAAGCATTAGAAACAAGAGGGGTTCGGGTATAGTAATGACACGGCTCACAGTGGAACGAATCAACGCATTTGTTGGACATTAGTTCAATTCTCTAATAACTAAATTTGTCCTTTATTTTGATCTTAAATTATACATTATACTTCTTCCCAACGAAATCCATAGATAAATTAATTGTGAAATTAAATCTTATATGAATAATTCTAAATTGAAATATAAATTTTTCTAAAAACTCATATTTTTAAAGCAATCCACTGTTTGAGGTAATGCATTAAATTAATCATGCACCTACTGAAAAAAAACTCATCCATAATAAGATATTTTAGGCAAATAAAACTTGGGATTATTTCAAACGTCTGGGATTTTTCGGTGAAAATTGAATTCACAGTAAATAACTAGAATGTTTGAAGTTTTTTTTCTATTAGTCGGATTCTGCTACTATGTGCTATTTTCCGAGAAAATGATTTTTTCTTTTTCTTTTCTTTTCCGGGCCTCGAGAATTAATTTAAAATAATTTCTGTTGATATTGGCGTCTACTTTACGCAAGTTTTCTTTTGTTTACCAATGTTTGTTTACAATCATTTATCCGAATAATCCTTATCTAGCATAATATTATTAACAATGAAACTCAGTTTGTGTGTGGTATTTGAACGACATAAGTGTAATGGTGCACATAGGTGCAATAGTCCCTACAACAAATCGTCAAGTTTTAAATGTTTATTTTTATTTCGTTATTTAAATAAAACAATTTTATATTGGCACCTACATTTATTATAATTTTGATGTATCAATTATACCTAGTATATTAACTAACAAAAGTAATTATTAATTATTATATTAATTTTGTTTAATAATTAAATTATTTGGTTTGTTACTTTTTCCTTTGTATATTTATTTAATACCTATTTATCTGTTTTTCCATAGAATACTGTAAATAAATTATCGAACATCAAAATATCAAATCTAGAATTTTTACACGTTTACCCTGAAATGTTTGATCCTGTTTATCTTATAATTAAATGGTCCCTTCATTAAGCTTTAAAACCGTAGCAATAGCCTTATTCTAGGAGAACCAGAAGCGGAGATATTAATGAATGTCCAGTCCTCCCTCACGCTCGTTCCACTGTGCGGCTTCTGGAAATGTATTGACTTTATTTTGATCCTGATAAGTTTTTATAATTACTTAGCTTATTGATACCATTTAAAATAAATAAATTAATGAAATATTAATTAATTTCACTAAATATTAATTTATATTGGCACTAGTTTTTCTAAAGTAACTTAAATAAAAAACCTACATTTTGGAAAAACGAGAAAAACTACTAGTGAGTTTGCAATAGCATTATGACTGAGATTGACACAAGTGCTTTCTGGCAGGCAAGCTGTGAAGCTAGGTTGATACAGTTTTGATGAGTGATAAAGACCTATTTCATTCATGGTCATTACTCACCACAGAAAAAACACCGATTTAGAAATATTGGTGCGATATGTCTATAAAATGCAATCTATTTTGTATACAGCTAACTTATTATATATATTTAGTTTATTATATGTGAAATATTACACCAGACCTTTAACTACGTAACAGGCCAATTTTTATAAATTAAGATGTTTGGACTACGTAAGAAGACAAAAAAAAAGATAAGAATATAATAAAGGAATTTGTTTTTTATTTAATGAAATTTACAACTGTATCAAAATAATACAACAAGCAAATAGGATGATTGGTACATATTAGCATGAAAGGCAAGCAGAGAAACTACCCAGTGGCAGTACATAAATAACAAGTTCAACTTAGAAGGTCACGAGGCCATCTTCTCTTCAGACGCTTCGGAGGATTATCAGGAATTGAAGAGCTTGCTAGGTTTGAAACTAGTGGGTTTGGGTGGGAATGGATAAAGATTGATATCGGATTCGGGATAAATCAGCAACAAATGGGACATTACGGCTATTAAGGATTACTTTGTCCCAAGGAGTATTGAGGATTTTATGAAGGATTTTGGATTGTAAGGATTGAATACGAGAGGAATTCGATGGTTTAGTGGAGCCCCAAAGCTCCGTAAATTCATTCCGTAAGTTCAGATGGGTCTCATGTATGTCTAATGGTAGTCATGTATATAAGTCTTTTATAATTAATTGAGAGCTTAGAGCGTGTGTTTAGTAAATTTTGAAGTAGCCTGAAACAGCGAGGAGGAAATATGAGTTAAAAAAATAAACAAGGCTAGAAAAAACAGAAAACATTTTTGTTAATTATCTTTTGTTTTTCATTGTTTTATATCTTTTTATGTATTAATATAATATAAAAAGTAAGGTATGTTAAGATACGATGTAGTATGCTGCGTTTATATAACCCCACCACGGGCAGTACATCACTTTTACAATTTTTTAAAATAATTTTTTATCTTCAATAGTTTCTTCTGTTTTCTAACAATATTCCTATACCACTACAACCCATGAATGGTCTGGTGTTCAGTACATGGTAGAGAGGGTACTCTTTCTTGGACAGAGGTTCTCCAGGGAGGTGATTTGTCCTAACAATATTAATAAGTCTTATTCTTATAATATTAAAAAATCATAATTTTTTGTAATTGGAACCTTGTGCGTGTTTCCTATGAAAAATGTTAAGTTTCTTCCCAAAACATTTTCTATATCAACTTGAAGGCGCGTGTGAGCGTGGTTAGTTTTTTAGTGTCAGACCTGCTTTGTGGTTGGGCACGGAAAGGGTTGTTGACCCAGCAATAGGACAGAGGAAGGGATATAGACCAGAATAGAGTTCCGCTACATATTACCTCCTTCCATAAGGGCAGTTCATATATCCACAAAAAGGAAATCTTGCCGCTCAGAAACGTAAACATGTTTTTCTAAAATATGATTCATCAGGATGACTTACTCCAGATTTATTTTCTTGGGTCCCGGGACAATGTTTTATTGTTTATTTATTTTTTGTAATTTGAAATCATTGAAACTCCAAGAAGACAATCACAGATTCCTTAGGATTACAATCGAATCTATGACCAGTAATTTTCCTCTACAAATACTAATATTCGTTCATCTGAAGCCATATATACATGGCTAAACTTTATGGGTTTTACTTCTGCCAACTTCTTCCTCCTTCAATCCGAATATGAGTTGAACATCTGTCTCATCCCACTTTATCTCCACCCATAATTTCATCTGATACCCAAAATTACGCAAAGATATTTTAATATTTAAGGTTCTTAAATTACTCAAAAAATTAATTTTATGTTTAATTTAGGCACGGACCGCTTCCTAGTAAAAGAATGATAGTGTTTTATGGATTAAAAAATAAGTTATTGCAGTTTCTTTTATAAGAATTTTGATATTCAAGTCCTTCAAGTTTTCTTCAATCATTAATTTCCAACTTATAATAAAAATATAATATAATTAATGCAAATTACAGGATTAAAAGCCCGATTAATCACATTAATTAGCAATTGTATAGTCTTGAAGATTTGTCTTGGTTGTAGTAATCGGGATGTGCTGAGTCCGCCCCCAGTTTTTTCGGAGAGAAAAGGGTGAGGGAAAATCTCCCCGGAGGGGTCAAAATGGGGTGCGGAATATTAAAAAATGATTTGCACCAACTAAGTTGAATAAGATATTGTTTCTTTTAGTTCTTTTTCTGGATCGATAGTTGAAAGCTTAGTCTCTTTTCGCCACCGATTACAGTTTAGAAGTTATTGATAAATTAGTGTAAAAGGATTCGCCATTAAACTACATGAAATTTTCTATGTCCCGTATAAGTTATTTAAAATAGGCGTTGTAAAATTAAGAGCAATAAATGAAAGAAGCTTATGTGGATGGATCCAATTTTTTTCACAGAAAAACAAGGATAGATTTTCTCTCTCTAAAATAGCCCGAATAATCAAGTTTCAATTTCACACTCATAAAAAAATTAGTTTCGATGAACTTAATTCGTTCTGTAGAGGCAGTTGGGTGGCCCTATTTTTAATATTATATTGTAAAACCTTTTTTTAATCGCTTACGATTTATGAAAATGTCTTTTATTTCTGATTATATGAAATAGGTGGGGTTTACGATCGGTCTAGCATTGCCTCATGACTAACTAAAAAGTTCCTAAACAAAGAAGGGCTAAAATTCCGAAGCTCGAAATGAAATTCAATCAGTTTCTAGACAATTTTTTCAAGGCAAGCTATATTAAAATCGAACATTGTTAGATTTTGATTATTCGCTTTCTGACAAACATTCGCTTAAAGAATGCATATTTAAATCTACTTTTACATGATCAATTTGACCGTAAGCATATTGGACGTTTTAAGTTTAATTTGATTTTTTACATGCTTTATGGATACTTCGTGAGACAATCGGGTCGTAAAATACGTGGTCAAGTAATTTAACTTAATTGTTGGTGTTTTTGCTTCAAATTAATTCTAACTTAAAGATACCGGCTATATCATCTAGTATGTTTATAAAATAATATGAATATAATAAGCTACGCCTCATAAAAAAAAAATATATATTAGTGCAATTTTAATAACTCGTCACTGTATCAACGTCACATCTACCTTAAGATGGTAGCTAACCAAGAATTTGGGAAAATTCTTTTTTTATTTTTACTACCAAGTTATGAACGTTGTTTTAAGAAAGTAGAAAAATTTGTTATCAAACTATACCATAATTTTTCGCGATGTATCATTTATATACATAACCAACTTATCTATTATTTAACTCTAGGCAAAGGACTCGAGGCCAAATAATAGAAATCAACTTGCAACTCTCTAGTCTGTTATGGTATTTCAGAGGGAGTATATTCATATGAATAAGCAGAGGATGCTAGGAATGTTTACAATGTATATCCCAAGGAAGGAATGTCATCACTTTCCGTGTAATAAGCCTATCTGATAACAATATAAAAAAGATATTAGATTATTAAATTTTTGTTTTATTTAATAAAACTGAAATTTTTAGAGGCAATAACAAGAGAATACTTAAATTCTTTTTATTTTTTTCATTGGGCAAACCACGGTATATGTAATGTCTTATTCACTCAATTTCATCGAATATTCCAATGTTTTACAAACACTAGTCATCATTCCTATTCCCCAACATTCATTAGATTAAAAATAATGTAATGAAGTAAAAATTGAAAAATAGAAAATGGAGGCACATGACAAAAATATGATAAATAAAAGTAAATATGCCTATATAAATTGAACTAAAACATTTTATATACTCAAAAACTTGAATGAAAGATCTTCAACTTTTCAATTAATTCGCTTAATAAGATTTAATATAATAATTTAATGTGATTACTACTTAAGGTTGACCAATGTTATCAGTGGCTAGTATCAATCAACTGTCTTATGTGTCCTAGCTGCCTGCCATTCAGTAAGTGTTTGACAGTCATGGGTATGTCACACTGTCCACAGATTAGTCCAGGCGTTTCAGTCACCAGATATTGATGGGTCAATCGAGAGATACTGTTTCGGACTATCGTCAGTATGACGCCTTGTCACTTGCTGTTTTGCATTCATGTTTTCCATTGTAGAATGTCTAACCCCTATGAGGTTTGTGATTTTTTTTTGTTGCTATTTGTTGATTTTTTGAAATTTGAAATTGTGAAATTTCTCCAAGCCCTGAGACGGAGGAATCACCAAACTGTTGGTTGTATTGTTAAGAAGAATCTTAACACGGCTAAGATAAAATCTGTTTTGTGTTTTTTCGAGTACTTGCAATTTTTATTTTAATATCAAGCTTCATTGATAATATAACTATTGTTGTTGAAATAAAAAGTATGATTTCTTATTCATAAAATCTCGATTTTAGACATTCAGGACATTATCACTCAAGTGTCAACACTTCATTATTAAATATCAGCAAAATTGATCTCGTCAACAAATGGAATGCACTGACAAACTATCTAAAATTAGGCCAATTAGACTCGAAGATTCTCTCTTTACGCAGCCGTTCCGTCCCATCGTACATTAGCTTCATAATTACTTCGGAACTACTTAATTATGTAAAGAGGCGAGTCGTTAAGTACGCGATGGGTGGAGAGGAAGGCTCTGATGGGCAGCGGCACTCAGGGGCCACTATAAAATGGAGAACCATTATTGTCGCTAGAGCCTAAACATATTTAGCCACCATCCGCTGTCAATTTTGCTGCAGGGGCACTCTTGCTCCTCCTATATGTCATCCGCCATGACAGCATCCTCTTTGTCATGTCCTGTCCTACCTGTCTCAAATACTGATTTATATAAAGATCAAGCTTACACCATACCCAATCATCGCCAGCTTTTCCCGTTGACCAGTTACACAGTAATTGTATAGGTGGAGAGAGGAAATTAGACCGTCTGCGATATGTCATCTCTGGTATATTCGATAGTTTTTTTTAAATCTAAGAACTCATATTTCGGAAATTTTTAAATTTACCTGTAATTATTAGCAATTAGCCAATTCCTCAAAAAAAGAGAAAAGAGTGTTACGTTTGAGGAAAAATTAACTACATAAAAAAATACATTCAGGATAGCAAAAAAAGAAAACCTGTAGCACTACAACCTATGAGGGGTCTTAGGTTCAGTAGAATAGAATAGAATAGAAAAATAATTTCATTCTAGGACCAGGTCCCTTAAGAATAACGGATATTTACCAAATTTAATAAATACATATCTGGCCAAAAAGCTTCATAATAAGAATAATACCATATTTTTTTTTTCGGTTGGTTCTACAGATCTTGTAGTTCTTTGGCCGCCCTTACCAGCCTTCTCCACATCTGTCTATCCTGGGCCGCTGATTTCCAGTCTGCTACATGAAGCTCCGCTGCATCTTTGTTGACCCTATCCTATTGTGGCATTCAGAGTTGTGTAGAGGTGTCCTAACGGATCACTTGGAGCTACATGCCCCGCCCGTCTTTACCTTCTTGCTTTCATATCCTGAGATATCGGCTGACCAGTTTCCGTGAGCGATTCCTTATTGGTCCTTCTCCTACAAGAGGTTAGACTCTCACCCCATACCGCTCCGGTTATCGTGCGATTCACTTCTCCTTTCACTTCACTCTGTTCTGCATTCCGGAGTGCCGCCAAGAGCCCACGTCTCACTGCCATATATCAGAATCGGATTTATTGCTGCATAACACATCCTTAATTTTAAACTTCTAGAGATGTTGCGGGATTTCAATACTCCTAAAGAGCGAAGAACGGGTATAAAGGTCAAAAGTCGAGATCTTCTGCCCTGGGATTGGATAGAGGATTTGATCTTTAGGAGACTGTATATGTAACAGGGATGTTGTGATTAAATGATTGGTATAAGAAAGGATGGTGTAGAGACTGTGCTGTATCTAGGATTACGGTTGTACATAGAGGTGATTTGTTCAAGATCACGCTCAAGGTTACACCCCCAATTAAATGTACTCATTTTATAGAGGCTAGGGGAACCCCAGGAGTCTCTCCAGATCCCACAGGGTTCCCTCATTACTGAATATCTATATTTTAAATTAACATTGGATAAATATGTACGATAATATTTGTAAGTCAAAATGATCATAACTCCTATAAAATTTACGACTCTTTTCGTCACGGCCAAAATCTCATGAAAAACTACGGGGACAAAATATAAATTTCTATAACCAAGATCGTTGAAATGGACTAAAAAATCCTTGGTTATGGCCTAATTCGGAAGGGACGTAAAATAGAGCCAGGTTATCCTTAAAAAATGCCTATCCTATTTAAATCTAGATAGGAATATTTTAGGACCATTTTTTAGTATCTTCCAGTTAGCCGTTGTAGCATAAAGTGACTTTAAATTAATAAACAACAAACAAGATATAAATAACTGTTTTTTATTTTTGTTTTTTAGAGTAGGGAAAATGAAGACGATCAAGTATTCATGTTTTAGACCGTTCTTATTTAAAGGAAATACGAGCTCGATGAAGTATTCCTACTAACTCTTAAACAAACCACTTGAATCGGAAATTCGATACAACTACGGAAAAAACGTAAAGTAAGGGAAAAAACATTTTTTTTTTTACACCTCGTAAAAGAAGGCAAATAATGATAAACTTTTTGTGGCATTTTAAGAGGCGTTCGGGAAGGGTTCATTCACTATCCATTGATTTCATCAGTAAGGATATTTTCTAGAACATAAGGACTCTACCAGAATTCTCCATTTAACAAAGGACATTATTTAATCAAAGAAAAGCCGAATTTCAACACAGAAGTCGCCTATTTAGATTTCTTTGAGTGTCCGTCCAAAAATTACTAATCTATCTTGAACATTGTACTAAAATTCTATATCAACTCAATATTTTTATCAACTCTATTTTAGACTTTTTGGGGTTTTTATAGTTATTTCTTCACCGCTGAGACAGAATGGAAGTAAAATAAACCAGATTCTAACAGTTTATGTTTGCTGTTCTCGCTTTTACCATTCCGCATAGTAAATTTTTTTTTATGGTTCGTTTTATCTCATTTCATATCTGATATGTCACCATTTACTTCCTCAACATAAAAATTTGATGAAAAACCTTGCATTGTAGAAAACAAATAAATCATAATTTGTTTTTCCACCCCAATTCGAATCCGTTTCATCCTACTAATTATTTTGAGCAGAGTTTACCCTTCGAAGAGAAACCAATCTATCGACGATTGATTATGACTTTCTGGGATTTTGTAATAAACGCAGTAGTGCTTCAATTGTCTATCATCGCTTGGAAAATAATATGGAATTGTTATTTTCTCGCATAAGTTTTAATAGCAGAACTTGTTGGAATTTCAATCTTTAGAAACTTTTTAATTTCGTCACTATTCTTATTCAATTTTATTTTTATCAATTTTTGAAACTTGGCATCATTTTAAGTCAAATATTTCAAGAAGAGTTCGGTGAAAAATTACGAAACTTGCTGAAACAACGGGTTCCTGATGCTCAAAATTCGTTAAGCGGGGTGTGCCGACGACATATTTGATATATTGCAAATCTGGGGACAAGAAAAATGTATTTCTACAATGGAATATAAATTATTTTTCCGATGCTACAATTTTGGTGATTATGCAATTTACAAATAACTGACGAATCACCCCCAAATTTTAATGTCAATTAAAGGTACTCACTTTACTTAGAGAACCCCAGGATTACATCATTTTCAGACTTTTATCATTCTGGATAGTATACATTTTTTTGACGTCCGTCTCATCTCATTTCATTTTAGATAGTTCACCATTTACTTCTTCAACATGAAATTTTTTAACCTTACATTGTAGAAAATAAATAAATCATATTTTGTTTCCCCCCCCCCAATTCGAATCCGTTTCATCCTACTAATTATTTTGAGTAGAGTTCACCCTTCGAAGAGAAACCAATTTATCTACGATTTACCTAAATCATGTTACTTCTATTTGCATTTTTGTTTATTGTTTCGGGCCAGCAAACATAAACCGTTAGAATGGTTCTGTCAGAGCAGTGAATAAATCCCTAAATAAAGTCTAAAATGGAGTTGGTCTTAGTTAACTGTGCAAGATACATTAGTAATTTTTCGACGGGCACTCTAAGAAATCTAAATAGGCGATTTATGTGTTGAAATTCGGCCTTTGAAATGAAATGAGATCAAACGAACCACAAAAAAATTTATATTATGCAGAATGGTAAAAGCCAGACCAGCAAACATAAACTGTTAGAATGTCGTTTATATTAATTCCGTTCAGGCGACTTCTGTGTTGAAATTCGGCCTTTCTTTGATTAAATAATCTCAGTTGTTAAATGGAGAATTCTGGTAGAGTCCTTAAGTTCTAGAAAATATCCTTACTGATGAAATCAATGGATAGTGAATGGACCCTTCTCGGGCGCCTCTTAAAATGCCACAGAAAGTTGATCATTATTTGCCTTATTTTACGTGGTGTAAAAAAAAATTTGTTTTCCTTAGTAGTATCGAATAATCGATTCAAGTGGTTAGTTAAAGAATTAGTTCACCGAGCTAATGTAGTTATACATTTTTCTTGTCCCCAGATTTGCAATTTATCAAATATGTCGTCGGTACACCCCGCTTAACGAATTTTGAGCATCAGGAACCCGTTGTTTCAGCAAGTTTCGTAATCTTTCACCGAACTCTTCTTGAAATATTTTGCTTAAAATGATGCCAAGTTTCAAAAATTGATAAAAATAAAATTGAATAAGAATAGTGACGAACTTAAAAAGGTTCTAAAGATTGAAGTTCCAACAAGTTCTGCTATTAAAACTTATGCAAGAAAATAACAATTCCATATTATTTTCCAAACGATGATAGACAATTGAAGCACTACTGCGTTTATTACAAAATCCTAGGAAGTAATAATCAATCGTCAATACATTGGTTTCTCTTCGAAGGGTGAACTCTGCTCAAAATAATTAGTAGGATGAAACGGATTCGAATTGGGGTGGAAAAACAAATTATGATTTATTTATTTTCTACAATGTAAGGTTTTTCATCAAATTTTTATGTTGAGGAAGTAAATGGTGACATATCAGAAATGAAATGAGATAAAACGAACCACAAAAAAAATTTTACTATGCGGAGTGGTAAAAGCGAGAACAGCAAACATAAACTGTTAGAATGTCGTTTATTTTACTTCCATTCTGTCTCAGCGGTGAAGAAATAACTATAAAATCCCCAAAAAGTCTAAAATAGAGTTGATATAAATATTGAGCTGATATAGAATTTTAGTACAATGTTCAAGATAGATTAGTAATTTTTGGACGGACACTCAAAGAAATCTAAATAGGCGACTTCTGTGTTGAAATTCGGCTTTTCTTTGATTAAATAATGTCCTTTGTTAAATGGAGAATTCTGGTAGAGTCCTTATGTTCTAGAAAATATCCTTACTGATGAAATCAATGGATAGTGAATGAACCCTTCCCGGACGCCTCTTAAAATGCCACAAAAAGTTTATCATTATTTGCCTTCTTTTACGAGGTGTAAACAAAAAATATTTTTTCCCTTACTTTACGTTTTTTCCGTAGTAGTATCGAATATCCGATTCAAGTGGTCTGTTTAAGAGTTAGTAGTAATACTTCATCGAGCTCGTATTTCCTTTAAATAAGAACGGTCTAAAACATGAAATATTTGATCCTCTTCATTTTCCCTACTCTTTTTTTAATTAGTATATTGAATTGTACAACTGTAATATATACATCTAGTACAAGGGCTATATGGACTAGATACATGAAAGGACATGTAGAGGCACTACCCACTGGCAGCATTTTCCCTACTCTAAAAAAAAAAAATTAAAAACAGTTATTTATATATTTTGTTTTTGTTAATTCATTTAACGTCACTTTTTACTACAACGGCTAACTGTAAGATACTACAAAATGGTCCCAAAATATTCCTATTTAGATTTAAATAGGATAGGGACTTTTTAAGGATAAACTCCCAACGTACTGGCTTTATTTTACGTCCCCTCCGAATGACGCCATAACCAAGGATTATGGGTATATAGGTGACCCTTTTAAAAACTCTAATGTCACCTATCGGTTTACGGACCAATAGGTAGAAATTTATATATTGTTGTAATAATATCCCCGAAGTTTTTCATAAGGTACAGGCCGTGACGAAAACAGTCGTAAATTTTATAGGCGTTATGATCATTTCGACTTACAAATATTATCGTACATATTTATTTTATGTTAAGTTAAAAGTTAGATATTCAGTAATTTTTAAAAGAAACTATAATTAGAAAAAAAAACTATCATTCGTAATTTGTAATGTTACTTTCACTTTTTTCAAACATAGTGGACTCAATTTATTTATAGAAATTTTAGCGCCATTTCCACTAAAATAATAAACACCAAAAACATAAATATAAACAAACTAACTATAAATAAATCTAAATATAAACTTTCACTGTATATTTTCCCCTTCTCTGAATTCCGCTTTTAAGGAGTCTGCCTCGGCCCAGGTTCCGGCTGTGAGAGGCGGGAATCTGGAAGTTTCCTGGAGTGTTATTTGACCTAGCTACTAGAATAGCTACGTGGAGAATATTTGTATTCCTAAATAACAATATTGAATATACTCACAAATGTGTACCTTACTAATATAAATACGAATATATTTGTTTTTTGTTTTTTTTAAAGTATACGATCATAGAAATTCGTATTAACATGTGTAAAAATGGATATCTTTGTTATGATCGTAATCTTGCATGTAAATACGAAAACATGTTTATATGCATGCACGATAATGAAAGAATCCGGATGTATTTACTCCAAGGTATATACAGTTTTCTAAGCCGGCCAAGGGATCGCAATAAAATGACTCATTGCTTTTTCTTATAACATAAAATTGAATTTTTATTATTATGGTTATTGATAACTTCAAAAACCAAATGTGCTGTTTCACATAAGAAAAAATAAAATGCTTTCTCTTCCATTTACTCTAATTATTGTTTTATTGTTTGTTTGTTTTTTCAAACTCGAATTAGTACACGTAGATTAATTATGTGAAGTTCAATTTTCAACGCGTTTTTCCAACAGTTCGTTTTATTGTAATTATTATTTATTATAATGGAATTGTTAAGCACTATATTTGGCATTTATAGTAGGGAGCGGAGAGGATCAGTGGTAGAGCACTGATTTGCCATACCGGAAATTCTGGTTCAAATTCCGCTGCAGGCCATGACTTTTATTTAGTTTGTTTGCAGCGGGAGTCGGATCATATACGCTCTAGGACCCTCCTGAGGGCCACCCAGCCTCTATAAAAAAATTATAAAAATAGGGTACCCAAAATAAGGGGAAAAAATCTGGCGGTTGAGCGTGAGCTAGGACAATTCACATCCTTGCAGAACCGTTGTCCATGAAACAGTACACACTCTACCATGTACTGAACCCCAGACCCGTTCACGGGTTGTAGTGGTATAGGTTTTTTTTTAACATTTGGTTTATTTAATTAGAATATTACCATTGGTGGGTGTAATAACAATACAATCAATGTTTACATTATTTATGACAGACCTTAGCAGTAGAGATATTTTTATATATTCAGACTTTGGTATACTAAAAATAGTAAAAGATGAAAAGAAAACACTCATGTGTCACTTCATCATGTAGACAATAAACAATTACAACATGTTGCAACAGGTCAATAATGGTTTAGTTTAAAAAAAAAAAATAATGTATTTATAACTTATTCTAAAACATAACAATGTATGCCTTAAAATGTAATTACATTAAAAAAAATATATTAAAATTGAAATTCACATTCCTCAATTAACTTGAAATAAACATACAAAAGTAAATAAACTGTGAACTGTTAAACAAGACAATTACTGTAATGTCGATAGGTAAACGGTACGAGGACGGGTTCTTGTTTCTGAGAAACTCTCTCTCTGCCCCATTAATAATTAAATGTGGTTTTATTTATTTTCTACTCAATAACCAGTTACCAATCACCAATTGGATCCTCTGTTACAACAACTTTGTTGTTTATAGAGCCCTCTTCTTTTATCATTTATACTCCTCAACGTAAATATTATATTCGTTTGGTTCATTTTCTGTGTTGCTACAACTATAAAAGTCACTTTTATATTAAATTTTTAGAGTTAAATCACTTAAAAGTTTATTTAATTTAATATGAATTTTTCGTTATTTTATTTAGTTTTATTCACATAGACACATCGTTACACGAGCTTTGTTGTTTATTTTTGAGGCTTCTTCTTTAATCATTTCTATGCCTGAACGTAAATTTATATTCGTTCATTCGTAGAGATAGAAACGTAATAATAACTTCAAAATAACCGTTATTCAAGTAAGCTTATATTTAAACAAATTAAAATAACATTTCAATGGTTTACTTTTAATGCTAATAAACTATATAATTACTTTGAATTATGTTTATGGCTGTATATGTTGATAATATTACTACTAAGTAAGGCGGAGAGTTTAACAAAAGTATGGGCTGAAGTAGACCAAGATAAGAAGTGTATTTGAACTTAGTTCGTAAAGAATTGTTGCCCTTGGTGGAAAAAATCGTTTATTACCTCTGTGTGGGTTCTTTGTTTAAAACTTCCTCCTTATCACAGCTTTGCCTTATGTTTCAACTTACTCCACTGCCCGCATAATGTTTCACTACTGATTACGTGGTTTACAATATTGATACATTAAAACGCCTACGAATTGATTATTTATAATCAAATATTTAAAAAATAAATAAACAAAAATGTTCATTAATTGAATAAATTAATGTTCAATAATTGAATAATATCCTTTGTCTATTATTATAATTTACTGATATAAATTTTTTTATACATACCATCATTATTTCTTAAATTGGATTTGAAATAGAATATATTTTAAAGAATTTTGTTTATAAAAATAGTTACCATTCACGATCAATTGAGGAGGTGAGTTGCAAACTCGTTTGTTCCACAGGAACACGTTTTTCAGGAAACTCAAAAAACTTACCCCGTCTCGTATAGTGGCCACATAAAAAAAATTTTTTTTGCTTTCGAAAGGTACAGCTTCCCTGTGGAAGTGAGCTTGGAATGAAAAAAATTACTGATTTAATGGTAACAAAAAAAAAGTAACAAAGTATGAAATGAGAAAGTTTTGCAACAAAATGTTTAAAGGAAAGACTTTTGCTACACACCACACTGGAACGAACGAGTTATAATGCTCTTCCAATAAGGATAATAATATGAGGTGAAGAAAACAAAAGCGAAGTTTTTTTTTAATAAGTAATATTTATTTAGGTTCAAAACCATTTTATTAATAAATTCAGTAACATTTTACAAAATAATATCACCCACTGACTTAAAACATTTGACTGAACATTTTTTTTTTAATGAATTTTTCAAAAATATCAGCATACTGATATAAAACATCCGACTACAAAAAAGTTACAAAAAGACTAGATCCTAAGGCCATCGTCTTCTTCAATAATAGCGACTTCATCATCCTGTTGTTCGTCGTTTCCCTCGTCTGTGGCAGATATATCGAGAACTCGTGTGTAATACTTGGTAATACTTGGCCCTCCACTCATCACCAAAATGCTTTCTCAGCAGATTATCAACGTCTTTCAGCTTCTATTGCTTAATACTGACTTCGTTTACTAAAGGCTGTGGCTTGATTTGGCTTAATCGTTTTCCTTTCTTTAATATCCCTTTTGCAACTCCTAAGTCAGACCTATAATTGACTTCTCCTCGCACCAACACAAGACCTCCAGCATTTTTTTCAAAAATGATTCACTTGGAAGGTGCAAATTTGAAATGGAGCTGAGCTGGAGTTTTCAGGACAGATGAAACAGCTGCTTTCCAGTCATATATCTGTACCTCTTCACTGACTCGTCGAACGGTCCTAAACTGAGAAAATAAATCGAAGTATTCCTGAGGGTCTGTAATTGTATCCATTTTTTAAATTTTCTTTTCGATACGGCCGAAGACACGATCAGCGGGAAGGAAAGAGTGGCCAACAACAGGAAACGTAATAGATATTTTTTGGCAATTGCTTTTTTCATTAAGAAGCTTGCACAACATACCTACCACAGAAATGTTTTTATTCTGGCCAGGGCAGCCATCGCAGAATAATTGGATTTCTTCGATGTTTGAGAGGTCTTTACTTTTAAAGTGGTGGTATAAGATCGAAGATATTTCATTTGATCCTTTTAGTCTTTCATTTTCTAGCCATGTATAGATTAAAACTGATTCGGTGTTCTGAACATTGGTGGAATGGCCTTCACAGATGGTAAAATTATAGAGGTATAATTGCCTGCTATAATAAGCAGCTTGGTCAGGAACTCGAGGCAGGACTTGATTTTTCTGGCAATCAAAAGAAATTTTGAGCACAGTCGGGTCCTCTTCTTTTTTCAGCAAATCGTAAAAAGCGTTTGCTTTCATTGTATGAACTGCTGCTTTAACCATGACGTTTTCTTTTTCTCTTCCAGATGCCATAACTGAGATCTGGGCTTTCAGGCGGATACACTCCGAACAGGCATCAGTGGCTGGCGTCTTAAAGCTTATATTGCAATCGTAATTAAAAACTCTCATGAAGAGCCAATATTTGGCATACATTTCTGGATTGGTTATAAGCTTTCCAAAGTTTTTTTGCTGTGCAGTCACTAGGGAGATACTTTCTGACACTCCTCTCTCTAGTATAATGGGACTCCACAAAATGTAGAGACTGTAAAAAACTTTTCACCGATTCCCTTATTGGCCCATACTTAACAGTTTTATAGTCTCCTCCTCTTCTTTCTCGAGGAGATTGGCCGGCGGTGAAGTATTTTTTTGAAATATTTTGGACTCGGTACTTGGAAATATCAAGAATGTCAAGAAATGCTTTGGCACAAACCTGGATCCGCCCACAGCCTCGAGTTTTCACGAAATACTTAATTGTCACTGCATTTTTTCTTTCCTTGTCTTTATTTTTCCTGTCCAGTCCTTGACGTTTTCTATGCCTGTCAGGAGTCGCTTGACTAGTATGCTTCAGTATGTAATTATCTTGAACAGTCTTACTGGGCGATTCGTAAAATCCTTGGTGAAAACGTCTCACATCCTGCATGTTTAGTTGTTGACAGAAGAAGACATTCTTCTTTGGATGAGAGCATTTGGGTAGTGAAGGCATCTTCTTTGAGACGTGTCTGAAAAAGTTTACAAAACATATAATACTTCACATTACATACAGATTTTCAACATAAAAGAGTACACAAACAAAATAAATTAATGTACGTCAAATCAACCCTAAAACACTGACCTTGCTTTTTTGTTGACATTTCTCTTCCATTCATCTTTCTTTGTCAGCTTTTTTCTTGTTGGAGCCATTGGAAAATCTATTAATACAGCTAGATAAGAAGAATCGAGAAGTAAAACACACGAGTTTAAGGAGCTTTCGATATTTTGTTCAGAAAGAGAAAGAGAAACTGATGAAGTGAACAAATGGGAAGGTTGCAAAGAGTTTTGCTTCACAACGAGTAACGAACCAGTTTTGAAACACAATGGGCTATGGAACGAATCAGTTCTGCAACAAACCTCTATTTTTTATAGCTAAAATCCATATGAAATAACAAGTTTTGCTCCAATCTGCTAACATATGTTGAAATAGCATTAAAATATCTTTTAGAATCCACTGCCATCTCAATTTTTCAAAAAAATGGAACGAACGAGTTTTGCGCCTCACCTACTCAATTGAACTTTGTTTTAAGTTTTTAAACTATGTGAATTTTGTATGTAAAGCACCGAGTTTACTGAGATTTTTGAAATGGAAATATGTTATGAAAAAATAAAATAAAATAATAATAATTCCAGGTTTAAATAATATGTAATCTTACTCTTTATTTATTTAATGTTTCTTAACACATTTTGGTTGGGCGTTCCCTAAAAGTATATTATGGAGTGGAAAATTTAGTGATAAATATTCGTGTATTTTATTGTTTGTAAAAATAACTATAAATTCAAAGAGGCTTTAAATATTTTTTACAATTTTATTTTCTGTGCTTAGAATGTATTCTACATAGTTTCTTGATGCTTTGAACTAACAAGCCTGACCTAAGCTATTGTTTTGTGTAGGTTCTGAAAAAGGACAACAATATACATTAGTGACCCTTATAGCTTTATATCACTCATTCTACCATTCCTCAATAAAAAACTTACAACGTATGACCTTACATTTTACGAAAAACGTATTTTTAATTTCACAAATATATTATATCGCTATCTGTTAACAATAGAAATTATTACAATCTACAAAATGGAATAAATATAAAAAGTAGGAGGAAAGTTTATTTTGCAGTAGTCAGCAGTCACATACAAAAGTGTAAATAGAATTAAAATTTTTGTTCCGCTAAGGCAACGTCCTGCGTGAGCGATATTGACGCTAACGTGAAGTGGTGCGGTTGGGAAAAAAACAAACAGTTGAAACCTACTTAAGTGTCCTACCTGACGGAATGCAAGTATGCCCGGCGTGGGGAGCGAACGCGATCAATTGGCTAGATATATTTGCGCGAACTGGATCCGGCGCCGTGATGTCTCATAAGTATTATTATTATTATATTGTGTAAATATGTATTGTGTTTTTGTAATAATGTCGGAAATAGAAATTTTAATTAATGCCATCCAAAAATAATGGGATAAAAGGAATAATAATTACCATAACCGGTGACGATTCGCACGCACGTAAGACGCGTTGATTTCGCCTACATAGGACGTAGGGTATATTTTAAAATCCTTTGGAAAAAGATGATGTCACTGAAGTAGAAAATTTTGCAGTATAGTATTTTATAACGTTTTCGGTGATAAATAAATTGACACACATAAATAGTAGTTTAGTTTCAGCGTATAATTTTGATAAACTACTCTCTAATGAATTCGGTTTCTGTATCACGGATTAACTCGATATACAAGGCATCAAAGAGAATGATAAATGCCCCACTAATGCGAAAGTGAGACTATACATTTCACAGTTGGATCACGACAGACAATATTTCATGAGATTTATAGAGCATGCAGAATCTTTTTTTTTTTTTTTGTTATGCACTCACTATCTATTTTCAATATTAGATATTATATTTCAAATTTACTAGTATTATTGTTTATTACTAGAAACACTTGCTTAACAGGAATAGTTATATAAAATATATAACAAAAGTAATATTCTCAACTGTTATGAAACAGATATAAATTAGGAAGCGGGTTAGCTCAGTGGTAGAGCGCTGGTTCTGGGTTCGGGCTCCGCTGCTGGCAAGATTTTTATTTAATATCCCAGTAGCAGGAAAGAATACTATGGGATCTAGGACTCTCCTGGGGCTCAAACATGGTACTCAAAACAAGGGGGGAAATTTGGTGGTTGATCGCGATCTAGGATAAATCATCTTCCTGTACAACCGTTGTTCAAGAAACAGTACTGCCTCTAATATCTGCTGAACCTCAGACCGTTCATAGGTTGTAGTGGTGTAGGTTTTAAAAAAATATAAATTAAGATAAAATAAATATATTTTTTTAAATTAAATTAAGGTTTTCTTATGAAATGAACGAAGAAATTATTAGTTACATCTGATGTTGTACTTAATGCGTTGAAGGTGAATATGCTTTGGAAAATAGTGGAATATATAGTTGGAAAACGTAATTTTCCTGTAAGTCATTCATGCAATTCACATCTTTCCCACCTAAGAGCTAAGCTTTTAGGATTTGATTAGGTACTTAAAAGACAATTAAGTTATCCTTCTTCTGACTTCTTTTAATCCTGATAGTTTTTAATAATATTATCCTTTAGGAGCTGAAAGGAATAGAAACAGGTCATAAGAAATAGGTAATGCCTTAATGAATTATATTTTTATTTATTTATATTATTATTTTAATTTTTACGATCGTATTGTCTTAAACATTTTTCATCATTGACGACCTATAATAAATAAATTTGCTTTGTCCATAACATGGTAGGTTTAAGTATGATTATTAAATATTAAATAATTATTAATTTTTAATAATGATTATTAAATATTAAATAATTATTAATTTTTAATAATGATTATTAAATATTAAATAATTATTAATTTTTAATAATGATTATTAAATATTAAATAATTATTAATTTTTAATAATGATTATTAAATATTAAAATGCTTGTCTCTCAGAAGACATGCTTTTATTTTAACCTCAAGCCTGATTTGTTTTGAATAATTTACTTAAAAATGTTAGAGTACTGGTTTTTATCTAGTTTAACCTTTACATTTTGTTACGAATGTATCGTATGTATAATAATAGTACCTGAGTTATGAGATAGAAAAAAGTAGAATTCTATATATATAGGTAGAAATCTTTGAATAAAGATAATTATTGTTTACTTGCGATGACAAAAACAGATTTTTGACCGAAAGCTTCAAGATACCTTTATAAAGAAGAAAAAAAGATATTTGGCCTCTCTGAGAACTCAGAACACACGGAAGTAACTCACTTCATAACGATGAATTAATCTAGTTTCGATATGTGATCACATAGCTGTACAAAAATAATCGATATTTCAATAATTTTTTATTATAGCTGAAGTGAGTGATTTTTAAAAGCAATTCAAAAATTCTGCTAGCAATATAAAAGGCACTGTCGTCTGAACATCGTTCCAACTAAGGAAGTGTAAAATTGTACGACCGAAAATTCGCAGTATACCCGACAGTATTATTAGACAATAGAAAAAAACCCAAGAAAATGGGAAATAAGGGAAAGGCTTAAGAAAAAGGAAAGAGAAAGATGAACGGAGAAGTTGGAGATGAAGTCCAAACATAAACTTGAACTGATGGAAGAGACAGAGAAGTAGGCAGACTAGTCGGGAAGTAGCCTGGAAGATCATTCAGGAACTGACTTCACTTCTAACTTCTAATGGTCCATCCTATAGTAACTAGCCATAATATAAAACTATTGTAGTATTAATACTATAATTACTAGTAAGTGTATAACGACAATGTTAAATGTTTATAGTTTGTATTAATATTCAAACTAATTTATATTCACTTCACTATTGTGACCAGGTTTATAGGTTTTAGTTCCAAGGTCCTAAATGAAGAGATAAAAAATATGTCCTTAGTAACTTACTTGTATTACTTCATCAATGCATAAAAACATTACATCATAACATAGCCTACCTTAACGCCAACGCTGAGCCGCAAAAACAAAAATATTAATAAAACGAAAACTTTATCTTATTCTAGGCCAAATAAAAAAATAAATTGAGGTAAGGTATACATCCACACGGGACGATAGGTCACTAAAAAACGAGCCCACAGATGGGGGGTTTCAAAATCCTTTAAGTCTACCCCGATAGGAAGCACCACCAGGTTGTCGAGATCAGCGATAAAAAAAAGGAAGTCGTTTGACCATGTATATGTAAACAACTTGTAAAGTTCATCATGATCTATATACTTTACTTAAATCTGTAAAAAAGTATATTTTCAATTTATATTTCCCATTATGATTTATGTATCCCATAATTTATATTTCCCATTATGATGTTTTTCACTTCATCCTTTTAAAAAGTAATATAATTTAATATAGGAAAATTCTTCTTCCACCCAATGAGGCCAGCTAAGGACCACGTGCCAATTTCAATTCCTCCCACTTGGTTCTTTACTCTTCCGTCCCTTCCACTATTCCTTCATCCTTTCACTATGGTGTTTCTTTCTGTCTTCAGACCATCTCACCCTGGGTTTCTTTTTCACTCTTCCCTGGAATCCTTCCATACTCAAGCTCTTCTTTCTAAAAATCTCTCTGTTCATAGTGCCGTCTTCCCTTATATTGTTTCTTTCCAAATCCTTCTTTACCTCTCGAATCCAGCTAGTTGTTGACTTTTTCTCCCAAAGGTACTTGAATATCCTTTTTGTTAACCTCGAATCATCCATTCTGAAAACATGTCCAAAAAATGATACTCTCCTTTTTCTTATCGTTTCTGTTATGTTTTCTTCGTTTCTGTATAGTTCATCAATAGATATTAATTTCCATTCTTCTGTGGTTTTCACTGGGCCTAGAATTGTTCTCATTATTGTTCTTTCATGTAGTTCAAGTTTATCTAATCTATAGTTTAATACTAAGCTTTCACTCGCATATAGGCATTCTGGTTTCACAACTGTAGAGTAGAGTTTTATTTTAGGATTTTTAGATAAACACTTTGGTTATAAACATTCTTAGTAATGCCAAATGCTCTTTCCATCTTGTGTTCCCTTTCTTCTATTGCAGATTTTTCTTCTTGGATTACTTCTCCCAAATATTTGAATTTATTTACTTTCTCCACTGAACCAATATCTGTTATCAAATACTTTGGAACGTTCATGATGTTTGTAATAAATTTTGTATGTTTTTTACGAAGATTCTCAATCCTGTTTTGCTGGCTATTTCTTCTAAAATATTGATTTGTATTGTTGCACTTGTAATGCTGTCCGATAGTATAGCGAAACCATCTTCAAATGCTAGGCAATTTACTTCAATACCGTTGTGTTTTCTTCCCAAAGTTGATGGTGAAATGTTATGGTCTTTTAATTGTTCAGTTCGAATTCTTACGATTTTTTCTAGGACACAATTGAACAAAATTGGTGATAGACCATCACCCTGTCTTACTCCTGTATTTATTTCAATAGGTTTTGATAGCTCACCCATAAATTTTACTTTTGAAATCGTGTTCGTAAGAGTTTCCCGTATTAATTTTGCCAATTTTGATTTCACGAACGATTTTATATAAGGGTTCTCTATCAATTGAGTCAAAGGCCTTTTTGAAGTCTACAAAAGTCACGACTATGTCTGTTGAATTGAGCATCTTACGGCGAATTATGGATTTTAAATTAAATATTTGTTCTGAGCAAGGTCTGCCTTTTCGAAATCCAGCTTGATATTCACCCAATTGCTTGTAAAGTGTTGTTTCTATTCTATTCAGCAAAATTTTTGAGAATATAGGAAAATTATTTTACTTAAAAAATAAATTTTGTTCCTCTCATATTACGATGCATAAAATGTTGATAAAGCTTGAACACTAATTATAAGCATTGGCTTAATCTTGAGAGTTTATCTCATTTTTAAAGTACGATATTTGGTTAATACATCATTGATTTACTCATTAACCTCATAGTCTTCTAAAATAAAAATAGTGCGTATAAAATCGTATAACGTACAATCTGCGTCATTAAATTTAAAAATTATTATAATAAGGAATCATCTAAAAATAAATAATTTTTTTTTTTTTTAGATGACTAATATTAAATTTTTATGCTACATTTTGGACGGTGTACAAAACTTGTTCGTTTTCATTTCTCCAATTAATGAAGATTATTGTTTGTTAAAACTATAATATGGTTCATTTATAACTGAAAAGGTATAAACAAAAAAGTAAATTCTTTATGAATTTATGTAAAATTAAAAAATATGTAGAAAAAAATCAGTTGACTGACAAAATTTGTTTTACAATTAATTGACCTTATTTAACTTAAAGATTTGTGAGTAACATTAATATTTCCAACAAATTATATCGTGAATACTTTCAATACCCAATTATCAGAGAGGGTGAAGAATTTTCGGTGGAGAATGGAGAAATAAGATGTTTTGAGTCGAAATAAAATAAAATAAAATTGAAATGCTGCCTTAAGTATACTTATAACTAAAAATAAAGGTGTGAACTTATTACTTAAAAAAATCGGATTAGGCTTTGGGCGTGATATAATTGTGATGGTGAGTTTCAAATATTTATGCGTTTAAATCATTTGATAGGCTCAAATGTAATTAAACCATACTGATTAGGCCCAAGCATCTAGGTCATATAAATATAATTTAATTTGGGCCACACAAGCTGCGTATAGTGGTGTAGTTACTCGTATGTTATTCAAGTGGTATTTGTACGAATATGTAAACTTATTTATATAAGCCTTTAGTTATTTAAAAATTGGGGTTTAAATTAGGGTTCTATCTACGGTACAATAGTTTGAGGAAAGATTAAAATATATACATTCAAGTTTTTCCTTTTTATAAGTAATGTAGATTATTGTACTTTTGAAAAAAAATAATATTTTTTTCGATGCGGTCGATTTCTTACAACATATATGAACATTTGATGAAATCGATTGTAGATTTATATCTGTATATCCGTCCTAATTTATTTAATCCAAACTACATGAAGGTATTGTTTCATTTAAATATTATATCAATAAATATTTTTTTTAATTTTCACTCTCCTTCCTGACTAGATATATAACTAGAGTACTTGAGATATTTATACATGTCAGAGATATTTGTATCTCACCTACAGACTCTGCCTTGGAAGGGTCAGTGATATGAATACAGATGCCAGCTAATTCCAATCCATTGTCTCTTGTACCATCACCGATTCTGATCACCAATACTACATTCTGCTTCACCAAGCGTACTAATTTAAATCACAGAAGACTAATAAAAAACACGATTAGTGGCAGTTGATTTTAGCATAAATAATAAAATTGTTTTAGGAAAATTTTTGAATGAATACATGTGAGCAAAGAGAACAAGATATTTTGTCTAATTCGGATCGAATATATCGGAATAAGATATTTAAAATCGAGTTCGTACTGGATGCCTGCTGCTTTCTATCCAGCGATAAAAAAACACCGTCATAGATGTTTATATTTACTCAAAAAAGAAAAATAAAGATAAAGGGATTTCCAAAATAGCTTATTTTTCAACACATACTGAGATTTACGAGGTTCAGACGATTTTCCGAATATTTAGAGATAGACTAATAAAAACGGTTAGTCTAAACGCTAAAGGGAAAGTAATGACTGAGACATTTGCTTATCTCGTGAACTAATGAAAAGATGTTTGTAGTTGGGCAATAAAAGGTAGCTGAAAGAAAAGTCGTAGCAACATTTTTAAAACCCTTCACTCATCCATACATTCATTTGGCTTTTAAGGATGAGAAACGACTAAATCATTTAGGAAGAGCTACTGTGTAGACTCTTCGACCCGAAAAATGATGCGTGCACTCTTTTTAATATTTTTAATATAGTGCTATTTTTAATATGTTCAACGTGGTGATTGAAATGGTCGTGAGGCAACAAAAGATTTCAAAAACTTAATAAGGGTTGGGCCGACTGGTGAATATCCTAGGTTTAGACCTTGGTGAAGGTTGGAGGATTGCGTTTAAAAGGTTATTAAGTTCACTAGATATGATAGAAACATTGAGAAAAAAATCAAGCAATTGATTACACAGTCTTTCTATTTCCCTACAACAGTATGAAAAAAGTTTTATCTATAAAAATCCATTAATCTATTTAATAAAAATTTGAATCGATAATTCGTTTATAGCAGAGAACAAAGATGTTTCGAAATTCAGAAAAATATTATTGTTTATTTCATTATTTTTTCTGGATTTAGAAATTTAGAAATTGTTTGATCCATGAAAATATTTTTTACAGTTCTTACAGTTCTTTTTTACAGTATAAGGTGAAATGAAAAAACGAAACATTTTTAGAAAAATATTTTTAATAATTCTTTATATCACTAGTCCTATTGCGGTTTAAATAAAGAAAACATACTTTCTCGTGTATGAGGTATGTCAGGAAAATCAACAATTGAATCTCCCAGTTCCATCAACAATTGTTTCATCTTATACACTTAAAAATAAAATATTAAGTATTAAAAGAATTCAATAATAAAAGTTATATGTTTGTTATTATTGTGGGTTACTGTACTTATAAAGGTACTTTTATACTTCCACTGTTTTTTAATTCAATATTAAACGATTATCAAAAAGGAAGTGAATTTTTCTTAATTAATTAATATTATTTATTAGTGTTTCATATCAAGTTGGGACGGCCTACTCCAACAGCCACCGCCATTTTTCCATATTAAGTGCTGCTGCTTTCTAATCTAAAGTACCTACATCTGAAGCTACGGAATCTTCCCTTCTAGGTTTTTACTTAGCACATTATAAACATTAAACATTAGCACGAGAAATTTCTTCAGGGTTCATCACATTACGTGATCGGGCCATCGTATGGTTTGTAGAAAATCTACATCTTTGTTTGTATTAGTTGATGGTAAATTAAATAAGAGTCCTTCATTTTACCAGACTTGATTAATGGATATTGGTCCGAATATTCTGCATATTGGAAAAGTTGTTCTTAAAAAAAAAAAAACCTAAGAATTGTATTCAAAATTTTCCTTAAAATTTAAAGTAACAAATTTAATAAACTTAGTACTCTAATAAGACGGTCAGTGCTTTGGGTTTATCAAAATTCGGGTTTGATTTCTTTTACGTTTTGACCACTCATTGGCTCCTAGGCCATATACCCATAAATTATTTAGCCCACATACACTGGCTATTAAGAATGAGTTATATTCATTAAATGTTTTCTCTCCATTCGATTTTTCCCGAATTTTTTTCAAACAATTTTCATCTGCCTCTCAAACTTCAGGAGAAATAATTCAATTGTTCACATTTCTGTGCCATAGGTTAGAGTTGCGCGAATTGGCATCCTATAAATTCTGAAGTTTGCTACCCACGACAGAATTCTGCTACGGAGTAATTATATATTTTTTTTTTACTTGTATTACTAATAATTTCACTGTATATTCTTAAATTACAAATTTTAAAAAGTTATTAAATTTAATTCTAATGTAGTTTAGTGACAATTTTATAATTTAATGGATAATGTTACAGCTCTCGCTCACTCTCTTGCGCTAAGGAAATTATGGGCAAAAGCTATTAGCAATGGAAAGCAAGGACCACATATTTGATCAATTAAAATTAATTCACTTCAATTAAGCCCATCAACATAAAAAGAAATTATTTAAACTAATGGAAATCACATATAATACTTCAACAGTATTTTATATAATGTTATTACATATGACTCATTAGTAAATGGGATCAATATACGATATTTTTTCAGGTACGTTTATGGAAGGAAATCTTCTTGATCTTATCATATTCGGCGTGTGTATTTATGTTTTCCTCTTTCCTCGTATTCTCTTCTTAGCTCTCTCCTTTATTGGTTTTTCTCTCTTTCATTTTCTTTCAGCGTGGGGGTCGTTATTATTTTCGTATTGGCTGTAAACTGTTCTGGGTCGCTCCTCCTTTTGTTTTTTCCAAAAATTTCTTGTAGTTAATTTACCCCATATTGAATGTTTTTACACGTTTTATACTCGTAAGTGCAGGTGATTGTTAACAGTCACTTAAAAAGGTATTATCATTAGGCCGGAGAACAGATTGTCTTCTCTTATTTAAAAAAAAAACTTTAAAACTGCAATATCTCATATTTTTTATAACCCTTATACAGTCAATATATCTGGATCAACATATTTCAAGCTATATTATTGACATAAAGGAAATCAACTTCTCTTTCATTTAAAGAGATGGCTAGAATAAACCTCTATAATAAACCTCTAGAATAAACCTTTATCCACATATGAATATTTTGACATTTTCTCTTTTTTATCGCAAATATTCATTTTTTATTGCGGGATTAAGAACCACAAATTCATATCAAAATTTATTAACCTTAGAGAATGCTTTAAAAAAAAATGAACCCAAGTTATCTAGAGGCCTTCAAATTATAAGGGTATTAAAAATACGTCAAATTCCAAAGATTCTTCATTAACTGCATTTGTTTTTATGTTTGTAAACTCTTTATTTGTATATAAAACATATAAAATAATGATATAATATAAAAATAATAATTATTTTATATATGAAAGTTGTTTTTAATATTTCTAATTTTAATATATTTTTTTAAACTTTTTATATCTAATCTATCTAATCTAATCGAATCTAATCTATCTTATATATATATATATATATATATATATAATGCATTGTTAGTACGTAAATACACAGTTTTCTCTATCACCACCAACCCCAATCAACTTCCCTTTGAAGTGGTAAATACCGCTTGGTCTCCAGGTGGTAGTGAGGGAGTTTGGTCGCAGTGGGTAGAAGTGGGTGGTTGTGGGTGGCGAAAATGTGAAAACATATATTTCTGTCGTTTTCTAACGCATGAGGACTTCTGAAAAGATCTCAAAATTTCTGAAATGTTCTAGAAAGTTTCAATATATGTGAAATATTTAGAAATGATCTGGAATGTTCTAGAAAGTTTTAAATTTTTCTATATTGATCTAGAAAGTTCCAAAATGTGTAAAACTGTTATAATTAGAAAGCTCCAAAATGTCTAAAACTTTAATTATTGATTTAGAATGTTCAAGAACTTTCTAGAAATTTCCCGATTGATCTAGAAAATTCTAAAATGAGTGCAAACTATTATAATCTATTTAAAATCTTCGAGAAATATCGGGATCTAAAATGAGGGCAAATTATTATAATCGATTTAGAATGTTCAAGAAAGTTCTAGAAAATTTTGGATTGATCTATAGAGTTCCAAATGTGTACGAGTGTTATAATTAATCTAAAAGACCTAAATCGAAGTGATGTACATCTAAATACTCTAGAGTGTTCTGGTACTGGAAATTTCGGTGTAGAAATTAGTAGAAGATGTAGAAATAAATTATTTAAAAAAACAAAAAAACATTAGTAATAACAGTTCGTATTTTTTATAATAATTTGTTTTTTATAATGTACAGCATTGGATATGGGGAACATATGAGTACGATATCCCATGAAGCCACATAGGACTAAGAGAACTTTTTTTTTATTTATTATTTATTTATTGATATTTACAACTATATTACAATAATATAACAAGTAAATAGGCTAAGTGATACATAATGAGATGATCTAATGACAAGTTGAGAAACTACCCACTGGTAGTACTCAAATCGCATCTTCAACTAAGAAGGTCGCGTGGCCATCTTCTTTTCAGACGCCTCGGAGGATTATCGGGAATTGAAGAGGAAGCTAGGTTTGAAACTAGAGGGTTTAAGTGGAAATGAAGTTTGTTATGAAAGGATAGATAGCGGGTTCGGGCCAAATCAGCTACAAATGGGACATTAAGGTCGTTATGGATGACTTTATTCTTAACAAAATAAGGAGCATTGAGGATTTTACGAAGGATTTTGGATTGTGGGGATTGGATACGAGAGGAATTCGATGGCTTAGTGGAGCCCCAAAGCTCTACTCCGTAAGTCCAAATAGGTCGTATAATGGTCATTGGTTTACGACGTAAGGTAAAAGTGATTTGATGGGATTTTCGAGAATTTATTTTAATTCTCCAGTCTTGACACCATTCTTCAAGATCAGTGATATGGGATTGGAGGCTTTGGGATACAATAACTGGATTGGTGTTGACTGATAATACACATGTATCATCAGCATACGTGGTAAGGATAGTATTAGGATGAGTTGGGATGTCAGCGGTATAAACTGTATAAAGGATTGGGCCAAGGATACTACCTTGAGGAACACTAGCAAATTGGGAAAAGAGGGATGAATAGACATTATTATGGTTTACCTGGAAAGTTCTGTTTGTGAGATAGGATCGAAGGACGAGAAAATAGGTAGGCGGTAGAAATTTACGGAGTTTATAGAGCAATCCCGGATGCCAGACTCGGTCGAAAGCCTGTTCCACGTCAAGAAAGACGCCTGAACAATATGATCCATGTTCTAATGCAGAGAAGACTACTTCCACCACACGATGACATTGCTGAATAGTGGAGTGGGATGCTCGGAATCCAAACTGGTGATCTGGTATTATGCGATTTGCATCAAGGATTGGGTACAATCGTTTGAGGATGAGTTTTTCTAGGATTTTACCCATGCAAGGTAGAAGAGAGATAGGACGGTATGAGGAAGGGTTTTCTGTTTTTTTTTTTAGGTTTGGGTATCATTTTTACAAAGGATAATTTCCAGAGGTCAGGAACATATGTGGAGCGGAGTACAGCATTATATATACATAGGTAAGGAATAGAATGGCTTTTCTAGGAAGGTGTTTTAAGATATGAATTGTGATGACGTCGTGCCCAGGAGCTTTGCGGGAAGGTAATCTGTGTATAATGTTGGATATTTCTGTAGGATGGAATGCTTTGGGTGGAAGGGACATTTGGAGGGGAACATCTAACGCTTCTTTTATATATTCAATGTGAGTTGGGTTAAGCTATATATATATATATATATATATATATATATATATATATATATATATATATATATATATATATATATTATTCCATTCCTACAAAATTTCTGGTATGAGAACATTCAAATAGTTTCTTCTTTTTCACTTGTCAAAATCACTTGAACTTTTTTTTGTAACTGTTTACTCTTGATTCCAATTGATCTTCATTCGACTGCAAACACAATTGAACTGACGAATAGTCTCTGAATTTCAGTTTATATACCATCAGACACCGATGGCTTAATAAAATTCTCGGTTTAAAGTTCTTTTAACGTTGAAAACAGAACCAGTACCTCAGGCTCAACCCCCCTATTTATATAAATTATCCACCCCAACCTCCAGATCTGTATCCTATCCAAATGCAAAACCCCAACGACATTAATTCAATCCTAACATCATTCCTGAAAGAACTTCAAGAAACCATAAAACCACTCATCATCCTATTGACAAGAATCCTAACCGAATTCTACATGACGAACAAATTGATATTGCTTTACTGACATCACTTACAGATCAGACCACCCAGATAACACTTCACATGGCGGATCTTGTATTCTCATTCATAAAAATATATCCCATTTCCTGATTCCTTCCATTCCAACTGATGCTATCCAATCAACCTCTGTAAACATTCCATTTCACACTTTCAGCTGTATATTGTGCTCCCGGTAGTTCCATCTCTCATAACCTTTTAGATTCCTTATTCCGATCATTTGGACCGCGCTTCATTGCTGGAGGAGACTACAATGCTAAACACCAACGATGGGGTTGGCGAACATCCAACTCCCGTGGAAATATTCTATCTTCCCTCACATCCTCAAAGAGCTACTCTATCCTTGCCCCAAAAAGTCCTACTTATTGGCCTACATCCCTCAAAAAACGTCCTGACATCCTTGACATATTTGTTACATCCCAAATTTCCCCCGCAAATGCCAATATTGAATCCTTGGACGACTTGTCATCAGATCATAGTCCAGTCCTCCTTTTCTTACACTTAAGTTTCGCTCCCAAGCCTTCCCCTCCCACACTGATTACAGGACGTGTCAACTGGGGTGATTTTTGTTATGACTTGGAGGACAAACTGGACATAAAAATTTCACTTAAGACAAAACAAGACATTGATACAGCCATAGAAAAACTTACAACTTTAACAGTTTACATGATAACATCACAAATCATACTATTATTAACTGTCAACAGACTGATTTGCCACAGCATATATATATATATATATATATATATATATATATATATATATGTATATCATACTCAGATTTTTTTAAAGATAAAATTATTTTTTAATAGTTATCCACTTGTAGTCTTCACATTAAGATATTTTTGTGTTGACGCCTTCAATATATTATAAAAAATAAATACATATTTTAACGAGAAAATGGTATTGTATGATCTAAAGAAACCCAACGAAAATGTTTACAGTCTATGACTTCTGCATGTTTCTTATCCTAGGAAGAAATCCGTATAAACTTTCTTATGCAAACAAGAAAAGTACTTCTTATAATTAAAGAAAGTATGTATAAAAATAAAACTTAAAGTGGGGCAAGTTGAATAGCCTTCTTCCATTCTGCAAAGAAAGAGGCTAACCATAAAATTAAAAACTGGTCTAAGTTTTCCTGAAGAGGAAGTGGAGTATAACTTAGACAGAGTATAAATATTGTTCCTTATAGTTATGAGAGATCTTGGTAGCTGTCTAAGCTGAAATTCGTTAAAACACAATAAACACACTCACACACACACACACACACACACACACAAACACACACACACACACACACATACATCATAGTTTTGCAACTAATGTTTTTTTCTTCAACTTTAAAAAGGATACCAAGCAATATTACTGCGAAGCAACTGGATGTTTGATAAATTATTTAAGTATATTAATTTGCGAATATCAGTTAATTAATATAAGTTCTGGTTATAAATTGAGAGAGTAGGAGGGAGATAGCCTAATAATATCTAAGTACTTACAAAAATAAGGAACTATTGAACATGAAAATGTTCATGATCACATCCTTAAGCCTTAAAGAATTGCATCTTTCAACATGTTTATATTAACCCGGGAGAAGTGACCTGCATTTGTATACAAAATGAGTTCCCTTAAGCATTTTTATCAATATTTTTCTTTTATTTTAATATATAGATATTCAGAACAAAGGGCCGAGTAATAAATAGGATATAAATATCTCTTCTCTTCTTCTCTCCTGGCTCTACAATCTATCAATGAGACATAGCCTCCTTGAAGAGCTTCCGGCAGTTCTTGCCCAGTGCAGCAGCTTTCCAGTTAGGGATGTTTGAACACTGAACCCATCCAGCCATTACAGGCTGAGTCGTCCTGTTCTTCTTGCGTCCTGTACCTCTTCTTTAATTATTCTTCTGGGACCCTTGGCAATTGTTATTCTGGCTACATGGCTGGCCCAGCGCAACATACCAAGCTATATTACTTGACCACCTCCGGGGCCTGGAATAGACTTGTCAGCTCCCCATTGGTGCGGTATAAACATCACAAGAAGAATATCAAATAAAATATGTAACAATTTTTAACTTTTTATTTATTTAAAACAAGTAGTCAGCTGCAGTGAAATCGAATATTGTAACGCTAAGAGTCTCTGCGATGGAAATGCCTCAGTGAATCAAAAAATTGAATCGGGAAGATTATAGCCATGAGGGAAATTCTACTTTTCCTATTCCCACACAGATCTTAAAACAAACTCGAGACTTTACAAATCATATCTATCAGCCCGTGGTATGAATATTATATTTTTGAGGAAGTCTGTCCAATGCATGTCTCTGCAGGTCCAGTTAGACAAGATCTCAGTAGAATAAGATGATTTGTTTGATATTTATTCTTTGGGGGACAGTTATCAACAGTTCGATTTCCAGGTTTAATTACAAAGGCTTTTACTACTTTTATCAATTTTAAATAAAAACCTTAATTGATTTTTATTTTATTTTCAATTATTATTAAAGTCTAAATCGTTTTCTTCTTATTTTCTGTATTTTATGCATCTAGTCATCTTGGGCAACATTAGTTTCCAATTAAGAATTTGATATAAATGCCTAACCCAATGGATCATAAATAATCAGCCATAGATAGTCGTGTCCCCTAATTCCGGTCTAATCGTTATTGCCTATAACTGTAAGGTGGTCAATATCTCAGTTTAGTTATGGGCATGCATTAGGATAATATCGGCTCATTATAACTTTACTGATTAATTATGCTAAGATAATTACCTCTGTATTGTATTTGCTGTGGACATTGTTAAATCATCCACCTGAAGGTTTAATGGGACCCATAGCACATATTGCTTGGTTAAAAGGAACCGCTGAATTGTTAACTTTTCTATCTTACATTAAAACCAGATTGTAAGACCAGATATCAAAATTGCGAGATTTTCTTAGTCATAGCATATCTTCGAATTTTACTTCATTTAAACGATCCAATGTGTTTTCTTTGATTTTTTTCACATTGTCCATTAACGTCCCTTTTGGCTGATCAGACTAATCAACCGATGCTATAGAGGGAGCTCTGAATTTTTCCTTTCCATGCAAAATTAGGATAGGGATCTTTAATGAGTACCTGACATCGCACAGGCTCGGGGCCCTTATTTTATGTTCTTTCCGAAGGGAGGTATAAACCTAAGGATTTTTTACTCCCTTTAAAACTCCTAAGCTCACCTGCCAGCCTGCGAACCCGTGCCCTTTGGCATAGAAGGTAATTATGCTAGCCACTAAACCACTGGTGAGCCGCTCTAAGAATATGTTCTCCTATGATATAAATACATCAACTGGCATTGGTTTTTTTATGCTTTTGATAAAGAGAGAGAGATGCTATGAGTTGAGAAGATAAAAAAAAAGAGTGAAAGCTTGCTATGAATAAGCCTATAGAGGAATAACTAAACATACTTAGATAAGATAATACTTTGACAATTTACTATCAATAACCAATTGATCATAAATCATTGGCCTTTATCACTACAACCCATGAAGCCCATGTACGGAACTGTACAGATTCTAAGGCAATGGTTAGTTCATTCGGTTGTTATCACAAGATATTTTACATTATGGTATGACTCATTTATCATATTCATAAACAATCTCATTTCTAAATGGTAAATTGTGCGATGAAAGCTGGAGTTTTATATGTGCCATACAAATTTAACTATAACTAAATAAATGCAATTTTATATAAATGCAAATTTTAAAGCTTTGCAATATTTAACTTTAACTTTATTTTATTTCATTCGTCTAAAAGATTATACAAAATAAACTAATCAAAATTTAAGCAAACTGTGAGATCTAGCCACGCGCTGTTGATTGCGAAGAAATCTTTCTCATTACTTTCATCTTGTTTGTAAAGATTTGAATAATTTTTATTCTTAAACTAGAGTTCTACTTAATTAACATCGAGTTCTATAAATATAATTATTCTGAGGTGATTAAAACTGAAGTGATTTTATTTATTTCCTAATCGCTCAGACTATTTATAATTCACCTGTTAGTCCAGGATCCACGGTCCATTTTTGCACTCGATTAGTATCAAGCTGAATCTTCGTGAATAGCTTCGTTTCGATGAGACGCCCAACAATTTCCTGTGCGAAAATTCTCGATTGTGGTAACTAAAAGCGGTAGCAAGGATAAAATATGTCGATTTGATGATTCTCAAAAATTTATTACTAACGGGTTTTTTTTTGTTAAATCTCAAGATAATTTTCTGAATTATTTGAAAAAAATAATTGTCCTACAAAATGTATGGTTTTGATCAAACAGTCCCCTCCTTTCAATATGTATCGATAACGAGGTCATCAAAAATGATTACTAACCACCCGATTTGTTTTTATTTCTTCTTCTTCTTAGGGATGGGTAAGGTTGTATCTATCGGATAATTTTTTGACGATACTGAAAAGTAGGGGATGCAAGGATCGGATACGGTCCAAATGTACCGGGTACAGATACTCAGTTGAATACTTGGGGTGGGAGGTCCTACCAAGGTCACCCCAAGTATTCAACTATGTATCTGTAACCGGTACATTTCGACTGTATCCGATCTTTGTATCCACTACTTTTCAGTATCCCTAATACTGGCTAGTTGTATTCACTACTTAGTGTCCACGACGATCGTTGTCTCCTCTACAATCTCTACTCCCGCACCTGCTACCTCCTAGACCAGACAGATATGAGAGCTGTATTCAAGGCCTTGGTTGTATTAACATTTGAAGCATTACCTATTCAGTATTCACGAATATATTCACTACTTCATGCTATTTATCACTATAGCCTACGAATTAAAACTGGTATATTTTTTTTTGCATTTATTTTGTAAATCAAATTGTGAGATTTAATTTACCATAGAATATGGTACATAGAATATATGTACATATTTAAATAAATAATTTTTTTTCTCCAATTTTTTAATTTCAACGGTAAGAAATTTTACATCATTTTAAAGAAGAAAATTAGTTTCACAAAATTAAAAAACAGTACCGGAATACGATGAGTATTATAACAGCTATAGCGTTTTAAAGAGTTTAGCCTGCGGCGGCGGACAGACAAATTTTGTATTACAATCCTAATTCTGCGTGTCTTGGAACGTGAATAGCAAAAGTTTAGGGTTAACAATTTTTTTTTTTGATCAATTCCATAGCTTTAAAAAATAATTAACCATGATTTTAATCATTTGATACACGATAAAAATAAAAATGAAAAACATGATTTTAATCATTTGATTCCTGGTGCAGGTTTCTATTTCGGCGAATAACTCTTTTTCCTTTAAAAATGATAACAAAAACTGATGTCCCAAGAAAGGCTTCTGTGTAGCGTATTAGAAGAGTAAGAGTCGGGATATCTGTATTCAACTACAAAAATATCAAATAAAAGTATCAGATACAGAAAAGTATCAGTATCACAAAAGTATCAGTACCTATTTCCTAATAGGTCTGATAACTGTCATGTAAATGAGTATTTTTTAATTAATTGGGAGCTTAGAGTATTTGTCCAGTAAATGTTGAAGTAAGCGAAAACGTCGAGCAGTTTCTTGTCTTTTCAGTCTTGTATGAGAATACCAAGTGAGACGTATGTCCAGATGGAGTCCTTGGTAACGTATTTGTTCGACAGGGTTCAGTGGAATATTATTAAAGGATAGAGTAGGGTAGGAATTCATAGGTTTACGACGAAGGGTGAAGGTAATTTGATGGGATTTGTTAGGATTTATTTTAACTCTCCAATTTTGACACCATTCTTGAAGGTTTGAGATATGGGATTGAAGAGGTTGGGATGCAACGAATGGATCCTTATTTACTGATAACACACATGTGTCATCAGCGTACGTAGTGAGGACAGTGCTTTGATGGGTTGGGATGTCAGCTGTATATACCGTGTATAGGATGGGACCCAGGATACTCCTTTGAGGAACGCCGGCAGACCGGGTAAAGAGGGAAGAGTAGGAAAAATTATGGTTTACTTTAAAGGTTCTATTACTGAGGTAGGAACAGAAAATAAGGGAGTAAGTAGAAGGTAAGAATTTACGGAGTTCGTACAGCAGACCCGGATGCCAGACTCGTTCAAAAGCCTGCTCTACATCGAGAAAAGTTCCCGTGGAGTACATTCCGCGCTCTAATGTTGACGAGACAACGTCCACAACATGATGGCATTGCTGGATAGTGGAGTCTGAGGTTCAGAAACTAAATTGGTGTTCTGGGATTATTTGATTGGATTCTATGATAGAATGAAGACGTTTCAGAATGTCAGTTTTTCAAGTATTTTGGGCAGGAGAGATATAGGACGGTAAGAAGATGAAAGTTCTGGTGGTTTTTTAGGTATTGGTATCATCTTAACTATGGATAATTTTCAGGAATCAGGAAACTATGTGGAGTACGGCATTATATATATATATATATGTAAGGAGTGGGATCGCTTTCCGAGGAAGGCGTTTTAGAGTGTGGGATGTGATTAGGTCGTGCCCAGGGTCTTCGTTGGTGGGTAATCTTTGAATAATGTTTGATATTTCGGATTGATGGAATGCTTTAGGAGGAGGGGACAACTGATGAGGAATACTTAATTCCGCTTCAATTCATTCAGAGTGGGTTGGATTAAGGATATCTGGATCAGGGTTAAGTGTTTTCAATACTTGCTGGCCGAAATTTTGTGATTTTTCTTTATCAGAACTTGACCAGGTTTGGGATCCGGTTAAAAGAAGATGATTGAAACTTTTATATTTTAGGAGTTCTTTAGTGGTATCCCATAAGGGTTTGCCAGTATTACTGAGATTTTCTGTACGGTAATACAAATTTTGAATGTCCTGATCTCTGATTTTAATCATTCTTTATTATTTCAGTTGTTATAAATTATCTGTTTTCCGTAACAATTTTTAAATTATTATTTGCCAAGGCCATGCCATTTTGTCCCAAATCGGATTCTCTAGCCAGCCCCGCCTTGCCAGTCTCTCTTGAATCTATGTCTTCGGTTGTCCTTTTCTACAGGTATCTCATCCCCTCTCAGGTTCTATTGCTACCTGCACACGCCACCTTCTGTTAGTATTTGATCCCTTATTTCTAAATTCATATTTCTTTTTCTAATAATAATGCACAAGAACTAATTTGGGTAACTTTTTAAACATAAACATAACAGGAACTTAGACGAATTTTTACCAACATAACTAAATTATAGTTTCATAACCATGTGAACTCGAAAATCACTCTGCCCTGCAGGCTGGATTCATTGTAAATCAAATACATTGTGGTTATTAAAAACAAACAATAAAAAAAAATCCTAAGTCATTCCTGTCTCAAATAATTGCGATTGTAGTGCTGCCTGCCGGACGCAGTTTAAACCAAAAACTTGAACTAATGTATAAAAAAGGAATTTAACTAATTAAAAACCAATACCTATCGAGTCAAATTTTGAATCTAAACCTTCATCGAAGCCACTTGAATATTCACAACAAATTTCATCAAAATTGGCCGTATAGTTTAGGATGTGTTCAGTGACGTACCCACGAACAGAATTTTATGTATTAAGATAGCACAGTTATTAGCTAATTCATTGTTTTTATTGTTCTATGAACAGTCCTAACCCGTACCCAGTATGGTTGGGTCCTGGGTGCCCCAGCAAGTTTTGTTTATTCTGTAATTCCCAAAGGGACCGCTATGAGCAGCTGTGGTTCACAGTACCTTTCAGGCAGTAGCTTCTGAGATGTTGACAGAAGTGGTTGTTCCGCGGTAGGTGATTTTTGAGTTTTATTCGATTATTAGTGGAGCGTGGGGTCCGTCATGTCCGACAGTGTCAGTCGATGAATGTCAATGATCCCAATTTTCTGGAATGGCTGGAAGGTGCTGGTTGAAAATCTGGCGAGGTAGCTGGTTGAACCACAATTTCAGAGGAGAGTAACCAACTTGTACATCCCGAGTGATCTTAGGCAATCAATTTCTAGGTTGGTAAATTACCGAATTCCATAGCCCTCAGCTGTACTTGGTAAAAGAATAAGGTGTGGGAAGTGCTCAAGGAGCAGGGATAAAAAAACAAAGGCTTACTGTGCTCATTGCAGTACACCAATATGCACGGATTGTGCCAAGAGTGTCTGTGAAGACTGCCTACAACAGTGCTTGTGATTTGTATAAAATTTGTTTTTATTACCTAATGTCCATTTTTAAATGTTCCTTGTATAGTAAATGATTGAAATCAATCACTACTTTTTATGATTTTTCATATACTCATGCCTTAATATTAATATTTAATATTTTGTAATTACAGTTTTGCGTTTTGTTAAATAAACTTTTATATAAAACAAAAATTAACATTTATTGTGTTCAATTCCATTTAGATATGATGTATGATTGCAAAAAATATTGTTTTGATTTTAATTGAACATTAACAGGGAAGATTTTGAGTTAACAAATATTGGGGTCTCAGTGACCCCACCTTACCGGTTATGGAACAACTTATTGACCATACCAGTTAGGGGTCAATATAACATATAAATAAATAGACTATTACATGCAAATTGGACTATTCGGAACGATATTAGTAATTTAAAAGAACCCACGGCTGCAGATAACTATGCTCAATAACTGAATTTATAACAGAGCTCGAAGCCCTACCAGCTACCCAGATTCAGGCCATTCCGGAGCGGTGATTAAACGTCCCCCGGATCAGGAATCGAACGGAACCCAACGGATAAAAATTTCTATTTGAGTTCGGGAAAAGGCGATTAAGCTGGTCATCCCTTATGAAATCAGTGCCACCGTCCCTCATCTATTTCCCGCCCTATCCAAAGAGTTTTCCCGGCATTTTTTTTTCTCCCTTTCATTTCTTTATGATCTGAAAGCCTCCCCTTTTTGCGAGCCCGGCTTAGTTAAAGGACTTCTCTAAGCGCCCAGCTTTTAGGTCTCCATCGTCCAATATCCAACGGTAATTAACGTTTACGATATGGCGAAATTGAGTAATGAAAAAATATAAACCCATTTAAAGTTTTAAAATAAAAGTCGATATTTTGATTAAAGAATATAACCTCATAACTTAATTTAATGGTCAAATTTTACTTTTAACAGTCAGCGAGAGTTAAATATTAAATTAGGTAGGTATATTAATTAAATCGTATGTGGGGAAAAGTTTCAATTTTCAAACTGATTCCAATTTTCATCACTTCTGAAAATGTCATCAAACTGTTGGTGAACTGAAATACTAGGAAATATATAAACCTATTCCGGTTAATTCCAATCCCATACAATGCAAAGAGATAATAGCACGATTATTTTGCTGTAGGAATTAATCTAGGGGTAATACAGATGGTGATCTGGAAATTTTAGAAGCGTGAAAGCCAATGCAGCTGAAAATAAAAGTAAAAAAGTCTGAGAAGACAGGAATCTAAGATTAAAGGTCCGAATTTCAAATGTTGAAGGTTGTAACTTTTTCTGTCATCAAACATGTGGTAGTTTAATGTTTCGGAGTAGGGTTCTTAGTTGTCCTATACTTACATCTAAGTCATCTATACTTTTAGGGGAAAAGGCCTCTGTCCGGCATGCTTTTCAAATATTTATGTTATTTGTTTTAAAAGATTCAAATGAGAAAAATAATAAAAACATAGGCCCACTAATCAGATGCAATTCAAGTATATTACCATCGGAACAGTTATGAAAGAAAAATTTCACATTTAGCGGGAGATCAGAACATATCAGATGACATTGGATTTAATTACAGTGGAGTAAAATTTAAAAAACAGATTAGTTCAAATCTATTTTACTTGAAATTAATTTTGATGTGTGTCGTCAATATTCTGTGTACACATTAAATCTTTTGGGAGTGGTGTGGCTCAGTTACGAGTTGACGTGCCGTAGGTCCGGGGTTCAAATTCGGCTGAATCAAATAATTTATTTAGTCTGTTAACGGCCGGGGATGGAACATTTGGGATCTGGAGAACCCTATATATTCAACCGAAGATTCGTTATGATAAAAAAAAAAATTCTACATTAAATACTCAACCCATTGTAAAATCGTGAACACTAAAAACTTTAATGTTTTATTGTATTAACTAATATAGAGAATATATGAAATATTCCTTTGTGTTTAAATATCCCAGTGGACTCTAATCCGGCCCGGACAGAGGATGAGGATCCTACGTGTGAGCAATGAGCGGGGAGGTCCAGATTTATCAGGCTGATCCTCCCTAATTGAAGGACAAACCCCTCCCCGGCCACCTCCTCGCCGGATATTAACCTATACCGTTTCTGTTTCAAGAATGAGGTGCTCCCTAAATAGCATGGCCACAGCAACCATATTGTTAATATTGGTCCGGCACACTGTTGATTTATAAAAAATAAAATTAATAAAAAGAATGAAATATTTAAATCATGACTGATGACAATATTATAAACGCTTTAGTTTTTGCACCTAAATAAAAATAAAGAAAATCGTTTCTTTATTCGAGGCCATTACCAACTACTGCTCTTCTTAAATTTCTTGAACTAACTTCGTGAGTTTTAAATAAAACTGCGTCCTCTGTAGTTTATTATGATTTTAAAACAGTAGGTATGTTTCAATATCCGAATTAATTCTTTCTATTCCATGCTTCTTACATTCAAATATGTGCTTCATCGTAAGTTCTATGTTATCAGAGCTTTGGCAGGTTGGTTGGTACAGGCCTAAAAGTATATGGATATGATTCAACTTTGTCCGATTCTTAGCCGTCTTATCAGGCAGCATTCTTTTAGTGCTAGACCGTTTGGAGGGATCTAAGCAATGTTTTTACATTTTATTTGATGGTGGTGGCATTGTGGAAGTATCTTTCACTCTCCGTCTCAGTTTTGTTTAATTTTATTGCGGCATTATCATTGTTAACCATTCCGACAGAAATGTGGACCTTACCAAGGGAACTTTGATGCTGCTTTAGTTCCTGCATCACCTCATTCGTTGGCGCTTATGCCTACAAGCGAAGGAACCCACAATAGTGTGTAAGGTATCAAGTATAATAATTAAACAAAAAATATATAAACATGGTATTAGAAAAAGAAGAAAATTTACATTTGGACGAACTTGAAATTGTAATAGATTATAATAGGTTAAGTAATGTATAAATGTTATGATGTAACTTGTAAATATTATTTTGTACCATTATAAATGGATAAGTAATAGTTATAAAGATAAATAAAAACTCATTTGAACATCACATTTGTTATACAATTGTTAATCTGTGTGTGGAAGGCAGCAGGAGAGAAGCGAATGTGAAGGAAAGAGAACAAAGGACAAGCCTACCTGGAACAACGGAATAAGAGAAGCGGACATTTTGTTGTCATATACGTCAAAGTGGCAAAGGTACTGTAATTTGTATATGTTCTTAAGTGAAGTGCTATAAAGTGGGGATTGCGATAGTTAAGGGATATAATTTAGCATTTGAAAGTGTTTATGTCAAATGAGTGGATAAAACCCGATTTATGTTATTTTTATGGAAATGCAAATATTCGTCCAATTCTAATATAAGTTAATTTCTCATAATTTATTAAATTCAGTACTTATTTATTGGCACCCGAAATTAATGTCTAACTTATAATTAATTGAAGTAGAGCATTTCAATATTCATAACAAATAATAATGTATGGTCATGAACCTGAAGGTAACCTAACAAGTGTGACTATGTTATTATTTTCTTTTAGGGCCATATTCGTGTTTTGATTTTTTTTTCTGTTTTTTTTCCAAAATTGTTCTAATGTATTTATCTCTGATATTGAGTATATTTCTACGACCATTGGTTTATGGTTGCTTCTTTCGCCAGACAACACCACGCACTGTTCACAAATTCAGATCCATCTGAGAAAGTTATTTCATGATTGAGGAATTTGTTGAACATGATTTCACCGTACCTTTATTTTACCATATCTGGCGTAGAGTTCTTGGAAATTAGGCGCAGTTTCATTTTAGAGCTAATAAATGAAGTTGTCCATGGTGATGTATACCCTGTCGTCGGGGATTCAGTAACCGGTTGTACGGACATTTTAAAGTGATGGAGATGTGCTGCGACTCGGTCGCAAAGATATTCTCAGCTAGTTGGGTTTTCTCGGTTCGATGCAACAAAATGACCAATACCCTCACATAGACTATCATTGTAACTGTGGTCAAGCATATGTAAAATTTTAGCTGCATACCATTAACAATATACAATTTTTACAATAATAAACAATACTGCTTCGTAAGTCAGTTACACCATCCAAATAAGAATATAAGACATTATTCCCAAAAATGAAATTATATTCTATTATCTAGAATGAATAACTGTAATTTAAATTAAATGGAAATAGATTGATGTATGGAATTACAAAAAATATCCAAGATTATTTTCCCTTTTTCATTTATTTTTAACCTTAAAAGTAATTTATCAAAATATAAAAATCGAACTGTTTGGTAAAGTCCCCTGCACCTCAGGATAGGATATAGTAAAAAAAATCTGCTGATGAGAAATTATAATATTTTTTTGGCTTTGGCCGGTTTCGGATGTGTTGTATCTAAACAATTGAAAAACTAGCAACGCCTTTCTCCTGCAGGATATTTGTCTTTAGCTTTAATTTGTGTTTTGACAGTTGAAACACATTTAGCAGAGGATGATTTCACAGAGCGGAGAACGGATTAAACATAAATTGTGGAAAAAGAGATAACTTTCGATTTAGCGAATGTATAGCGCTGCCAGATAGCTAAAGGCCATAGAGTACACAAGTCTCGGTCAGCTTAATCCTGTGTGTTAGTATATTATAGCGATTCTTGGGACACAGCTCGTGCTTTGATCCTCATTCTGGTGAAAGGAAGCCTAATTTCACGTCGTGGTTTAACGTGGGCTTATAATGCCTGCCACTGGGGTTTACCTTAACACACACACACACACACACAGATATATATATATATATATATATATGCTGGACTGTCCACCAGCCTGATGACGTCATCTCCCCCTAACATGTGTTTACGTTCGCTTGCGATACACGACGTTTTCTGTTGTAATGTTTTGAAGATTGTTTTATTGTGTTAGAGACGTGAAATTTCATTAACAAGTGATTGTAACTTTCCAATCTTTTTAGAGTTGTATTAAAGGGTTAATTAAGCTTGTTGATCAGTCCGAAAAATACTAAATTCCTGGGGCATGTGGTCTCACGAACGGGGGTGCGACCTGATAAGTGCGTATATTGCGCGCAAGGGCGATTTTGGAGGACCCATTACCGAGTAATGTACCTGGAGCTGGGAGATTTTTAGGTAGGGTCAATTATTAATGCAGGCTCATTCCGGGTGTGCCAGAATTGACACAGGCACTGACAGAAGTGCTGAGAAGGGTAGGCGGAAAGCTAACTTTTATTGACAAAAGATGCTTCAGAAGTATATTAAAAAAAAGTTTTGCTTTTCAATGTCATGATTTAATATTTATCCTACATACCATGTTTAAGTTGACAATAATTTAGCAGAGCCATTCGTTCTAGTAAGTAATCAGTAAGTACAGGTAATTAAAATCAACAAGGCCGCTCTTGAATAAAAGCAATTGAATAAATTACAGCCATTTTATCGATAAAAAGTTAAAATCAATATAGAAGAACTGTCCTCGGGACTTAAGACTGAGCTCAACTTATGCTCAAACCAATTAATAATTAGAAAACTACCCGACAACTATATTCAATTATATATTATCAATTATAATTATATATTATCACTCCATAATTATTTCCCTTCTATCATTTCTATAAGCTTACCATATTCCTAAAATATCGAACGTTTCACGGCTTTGACACTTCGTAGGCTAGTTGAAAATGTAACTTCCTAATTTCATACCGTCTTTGTAATTGCGTTTGTCGTTTGCCTAACATGCATTGTTTTGATAAAATGGTGTATAGCAACAGGAAAACACATGTACATTCGGTTTTATCTCATACTGAAAATTCACATTTTGAATTTTCGTGTCCATTATGATAATGATGTATCGCTATTAGATTTATGTTTTACGTCCTTTTCTTTTATCTTATTAAATAATTTCCTAGTTTTAATTCTTGATAAGATTGGAAATTAATTGGACACTTTGCAGGACACTACTACAGAAGCCACTTCACTTAAAAATGCTGGTATAGCAAACATACTATAAGCTAGAGATCAGTAAGTGAAGGAATGAAGTGTTTTTGAGATATAATTCAAGAATGTTATAAATTTGCCCAACAATATTTTTCAATTTCAAAAGTGATACTAGTGTCAGAGAAATAAATAAAAACAAATTATTATGATATTTTTATTAATACAAAACCCATAGGTAGAAATATACAATACACTAAACGGCGATTTAACAACATATACATGGTCTGCCCCATAGATTATATAAAAACTCTAACCATAAATATAAAATAGTAATACATCGATTAAACAAGATAAATATATATATAAAATTAGTTGATTTACGACTTACTAATTGGGACTTATATGTAATAAGAGAATTAAGTCGGTATAATAATTTCTAAAGGTTACAAATGCTAAATTCAAATCATAATATTAGTTTTTTTATTTTTAGAATTACGAAAAAAAATAACGAAAATTTTTAGGTGTTCTAGAAAAAGCAGGGATGAGAAAATATTATAAGTGTCCCCCCGCAATAATTTTTAAAACATTTTATCTCTAATAACAACATATTATCAAAAAGGAGAGAAATCAATTCATAGGAAGCGACATAATCTATTAACAGCCCATATTAGAAAAAGCCTTTTGTGCTTCCAAATTTAATGGCAACAGGGAAATTGAGCAGTTCACCCTGAAGCTAAATTGTTCTGATTGCGAACTTGAGTACTATTTAGTACATTAGTGTGTCGATTTACTGGAATTTATACATGCACAATACAAGTAAAATTGGCGTTAATTCATCTGTTTTTTTTAAGGTAAGATGATTTATAATTTTCAGCTGGAGGTAACATTTTTACAATTCCAGATTCCATTATCAATTCTTAATAAGAATTTCTTCTTTTGTTAGTTTTTACAAACTCTCTGGAAGTGCTATGCAGGAGAGTAAGTCACTTTTTACTGCACTGCAGTTTCTATTTCTTCAATCTGAGGCGGTTCAATGTATTGTTTGCTTTACGCTAAAATGTTAAATTGCTGTATTTGTGGGTTATCGTTCGTTATTTAGCTATGTTTCGAAGAACATTAGTTATGATTAAATTTTCAATGATTAGTAGTGAAATTCTTTTTTTCACGTACCTTTTAGGATTTGGATTTCGTTTCGCATTTCATTCAACAAGTTCGGGTCGTTTTTGAATGACATGGTCCGTTTCTGTGATTGTTTCTTGTTTTATTTTACTTCTAAGTTTGCAATACCTCTTATAATTCGATTTAGTATGATACTGACTTTTCAGTTTTTTTCTGAATCCATAGAGAGCTTGTTTTCTTCACATATTCACGGTGAAGATGTTGCTTTATCACCACGTATGGTTTTGTTTTAATATTTTATTTTACAGTTTTTTACTGTGTAGTCCTTCTGGCTACTTTTATTAATTGATTGCTATTATAAGCCTCTTCATCGTTTGACAAGTAGACTGCCTGAGGCCATTCTAACTTAAATCTGTTATTAGAGTACTACCAGTGGGTATTTTATCTACTTGCTTCTATGTCATCCATTATACATCATTCCTAATATTTACTGTTATAATACAGTTGTAAATTAAAAAAAAAATATTTTTTAACAAAATTTTCGAGCATTAGGAATGATTTTTAATTCCTCAATTATCAAATTGCTGAAAGTATTACAGTTGTTCATTTCATTATATCGTTGAATGCTTCAAGAAATATCTTTAACTATCTCCAATGTGTCACCTGAAGACAAAATATGTTTGTTGTTTATTATTACATATTAATGTAAATATACTGTTATCCGTATTATAATTAGATTATTGTAACATTAAAATTTAGTTTTTTAACATTTAAAGTTAGTAATAATTATTTTTTAATTGAATATTGCAACTCCTTCTCACGCTATGTCAGACACCCTGTATTTTCTAAATCATTTTCTAAATTCTGAATTTCACTATTTCGTTTGAATGAGTTGAATTTAACGTAAGCTCATTAGTCATTGAAAGTTTTTCATAATTTTTTTAAATAACTCATATTTATTTTTTCCCCCTTTTTTTTGGAGTTAATATCTAAGATCGTACTTAGCTTCCATTGTATTAGAATGTCAAATTATGTTATTGTCATTTAAATTGAAATAACAAACAGTTTTAGACAAAAAAAATAGAATAGTACCATTTCCAAAATATTATCAGCAATAAAAATTCTCCAAACTTCTTAAAATCTAATATTCAATAAAGGAAAACATAATATTGTATGAGAGGTTTAGGGAATATTCCTGTAAATTATAGATGTCTGTCGGAAGTAAGCCGAAAATTGGCAATATACAATGGGCAGTGCAGTACAGGAGGCAGCTACTAGAAATTTCATATCCTTAATATTGATACAAGATGACGCATGCTGCGATGAAGACAGCTTGGGGATACTTTATGTCCAATGTTACAAGCTTTAGCCGTGATGACAGAAAGATGTAGATTATATCCCAAGTACTTCATTTAAATATAAAAAAGTAATGGTGATATAGTGAAAATAGAAAATGTATAGACCTCTAGGTAAAAAGATTTCTAGGTGATAACCAATAACTAATGAATTTGCCATTGGACCAATCCCTAGCTTCTCCTCGAGTAGGATAATGTGCGAGTAAGTTTCTATATGACTTAACTAATTATTTTTAATAAATATTAAATAAACAGATGGAAATCTTTTGAAAATAAATTTGGCAAATAAGGTGGGGTATGCGAGAACTTCGTAGTCCAGCCCATTTAATGTCTGTCGTCAAACATGATGTCTGGCGTTGTCGTGTTCGATTGTATGTCCCTTCCATGTAACTAGCGCAAGTTTTTATAAGGTTTTTTTCATTATGTCAATATCAAAGCAATAGCTCTGGGCAAGAAAGGGAAATGAGTTATTCATGAATTAATTATTTACTCCTGAATTTATCTGTATCACCAGCTGAGAATTTCTGTGATGATTCGTTACAACACTCTTCTCCAATTGCTGTGGTCATATCTCTCCCAGCTTGAGATGCTGAGTGTCCATGTTTAAACATATAAAAAAGTACAGGAAAATGGCGTAATTCCATGGTCTTAATTGGTGTAATTTACATTGTTCACTAAAAAAAAAGTACAAAGTTTGTTCAACTGTAGTCAAATTGATAAAAATGAGAGGATTAATAATTGCTCATTAAATCGGCGAACATCAACATAGTAAGCAAAGAACACTTTAGAATATAGAAATTATAAAAACGATCATTTCATTTCAAACGATACAATAAATACATGCGTGTTGGTGTGTGTATGAGTACGCACTGTTACTCAGGCCTTAAGACGGGAAAGTCTTCACTGAGAAATGTAATTAAAGTCTTTGTGATGTGTCTTGTCTTGTAAGAAGCAATAACTGATGAAATAGCTCTTTTGTGACGCACATTTTAATTTATATGAGGCTTCAAAAAGCAATTAACGGGAAATCCGGGCACTTATTGATGCCTGTCAAAAATAAATCCTCTCTTAAAATGTGAATTGCCTTCTTTTGGCGTCGCTTATTGGGGAAAAGGGAGTGTTGGAGGGGTTGGGGGGGGGGGAGAAGTGCTTACTGCGGCATATCGAATCATTGTATGCCGGCGTATTACTGAGGAAACAAAACACTATGATGTTTGACCTGTCAACATTGCCTTCTCTTCGGAAAAAAAATACCTTCCGCCCTTCAACAACATCACAGGAAGATGGTAAATCCGATTTTAACTGGGGTTGTAAGTTTCTTACATTATTTTCTTTATTTTTCAGAATAATATTATAAAGATAATACAAGTAATTAATAACCACCGCCACAAACTTGTAATATTTATAATAAATAAAAGGGAATGGTAAATTTACTCAAAATAATGCTAAATTAGCCCATATGAGTATGTATTAAATTGCTGTAAGTAAACCAATAAATAGATATTAAAAAATTTAACAATAATTTTCCAATTTACGGGAAAAGCTTTACACATAGCATAACTGTATACACCTAACATTGTAATTTAAAAATCGGATAAGGGAGACGCTCAATGTTTTTTGGTCCAATGTATTAAATTATATTGAAAGATAATTTTCATATTATGTTAACTAATGAAATTATTTTGTTTAAATACCTCCGAATAAATTATATGTAAAACGAATTGTTCATTCTTTTCCAGTTGTTCTTTACTTTGTCTTTAATATCAGTTTGATAAGTATCAAAACTGGTTTTGCACAATTAAATTTTCCTACCATATAAAATACATTGAATAGGAAACGTTTCTTATTCTCCATTTTAAAATGAATTTGAAGATGGGCTTGTGATCTTCTATGTTGAACTTATTATTTGAATACTACCACTTGGTAATTTTTCTAATTGTCTTTATCCATGCCAATATGTATCATACCTGCCAGTTACTTGTTGATTGTGATAATACAGTTGTAAATTTTAATGAATAAATAAAAAACGTCTGTATTTATTAAAATTTACAATTACAATATAATAATAGTAAATAGAATGAATGAATAATGCCATGAGATAAAGACAAGTAGAGAAGGTACCCACTGGTAGTACTCCAACTTAGAAGGCCACTAGGCCATCTTCCATGCAGACGCCTCGGAGAATTGTCAGGAACTGAAGAGGTAGTAAGGTTTAAAACTACTGGGTTTGAGTGGGAAAAAAGCTTGTCATGAAAGAATTTATATCGAGATCGTGTCAAATCAGCAACAAATGGGACATTTGAGTCTTTTTGGAGGAATATATTCGTAACAAAGTAAGGAGCATTGAGCATTTTACGGAGTATTTTGGATTTTAAGGATTCTGATACATGATGAATGCGATGGCTTAGTGGAGTCCTAAAGTTCTACTCCGTAATTCCAAATAGGTCTTATAATAAACAATTATCATATACACAAGTATATGATCATTTGAAATTAATTGGGAGCCCAGAGTGTTGGTCCAATAAGTGCTGAGGTATCCTGATAGGGCGAACTATTTAAAAAAATCAGGGATAAATAGAAGGGATATGAATGTTGAATATGAAAATCGAAAATTTATGATATTTTACGTAATTCATAAATTTATGACATATGTATATGTAATAGAATATTTGTATTATTTTTCCATTATTAAATATTGATTAACTAGCAGATAAGTCATTCCTCTTATATAATAAATTGAAGATAAAAGGATATCACCTAAGAGTAATAAAGAGAGTTATTAATTATTTCCATTAATGAGAGAGTATAACTCCCAAGATTTACAACTAGGTCGTTTCGCCTGCATTTATTAACTTAATAAATTCTTAAAAACTTCTAATAATCACTAGAAACGTTAGTTACGATCTAAGAATTCATCGTCTGGACGAATTAGAGGAGTAATTAACACTAAGTAATTTCTCTGAATGTTTTTATTCTTCAGATAAAATATTTTTGGATAAATAAGGTCTGCATAAATAATTCATGTGAATTTTGTTGTGTTGTGTTGTGTTATTAACAGGCTAATTTCATGGACTGTTACAGCTTGCACAACTGTTTATGCCTGGTGATATAAAGGCCGGAACTAAACTTGGAGGTGAGAGTATATTCTGAAGGGTATGGGCTGTGGAAAGCTGGAATCGTATGTCAGAGTGATTGATTTTCTAGCTTCTTTTCAGAGCCTCTAAGTAAAAGAAGTTTCTTTAGTATAGGCCAATCTGCTTGGTTTTTCACTTATATTAGAATCACATGATAAATAGTAACACAATTTCATTATAAATATCTTAAAAACAATCTTAAAACATCTATAATCATATTCTTATTTTTAGTTTTTCATTAAGATTCATTTCATTTATTACAAAAAATATTTAAAAATATTATGACTATTACAATTTCAGGTAATTGTCGCTTCGAGTTGAGTTAAAACAAGGTATCACTGTTTATTGGTTTAATTTTTAATATTTTCCAAATATAAAAGCTATCGTGTGCTTTATCATGGAAAAGAGAAGGCAATTATCGATAGTGAAAATAGCTTGGTAATCATTTCATCAAGAAAAAAAGTTTCAACTAATATTTCGAAGTATAGATGATATATGTTTGTTGAATCATACATTTCTATGATGAAATGATTACCGAAGTATACACATTTCCCATAATTAAATAATCTTTCCCGTATTAAACCTCATGATAACTTGTATTTTGGGAAAATTTTAAAAGGAAAACGAATGAAAAGTTAAAACTTGTCGTGACTCAACTCGAAGCGACAACCTGCGGAATAATTATTCAAATTTGTAATACTGTTCGATTCAGAGCTATGGTATCGTGAAATATATATTCAGTTTTGTTACTTAGGCTACACCTACATTGGATCCGGTGCGATTCGATGAGACGTCGCTAGCAAACCAAATGACTGAAATATATCGAGAGCGCCTACATTGGATCCGGCCTTAATCAATCCATTTTTATCCGACCAATCCCAGGGATTTAGTCGCTCTTGGAAACGAAATAGTTTATTTATACGAAAGTGCCTACATTGGAACAAGCGCGATGTTGTACGATCAAGTGTGATTTTAACAATTCGAAATCATTAGTTTTCAATTCGATAAGCCAGCCGTTACCATGTGTGCCAACTTAACCTTTATTGTCTAAAATGTTTATTAAAAAATATACATTGTATAAATATCCGTCATAAATCAAAATTAAATATTGTCAATTCTCATTAAAATATTTTATTACTAAACTTCATGATCCATTAAATATAGTAGCGAAGGTTATTTTTCCGTTAAATAAAATTATATCTATCAGAAATGTCCATAAAAAATATACCTACATACAATTTTAATTCGTCAAAAAAAATTGGAAACATTAACTTTTGATAAAATTATCATCTTAATGTTAAATTTATTTGTTAAACATTTAGCAGGGGCTTTTCTGATTTTTTATACTCCTTTGCAAAGATGACCAACAAAATAAACAAAGATTACTCATAGAATTAGTTCGAAAGGAGCCTCCATTGTGGGGTCTATGAAATAATAATAATAAACAATAATTTCTATTTTTTTTAATTGAAAAACAACTAAATTATTAATTTATAGTGAAACGGCAAGACAAAAATATTCTAATATAACTCATTTTCATAACATTTGGTTCTTTAAATTTATAAAAGATTATTTTTAATATATTTATATTTTACAATAATTTATATAGAAAACAAGAAATAAAAGAATAAAATTAATACCATTATATTTAAAAGGCTAGTTTCATTATAGGTTTGAATAGAATAGATTTACACCAGAACTGATCCAGTGTAGGCTGTATGAAATAAAATATGTATTTAACTGATCAAGTTTATCAAATACATTACACCCTCATAATTATCAGAATAATTTTAGCTTTATTGAATGTATATTACAAATTCATTTTGATATTACATGAGTAGATCATTATCTCATCATCTATAAGTTCAATAAACAGTGATTTTTTTAATGAAAGTTCAATACCATTATAACTACATTAAGTATTCTCAAGATTCCAGTTTTAGAAAATTGTTTATTTATAAATTAGCTATGTGAGCATGGAAATAAAGAAATATTTAAAAAATGTAAGTTTGATTATTTTCTGTTTGTTCTATTTCTACAATCCTTGATTGTTCTATTCAATCATGTCATATATAAGTTACTAGTATTACTCCTATAAGTCTTTTATTATTGCTGTTATTATCAAATTGATATGAATAAACATTTGTTTCGATTAATATTTTGAACACATTTAAGTAAATATTGTAACAATCTGTCAAATACATATATTTATGCAAACTTTATCTATATCTCTTATAGAGTTATAGTAATTGGAAAGTATAATGTTATGATAATAGCAATTAATTGAGTTTTTAAATTCATAGATCATTATCTGGTATTTACTGTTATTTGTTTTATGGGCAATGAATTGCATGTTGGAAGGAGTTATTGATCTTTTAAAAAATGCTTCAGATTATTTGCATTACCAATTTATTTTATTAACCTAAAAGTCTAGTAGAAATTGAAAGTAGGTACTAATATATTATGGTATGGTACCACCACTCTAGTACTCACTGTGTAAAAAACATATAATTACCAGTTTACTTCACATGTGTTTTATAATCATGAAATTCAATGAATTCTATTAAATTCTAAAGCGGTGATACCATAACAAACAAGTACCTGAAGGTAAAATCAAGAACCTCTTGATAAAACGTTTTTTAAGAACTTATAGTTATCATATGGGCTACGGTATAGATTCCCAATAGCATTCTATTTTTTCCTTATATTCATAATGTCCAATGTTCTATCGATGCTCCAATTTAATATTATAAAATGAAAGTTTAATATATTTAAATCACTTACACATGCACAATTAAAGGTATGTTGATTGAAGGTCAAAATCAAGTCTCGAATAGTAAGCAATTGATACACTTATTAGCTCATCAATGTTTTCGACCAACATTGCAGGTCTTCATTAGGGCTTATTTACACAAGGTACAAACAAATAATATAATACAAAAAATATACATTAATAGCAGTAATGATACAAATAATACTTAAAAAATATTTAGGTGATAATATAATATAATAATCATCTTATTATAATGATTATATTAATATTTTTACCTAAATATTTTTTAATATGATTTATATCATTTATCAATTATCATATTTTACATTTAATATTTGTATCTTGGTAATTTAAACCTGATGAAGATCTGCAATATTGGCCAAAACATCATGCAAAGGTCATCATATATTTAAATTATGTTTTGAAAAATAAAAGAGGACACCAGCATATTGTTAAGGAAGAAAATAAATCATTCATAGAAGAAAATAAATCATTTATTCAATAACATACATCAGTATTTACTTATAAAATTAAAAGAATAAAATTTAGGATACACATTTTTAACAACAATAATAGAATTAAGTGGAAAAATAAATGAATAACACAATTAAATATTTCGAAATACAAGTTAAGAAGAATTACACACTACAAATTTTATAAATAATAATTGTCGATTAAGATACTAACATATTAATATGATAAAATAATACATAGCAATAATATATAATTTTTAATATTACAATTTTATATAATAATTGAGGTGATTAAGGAAGATCCTCTGAAGATTTAGATTGGAGTGTTTTCAAATATATATTGGCTTAAGATGCCTTGAATATCCACTATTAATTATACAGTATTTACTCCCAAATTGTAAGATCTTTCTTGATTATCATTGACATCCATTAAGAAAACTATACACAAAGGTATAAACCAAATTTCTTCTGATACTTGATATACACAATCCCAAAAACATTATCATCTTCGCCATATATGTTCACTTATAAAAGTGTCTGCAAACTTAGAAAATTGAAATTTGAACAAGGCCACTTCCTCATTGGACAACATATTTCCTTTCTGTTTCTGGAAAAAATAATATTTTCAGATACACATTGATCTAATAATAAATAAAAATTAATTTAAAGTATTCCATAATAAATCTATTAGGTAACTAACAAAAAGTTGAACTTTTTACATTTGTAGCATTTTTCAAAAGAAGCTAAATATTTATATTTATTATTTCTGTTCAGTCTAAACTTATTTATTTAATCTGAAGCAAATTTATTCTAAATACTACTGTGGAATTGTTCTTCGGTGAAATAGAAATTTAAATTAATACTATTTCTAGTTCCATAATGGATTTTTTCTAATGTAATTGTTTAATATGGGTGTTATTATTAGTAATCCTAATGTCCACCTGATTTTAATAGTTAATTTACTGGCTAATTGATTCATACTTAATTATATGATATGGGGTTATCTTACAAACAATTATTCTGAATGTATATCAAAGTTTAACAATAGAAATCTCTTATCGCTTTAACTATTTTCATTTATTCTCATAAAGAAAGGATGAGAAAGATTAATTAATGGTTCTTGTCACTCTGTGACTCCTACCAAAAATACATATTTAATGACAATTTTTAATGAAGAAAAGTGAGTTTAGGTGAAACAAATTTTTATATGTTGTACTACACACAAACATTATTATAAAAATAATTACACTTACCTTGTTCAATGTCTTCACACCAAATCCTTTGAAAAAAGTTAGGAGCCAGTAGGAGATCAATTAAAGATCCAGGATCAAGCAAAAATACAGAAGTAAAGTAAACACTTGTTGAGATTTGATATTATGTGGAGGTTTCAAGTATAACCGCTCCTATTTATGAATTTAATTGCAATCGTTAATTTAATTACAAACCAAATAGATTTAAAAATATCACTACTATTCCATCAATAAATTAAATCATTATATAAAACATGAATATCTAAAAAATATAAATTCTATTTTTTGAAAATGAAAATTGAAAACAACTAAATTATTTATTTATAGTCAAACAGCAAGACAAAAATATTCTAATATAGTAATATTAGCTCATTGTTATAACATTTGGTTCTTTAAATTTATAAAATTAAGATTATTTATTAATCACTTTTAATACATTTATATTTTACTATAATATATGTGTAATATAAGAAATGAAAGAATAAAATTAATACTATTTTATTCGGAAGGCAGTGACTAGTTCACTATCGGATTAACAAGAATAGAATTTAGCCGTAACTGATTCAGTATAGGCACTCTGGGAAATTTCAGTCATTTGTTTGCTCACCCCAGCATCGTATGTTATAGAATAAGATCACGTCGCGCCGAATAGGATCCAATGTAGGTGTACCCTTAGACGTTAACCTTTTTGTTTCGTGTCTTGTTAACGCATTATTTATACCTAGATTTCAAAGGAAAATAAAAGTGGTGTAATAATAAAAAAATAAATACTGATAATTTTCTATGTAAAATTTACTTCATAATAAATGAACAAGGAACATTGTCTTGGAAATTAATATCAGGATGAGCCGGGCAATCTATTGTATCCTATATAGTAGAGAAATACAATATTGACTGAGAAGTATCAAGTACCAGTAATGTTTACGCAGTAGTATTTTGTGGTGATACATTAATCTCCGACTTGGTTGAATAACAAATAATTGTAATTAAAATTATATTAATTTACTATTTATTCAATGTCTTTCTTAACAATTAGATGAAATTGTATATTTAGAACCTTAATGCTTAAGTTAGATGAAGGTTCCCTAGGTGGGATAAGCACCTTCACTTGGTGTTAATAGACTACATATTATAAAGATGTTATAGATGAAATTAAAGGCATTTTATTTCTATACATGAATACAAGTAAATAATCATATATTACTGTTTCGTATAAACTGTCCATCTGTGAATGGCTTTGGTGGTTGCCGGTTCCTCCCAGCCCTGTTGGCACTCTGAGGTGGTGTCTACTCCATGATGGATGATGTGTTGTCTTCCACTCGTCTGCTTGTCTACTGTGCTGCTTGTCCTTTACTGTCCTGGTCTACTAGATGGCCATTTTGTCCCACTAGTTGTAGGCGCACGAAGGGCTCTGCCTCTAGTGCAAGGAGGTAGATCAGACTGAGTAAGTCAGACGGCTGTTTTAGATTGAACGTCTATTTAAGATTTTCTGGGTGCAAGGGCTGGTCTGCTATAAATAAGTATTTGTCTGAAGTAAGGTTTTTTATACTTTTATTTATGACTAGCTCCTTCCGCCTCCCACCCCTGTTTAAATAAAACTTTTAAATTTAGACTCATCTCGATACTTCAAATATATTTTAATAATAAACTATGGTACATTGTACATTTAATCTTTAGAAGGAAGGCAACAAAAATGAATATAAGCAAGTATGTCTTTTCCACATTTTTGAAGTAAAAACTTCTTTTGGCTCACCGCACACAGATTTTTTCGTAGGTAGTAAGTTAGCTTGACCCTGTCACGCTCTGAGGTGAAACGCTCAATCATATGTTCATATAAAATAAGTAGAGAAGCTGTAAAGGTTACAAAAATATAATCTGTGCTTAAACTTGAACTGTATTTCTTCTGTTAAATTATTATCTAAGTTCACTCGTGTAATATCTTGTTTTCGGCAATTAACACATAGTGAACTAAGGCATCGAAATGATTATACTTCAATCAATAATAGTTATTATTGATACATAATAATACTTATTTTAACAATTGCTTGGTTTACATTGTGAGGTTAATGTATGTAGTTGATGGTTTATCGTGTTAATATTATATATTGAAAAAATATTATAAACATTAAACATTACAAAAAACATAATTATTGTTACTGTTATTATAAAGAGTGATTCGCTCGTATAGGTAAGTCACTTCACGTTTATATATACATATATATATATATATATATATATATATATATATATATATATATATATATATATATATGTATATATATAAATATAGGTATATATAATATAATTAAGAATTAACCTCACTTTTATTATTTGTTAGTTTTTACTTTCCCAAATTAAAACATAAATATTATTATAATAAAGAGTGATTCGATCGTATAAGTAAGTCACTTCGTGTATATATATATATATATATATATATATGTGGGTGTGTTTGTGTGTGTGTGTGTTTGAGACACAACCTCTTTTTATGAGTAATAATAATATGACGTATGAATGCTTGAATACTGTCTTTTTCAGATTGCAAAATCGATGATGGATCAAAACAACAAACTCGATGACGAATTAAAACGAAAGAGGAAATTAGCTAATGCATGCTTAACAAAACATCGTAAAAAAAAAGAAAAGAAGCTCAGCATTTACCATTTACATCTTGCCTAATCAAAGTGTAAATAAAATAATTGAATTCATTCATGAAAATTTACTCATTTATACAGCAGCAGGGTGTGCTTTGCTTAATCGGAACTTAGATAAATTACCTATCATCTTGAGTGGAAATTTCAATATCGATTTTTCACAAGAAACATCAATGCCTTTAATTGATTTTTTAAAGATCACATTGGATTTAAATATGTCAAATAATAAAAATGAAAGTACAATGAAATACGGAAGTACAATTGATGGAGTTTTTTTCTAGAAATATAAGTAAAATTCAATCAAAAGTATTTATTTCTTATTTTAGTTATCACAAACCCATCGTATCCTTTGTAGAATACGAAAAAGAAATTAAATAACTTGATTTATATAAAATTAAATAAATAATAACTTTAATTTCTGACTTGTTTCTCATTTATTCTACTAATACGATCTATAATAATACTCCATAATACATAATATTATTTACTATATATATAAATTGCGATTACCAATGAAGTTTTCACTTCTGCCGTGAGGTCTTAAGCACAAACTCTTTTTTCATATTCTATTTTATATGCAATAACAAAGGTAAAAATAATAAAAACAACATTTTCATACAACCATTAAACTTTTGTTTAAAAAAATTCTAATTTAGAAGAGATTGTTTGGAGGGAGTAGAGTTATAATATTACGGCTACTAAAAACAACACTACAATATACGTTGCTTTTTCTTTAACAAGTGTATAATATTCGGACCAGGCCTTTATTAGTGTCAAGAAAAAATGTTTAATCAATCACATACTGCATTATATTTATTGCAGATCTACGAAAGATCTCATAGTCCGTTTTAAAAACAAATATTTTAGCTTCGAATGCGGAAAATTTAAGGTCTTTTGACATTTAAGTGGTATACAAATGGCACATCGTTTCACTTAATTCATGTAATAGTATTGATAGGTTATATTTTTTTTCTCTGAGTAATTTATATACCAATTGCCCCTTTCCATAGTAACGCCAGTTGTTCCGATATAATCTCTTTTGTCTAGTCAAATCGGACTGGTGGTTTGTTAATTTGTTATTTCATAAAATATAACAGTTTTATAAAATTATACAAGGTGAATTTTTCAAGATAACAAAAATACGCCGTTTTTTCTTACCACTTTATTTAAATAATAAATGACCATCGGTCGAAAGCTCACGTTACGCCTGGTTAGCTGGTTTTACCTTTCTGGGTGTTACAAAATGGTCCCTTCGAAGCAAATATCACTTTTAGTATATCTAAAGTCGTAGCTTTCATAAAAAAAAAAAAAAAAAACTGTACCACTATAACCCATGAAGGGTCTGGGGTTCAGTACATGGTAGAGACAGTACTGTTTCATGGACAACGGTTCTGCAAGGAGGTGACTTGTCCTAGGTCACCCTCGACCGCCAGATTTTTCCCCCTTATTTTGGGTACCCTATTTTTATAATATTTTATAGAGGCTGGGTGGGCCCCAGGAGGGTCCTAGATCCTATATGATCCATCTCCCGCTGCAAACAGACTAAATAAAAATCATGGCCTGCAGCGGGAATTGAACCAGGATTTCCGGCATGGTAACTCAGTACTCCACCACTGAGCCACTCCTATCCCCATATATATATATATATATGTACCTATATATATATATATATATATATATATATATATATATATATATATATATATATATATATATATAATCAAATATATTCAGAATTTTGTATCATACACATTAAATCACCATCAGTATTATCAGAGATATACCGCATATGACGTTTTGGCCTAACTCCCAGTTACTACAGATAAGTGTTCCTGGTGTTTATTTCTATTTTTCTATAATGTCTTGGAATCTATTCATCTCCACCTGATTATAACTAAATTTTCTGGCAACATTATTTTTAATATATATAGATTTTTACTCCACCACTGAGCCACTCCTATCCCCATATATATATATATATATATATATAATCAAATATATTCAGAATTTTGTATCATACACATTAAATCACCATCAGTATTATCAGAGATATACCGCATATGACGTTTTGGCCTAACTCCCAGTTACTACAGATAAGTGTTCCTGGTGTTTATTTCTATTTTTCTATAATGTCTTGGAATCTATTCATCTCCACCTGATTATAACTAAATTTTCTGGCAACATTATTTTTAATATATATAGATTTTTGATGTGAAGACGTCTTTAGCCACGTTTTGCGACTTTTGCCAGGGGATAAACTTAGGGGTTCGCGTCAGAAATATGCTCAAGGCAGGCGACACTTAACCTGTACATGATTTATACAATTTCTTTTAATCAACTTCATTTTAAATGTTAGAATTCCATAAACATAAGAACAATTATGTTCATCTAAAAATTCCTTTAATTGTTGTGCAATTGATACTAATAATAACTTAATACATCAAACTGGTTGAACTACTCGCTTCCCCTAAGTGATTTTATTTGTAATGGTCAAATGGTAGCTTTCATATATAATTTTTAAACTATTTAGCAATATATAGTTGTATAGATTCTCTTTTAATATGCTAGCTTAAGAGTTGAACAATTCAATGAATGTTACCCGAGTCATTTCATCATCAAAGGGCGTTCAATTTCGGCACATTCTTCAGACTTAACTAGTAGATGACAAAGTATGTTTAATTTGAATATTCGATGCCTATTTTAGAGTCCATTTTCATTTAACAGGCATTTCTTCAATTCTGTTGTCGGATGGGGCACCCAATCTCAGATATTAATTAATTTACAAAACATAGCTATGGTTAAAAAACAAACAGATCTTCTTGATAAACTCCTACTTATGCCTTGTAATTTTGGATACAAAATGGTCGCCAATGAGGTGAAGTTTTGTACTATTCAAAGGCCATATGTTCACGCTTCAATTATGTATAAGGAATGATCATGTAAATGTTGCCAAAACTAGGAAAATTGCGGTGATGAAGTTACATGACAAAGCAGCACTACGACAAATGGCAGAACTAAGGTAAAATTTCAGACATTGATGATCAGATAGATACTTTTTTAATAATGAACTTTACTTTTTGAATAATTGCCATCTAGTTGATGTAGTCTTTGAAATGTTTGTAAAACTTTCCTGTCAAGCAACGAACTAAATTATAATCGAGTGGTTTCTAAAATTCTACTTGTCCGCATCCAAATTGTTTCTACCTCGCTTTACAAATAACCTTATTTTCATTTCACTCTTTACTGAGGTAACTTCATTCGTCCGCTTGAGAATCTGCAATCATTATACAATAAGGTCGTCTAATAAATTTTTCCCTTTCATACAATTACAATAGCTCCTCATTTACTTGTCACTTCTGTTTGCTTAAAACATTCTTTGTATATTATCGATATTTTGCTAAGCGTTCGGTTTATCGTTCAAGTTGTGATTGTAATTAATACGTACCGTTATCATTTCTTTTAGTAATTCGGTTTTGAATTTTTTTTCTATCAGGTTTTTGGTTCTTTCATTATTAAAATTCAGAGATAGCTTATGTCCTTAGACCCTCTCCTTAAATAGTTGCCTTTGAGATATATTTTGAGTCTTTGTATTTCATTATCAGTTATTACTTTCTCCGAAACTAATTTCCGGTGCAAATAGTAATCTATGATTATCAAAATATTAGGTTGAAACTATTATTATCGCGTTTCTTTGTGAAACTTTTCTCTCCAAATTATCTTAAAAAATAACTTTTCAGTGATTTCTGAATCCTTCACCTAATATTTGGATATTTGCTCACTTCTATAATTTCTTAATGTAGCAAAAAGATAAACGAATAAAAATACTGTATTAAAAACAGGGTATAGGTCAGGCGGTTCTTTCCACTAAACCCGCAACGTCGATAAGTGATGCGGTAGGGATAGAGCCTGATGCCTGCTTATAAATTAGTGCCTATAAATGTTACTGAATGTGTTAGTGTATCAGGGCTTGATCTACTTTGAAATAATAACTTTTGGAATTATAATTGACACTGTGCCACCTTTTTTCTTATGGGTTTGGTCCGGATTTGAACCTGAAGCTTCAGGAGCTAAAACTTTTGAATTTTGTGAGCTACCAGCTTTTCATCCTCAATGCTTCAATTATAGATTAATAGTGTTAGGTTGACATATTAATCGAATAATTAATTGCGTGTGTTTGTGCACATTGTTAATACGGCATTGTTAGTAACAGCGGCAGTATTATTATATTCGTGGCAGTATATTATAGTTGGTGGTTTACACAGCATAATACAATATCGATCATGGTTTAGCATTATTTTATGCATATTTGATATTATTTATGTATATATATAAGATCATTATATTATGACTAATCATCATTTGCTGATTGAAGACTTAATCATAGGTTCATTAATGAAATTAATGATTAAAGAAAAAAATATGCGTTGAATTGCATCACTCTATTAAAAATAATGAAAACAATTATGTTCTACCCAATAACAAGTCTGGAACGTAACGTTGCTAGGATTGAATCAAGATAAGAATTTTTGATTCAGAAAAATAATAATTATTTAGTCTTATAATTATAAAGTAAGAGATAGTCAAATTGTTTCATGTTAATAATTTCTTTTGCGTTGTAGAGAGTGTTTGTGTATTCTTTGCCCTTCATTTGTGTCTCCAACGCTTACTGTAAATATATTTTATAGTGAATTTATTTTTTGTTTTACCTTTAATAACATTCACATTAAATTTAAAATACATTTAAAAAATATATAATATTACTTCACATATTTATAGAAAAATAATTATCTCAATCACCAAAGCTCCGATTAAACACGTTTCAAATTATTTTGTTTGGTTTAAACTTCTATACCTAAGTGTTTTACAAAGATCTTCGCATTTAATTAATAAGTGCTTCAGGTCTTTTATTTCCTTTCTAATTTCCATCTAATACCACAAAACTGACTTCATTCGTGGTGACAGTCGTCCTAGCGATTTATTAGCAGTTTGCGAGAGAGCGGGCTGTCAGGGGGACTTAGACTAGCTAAGTAGCTAAGCAGAGGAAGTTGGCTCTATGTGAGGGCCTTAAATACTCAAGTGGTTAATCTTTCTCAACCTAAGAGCGACGATTGCACGTCCATTCCTAAATGAATAATTTCATAACAACAGGAACCATTATGTTTTCTATGTATTCATTTATCATCATTAATAGTAATAATATTAAGATTTACAAATTTAGAAGTAGTTTGATAAATAATAATAACAAAACCCGTCGTAGTACAACTTATAGTTGTAGTGGTAGAGACCATATTGTTTCTTTGGACAACAGTTGAGGGAAGGGGGAGTCTTGTTCCAGATCACGCTCAATCTCCTATGATGGGTACCCACTTTATAGAAGCTGGATGAGCCTCTGGAGAGTCTCCAGATCCCAAATAAGCCATACCTAACGATTAACAGATAAAATAAATTAGCAGCTACAGCCGGATTTGAATCCGTTTTTTTTTTTAGCACGGCATCTCGCTCTACCACGGAACCACCCTGCTCTCTTTATTAATAATTATAAGACATTATAAATCGTTCTCGTGGACCATGTAATTTCTAAATGAAAAAAATTCTGTTCATAAACGAGTCACAATGTTGAGATGTAGCATGGTTTTCACCAGTTTTCAATTTTCTTTCTGTTCCCAGAAGCACACGCCATTAAAAACTTCTATATTAATTTCTATGTCCATCTAAATCAAATTAATGACGAATTCAGATTTAATCGTATGTTCCGTATTATCTTTCTAGGCTTCTGAAAAGAAAATGTACCCCCATGACTATCTGAATTGCATTTGTTATTTGAACGCTACTATTAGGTACTTTCTCGCATGCCTTAATAGCATGCCATTATATATAATTGATAATATTGACTTGTGTTATTACGATACACTTCTAAATTTTAATAAATAAAGTAAAAAATGTTATGTAAAATATAAATAATCTCATCAAACTTTATTTCCTATATTTTATATAAAATGTAGAGACATGAAGTCACTATTATTATGTTAATATTAGTAGATCATGGACCATAATCAACACATAAATGACAAAATTGATAAGTCTTTAAACTTATTATGGAATGTTACGTAATAAAGAACTCCAAAATATTTTAGGGAAATGTAGTTTCATCAATCTGAACCAAAGAAAAAACAAGTTTTTCTTACCCTAAGCCAATCTAAAAGCCATTTTTAACATTAAATAATTCAACGAAGAGATTTTATATTATTTCTTATAAGTGCTAACATTGGGTCTTCATTGATTTAAACAATTTTCGGTACCGATCGATTTTATTCTTGTGTTTTGCGGAATATAAAACATTAAAAATAATTTCCGATTACATTAAACTAATTCATTAAACTAAGTCGTTTACGATATATTAAGTATGCTACTAAGACCTCAGTAATATAAATTAATAATGAAAATTCTTTGTCAGATTCTTTCTTGGCATCGCTTAAAACCCTTAAATGAGATTTTAGGGGTTAATAATGCTAGATCGTTTGTCTTTTCTTGGCGATATCCACCCTTTGCTTAGGCAGTCATAACTCATCAGGATTTTCTTTAATTTCAGCAACTGTAATCTGAATTTCAGATTTCTTCCTCTTGCTAATAAAATTTAGATTTTATGACTTGAAAAGTTAGAGAATGTAGTAAAAAATATTATTAAAGAAACTTTTCAAATCTTTTTTTTTTCAATCAATTGATTGTCTTCTGTTTTATTTTTATTTTTTTTGCTCAGAATATTTGTTCTTTATAAAACTTGAAAAAATATTTTACCCTTCTTTATAAAGTGGCAAAGATGCCTAAACACCTGCACCAAGATGGGAAAAATCGTATCGTATTTGTTATTCTATGTTCCATCACCGATTATGATATAATTTTGTTATGTTCTAGTTTGTCATCTATTAAACATTTTCAACTGATATTTTTAATTATTTAATAATTTACAATTATTTTGGGTTATAATAATTTTATTTTATTTGCTTATTCTTAAAGAATATTAAATTAATTGTATCCACTGAAGAAACAAATCAATGAAGTCTGTATAACAAACTTTTTTTTGGCAATCAATATTTAAATTCATAACATTATTTTCTTTAATCCTCGAGTGGTCTCGCCTTCTCATGCAACAAGAGAGGTCGCGTGGATGACAATGGTCATCCATTCCCCTTCCCCATATTTATGAATAATTTTGTCTTTTTTTTTGGTATTATTTATTGTAATTCTGACTTCTAATATAAAAAGGTATAAAAATGATTACATATGTGTGTTTAATATGTAATTATTAAGTATCTGTACTAATATATTACGGTATGTAATCTGCACACTACAAATCATTGCTAATGAAATCAAGGCACGGTTTATAAGAATAAATTTGGCACTATTTACAAGATGAACCTTTGACACTATTTACAAGATGAACCTTAGGCTCTATTTACATGGTTTCATAATTAGTCTATTGAGTACATTCAAATTGAAAAATCAAAACATAAAAGGAACATTTCACTCTGAAAGGAAGCAATTGTCCGTCAACGGTGAGGTACTCACCTGGTGCAAAATATCTTTGAAATGTGGCTAAAAACTCATCCAAAATGGTACAAATAGGTACTAATTTGTCCAGTTTCCTTCTGGTGGTTCTCGTACTATAATCGTCAAAGCGGAGACATCGCATGAGAAAACGAAATATATACTCGCTGACTGACAAGTTGCAGGCTTCTATTCCACAACCCTTTGAGATATCCCAAACCTTTCGAGTATTGGTCCTGCTACAACGCAGAAAGCCGATCAGAAAAAGAATTCAAATGAAGGCTTTAATTTTGGTTTCATCGGTTGAGCGAGCATCTCGTTCTCTGGTGAAATTATTTTTAATTTTCTCAATATAGAGATTTGTTCAGACCGTTAACATTTTCAAAATTTCATCATTTAAGAAAAGTTGAAACGCATCAATTTCCGCGTTTGCAAATTTGCCTGCGTCTTTAGGCCCTGGCAAGTGGGTTATAATATTACGAGACAGGGTTTTTACATTTTTTCGAGGCGCTTTTTTATTCCATTTCGTGATTCCATCTATTGCTATGAATTGATCACCATCACTATCCTGATCACTTTTATCTGAGCTGCTCGCCTCCTGTTCTGTGTAAGAAGCCGCTACTTCCTGATATTTGGGTCAGAGCTTCGTTCCACCATGATCGAAATTATATTTTCTTAATTATACATCTACCATAAATTTCCTTTTACAACACTTGTATCCTTAACTAAGCATATAATGATGTAATATGAATTAAAAATACTATAAACAGGAAAAAGGAAACATTGCTGATGCGGAAGGATTAAAATGAAAAAAAACCCTGAGGATGGTGAGTTTCTCATGTCATTGATCTTGCTGTAAGATTAGATTCGAATTGGAAAGAAGCCTTGGAGAGGAAACGTCATTTCACGTAAGGATGGAATAAAAGCTACCTGTTGAGTGGCACCCGGATTTATCCCGCATCCTCGCCGTGAATAGGCAATATGTTTCTTCTGTAGGCCAGCCATTTCTTTTAGTGAATACTAAAAAGAAAAAAACAAGGTGTTATTTCTTTCGCTTTCGTATATGCGATTCGTGCAAAACATCACAATCTAAGAGATATTCCTTTTAGCTCAATTCTTCGTTGCCATAGTAAAACAATAATGAGACTATATCAATGGCTCCAAATCGAGTTAGAGTGTTAGTGTTGCCAAAAATAGAATGCGTGGAGGGGGGGGGGGGGGATAACCGGCATATGCAGCCCAGCACCTGAGTGCTGTTGTGCACTCGAGGATCATGATATAATTTTGAGATAACCACCATTACATATCTGTTAGTCGTATTGTAATGAATTAGGAGCAATATTATAATTACGATAGTGATAGTTGGATTAAGATACATTGTTTTATTAAGGCATAGCAACCCTATCAGTTCTCACGAGCAATTTTTGTAGACGTTACAGACTTGTGTAAAAGAAACCACGGATTTTGTCATGGTTTGAGAAAAATGGTCGCTTTCGATCGAAAGATTTTTTTCGAATGGCTCCTATTGAGGGCAGCACCGCACAGAAGTTTACTGAATGTGTTTACGCAAGCAGGAATTAATCAATGAGTTGATTTCTTCCAACAAAGTAGAGATTGAAGACTGGTACTCCTGGTGAGAATTTTCTTGATATGAGCTGAAGAAAGATGAATTCTAAAGGTTGTAGTAATTTTATCTGTAGTCTGAATACATTCTGTGTGTTACAGGATAGCAGTTTAAAATTATATTAGAGCCTATCTACCAGTTATGTCAATAAACATTTTTTTTAACACACGATAAGCAAGTAGGTGGGGAGTATGCCTCAATAAAATTTAGGATTACTTAGGATCCAAATTAATTGTATGACCCTAGTCCCAATATTCGATTGCATCAAATAGTTCTTCAGCGATATAGTTAAGCCCTTTTCTTTTTTAAAGATGTGTCATAGCTTCTCCTGTCCAATGATATAATATTATTTTAAGTGTTATTAAGTATTGCATAATACATCAGCTTCCTGGTTCTAGTCCAGTGCCTGAAATTGCTTAGTTAAAAATAACCAAGTATTTAAAGAATTTATGACCTAGGCACCAAATACAAAAAAATATGTCATGTGAAGAAAAAAATCAACTGTCATTATTATAATATATAATTATTGAAGAAAATTCTTACACTTTTGCTGTAAGTGAATTTGATTAAAATAAGCAAGAAATGTAAAAGAAAAAATATTGGATTACATCATAATGAATTTTAAAATCCATGTATTTTTAACATAATTATGTTCAGAAGATTCATCATAAAAAATATTAGAAAATTTTCACATTATTTATTCTATGAAAGTTGTTCGACAAATTAATTAAATAAAACAAAACTACTCCTAGTTGCTGGAGTAACTTGTGTCTGTCACTATTGTTTCTGATCAGGAATAATTAGTGATTTTCAAAGTGAATATAGTTTGTCGTTATTGAGCAGATAATATTCAGGAATCCATCAGGAATATGACAACAAAATTAAGAAGCTTAAATAATTGCACAAAATGGGATTTAACATCAGAGGAAACTAATTGAGCGTACAAAACATTATTTTGTATCTAGCCTAATCATGTTGATTTACCAACCACAAAATCTACAAAACATGATTATCTATGTCGTCCAGAGGAAACCTCAGGATCCCATACAGAAGCCTTTTTCCTTGATTTGCCAAAAGGGAACGACAGAATCGGAGCCTGGATTTCCTGGACCATTGAAAAGAGCAACTACTCCTTTTTCCTTAATCTTCGAGTATTTGCTTCTTTAATCATTAAATGAGCAGTTCATCCATCTCCAGTGAATAAATACACAATACAGGGCATATTATGTGTTGATGAAAGGGAATGAATGATTTGTTTATTATTGACTAATAGAAGATTACGTAGACATTTACTCATGAATGTTAATGTGACCGTTCTGATAACGATGTTGGTGCTCTATTTATTTCATGGATTTTCGTTATATCTTTTGAACATTTTTCTTGATTAGTTTGTCGATAAAATAATGTTTATCTATTAACGTAAATTTTGTATTAAATTATAAATAATTAACAAATAACTTTTAGAAAGCCAGTTTTTTTTTTTTTTTCAATTTCCTTCTAACATTGAAATACCTAAAATTATACAATTTTAAGCAAAGAATTTTTGAACCGAGATATGCGTTTAGCTAAAGATTGTAATTTTTCAAAGGTGCCGGATTTGTTTTCAGTTTTTTTTCATTTAGAACTTCTAGTTTAGTCAGTTTTTTTGCCGTACAACTTCTACAACCTTACCTTCAGGGTGTCCCAGGCAAGCGAAGTGTCTCCTTGTATCGCATTCAGGGCCCTCCTTGAGATGCGACCCACCAAGGACGCCTCATCCACATCTGACTCTATCAGTGTTTCATTTTCTTGTCAGGATTATATGATCACCATAATCTGATCTCCCCCATTTAAAAATTGGTCTAAGTCCCTAACAACGCCAGTGAAAAGCTAGAGTTGAATGATAACCTCATGAATGATGGCAGAGTTTTGAGTTGCAACCTTCAAAAGCTTCTTCTGAGTAGTCTCTGTCACCTTTTTCAACTGAGACTCGAGTCTCACCTTTTTCACTACTACTTGAGTCAACTGTTGTTTAAGTTTGGCGAGTTCATCTGAATCAGTCATTCTTACGTATAGAAATTGGCGAACTTTTTACTTCTTTTTTTTTAAACAAAAAATAATAATAAACTAACTTACGAAAGGCACAAATAACTCCCGGTTTACGGCACCAGTTATAGTTATACTGAATCCATTGTTCAAGAAAATAGTTTTGAGGAAAAATCACGTTAATATCAACAAAAATACAACTTTATTACTACTTAAACTTGTACAGATCGGAAAAACATATGATATCTTTGATTTAAATAATAATAAACATAACCTTCTTAAAGATTATACCACATGTGCTTAGATTGAGAATCTATACACTAACTTATTTACGTAAGGACAAATACATACTCTTTACTACATATTCAGAAAAAGACAACAGACATATCAACACAATAGGTACAGGTGACATAATCATTAGAAGAAGACTATAAACGAGCAGGATCAGAGATCTTCCATAAATTAAGAGACTAATTGAAGACAGCTGCTAAGAATTATCCTCCCTAGGCTTTAAATCTATTGTCACTATCAGATCTGTTGTTACTTTTCTGGGGAGGTGCTAGTAAAGAGATCAAATTTAAACATTATATAAATACTGCACATGGTTTAAATCATAAAACTAACATTTCCTTATGAATCCAAGCAGTACGATGTTATTTTGTTTTAATTTCTAGAATTCGACTTGCCTGTTATAAGTTAATATATTAGTATCTACCTAACTTACATACATATAGAAAATAACTATCTTTTTTCGATGGTCATCAGTGGTGCAGCGGGCGGCACAGCAACCTCCTCAAAAATGCCTGAAGTCCCGGGTTCACAGGTGGCTTTATATTTTCAAATGGAGTAAAAACTCTTTCTTCGAAGAGGATGTATAATCGAAGTTCCTAGCTGTGTCAGGTACTAGGCTAAGCCCAGCAAGTTACCGTAGGATTATTTAATTGAATTAAAATATCCTTAGTTATGTGGTCCCTCGAAGGGGGCGTAAATAGACTACCGAGCCTTTGTACTGCCTGGCGCTCGCTTAAGACTCCCACCCTAATTATACCTGGATTGGCAAAATTTTGGATTCCCACTGTAGAACCCCCTGATCAACCAAAGTAGCAAAAATTGACTTGAAATAAATAAACAAATAAACAACTATCTCATACCTCTATTTTGCTCATACCTCTACATATATCTATTTTGCTATTCACAGTTTTGAATCGATACTTTGAAACTTTAAAATAAATGTTAATCATTGAAATTCATTTCAGCACTTGAACATCCCATAAATCGATATAAACAGCGTTTTCAAACTGTAAATGACTGTTTGATAGACCAAATTAAAATTAGGTGTAGTGGTTAGCATAAACCCGAACATATCGTACCTGCCATTTCAAACTATCGAATGTGAAAATCGGTACTTTTGAGGAAAATTTAAAAAAAGCAGTTTCAAGGTTCAATGAAAATTAGTGCCTATTGTCAAACCAATGACATTCGTTTTACATTGTTTTTGTGACTGGTAGGTAATTATATATCAACTATCAATCCTAAAGGAACTGCTATAAGTCGAAAACGATAACTATGTTTTTTTCACATTCGATCCTTTGCGATGGCAGGGACGATCTGATCAAGATATGTCAAAAGCTATAGACTACGGTCGAGATTGCGGGTTCTTATATCAGTAGGTGGTCTTAGGACTTTTAAATTAAGTAAAATAGCTGTACTTCGAAGTATACGTAAAATGGGGGACCCGAGCCTGTGCTGAGGCTCATTAATGTCAGATACTCGTTCAAGATCCCTGTAATGCTGCCGATGTCGCATCTTCCGATAAGTCATAACAGCATACATTAAATAAAGTAAACAAACAAATTAAAATTATTATTGGATAATAAGATATGTTTGCTGATAAAAAAAAAATAGGCTGATATCAAAACCGGATTGATATGGAAAGAAATCGAAGTGAGCGGGATGAAAATGCTTACGTTTTCTTGCGAATTTGCGAAGGTGACGGATTGGGATTCTGAGTGGAGACAAGAAATTTGATTCTCGAAAGGGCAATCCTCCTGTATATGCATAAGGAACTCAGTGTAATAAGACTTTATAGGTAGGGGAAGAAAATGGCAAGGGAAACTCATGCTAATACGTTTTCCGACCTCCCGTAATTGTCTCCCTTTTACAGCTATCTCCCCTTTTCGTCCAAATTCAACTTAAATGATATATATTTCTTTCTTCTTCTTTTTTTACGGAGGTCAAGATATATTGGTATATTTTTCGTACAATTTATAAAGAACTTGAAAAACTTATAGTTAATTCGAATCCTAAGTCTTTGTCTTACCACAGGTATTGCATTATGAATCCTATCAATTATTTAAAACAAAACTATCTTTATTGTTCCCTAACTCTAGGCTGGTACTGTTTGGTATGATGATAAATAAATAAGCTTCAATTCAGAATGCGTTTATTTTTAGTTTTCAAACGTCAGGATCATACACGATTTGGTTAATTTACACGAATTACAATATTGATTGACATACTATAAAAAATATATGATTTCAATATAATGAGTATCCACTGCAATGAACGTTTCCGCCAATAATTATCATTTATAAAATCAATTTTTTAAAATTAAATTTAATAAAAAGTAATTCAACAGGTAAAATTATATTATATGTATTGATACATTAATAACCTGGCTCGTCTCATTTTTATTTAAAAAAAAAATTTATTATCGAAAAATCCGGTTTATGTGTATGAATCAGCTCTTTTGAGGTCTTTTACTCTCTCAATTTTATTTATTTCTTTGAAACCGATTTAATAACTATAATTAATAACGAATTATAATTTTCTGTTTATAACTGAAAAATTATTGAGGCGTTCAGGATCAAAAGCTTTTCACTCCGAAATTTCAAAAATTGACCAGAATTCATTATTTTAGTTAAGCAACATTATTCTTAAAATTCAAAACGGGACTAATCCATGCAAAATAAGAGAGCAAAGTGCCTTGCTGACAAAAATTGCTCGAATAAACTTGGGAGGAATACGAAAAATCTTCTTATTTGCAATGTTATTTTTTTTAGGAATGTAGTCAATAATAAAAAAACATTTTCATTGGTGTAATGATAATGCATCAATTTTAAATAAACTTTCATTACTCTTACATCTAAGAAAGCTGTGTGTAAATGATGCCTTAGGTGTTTGTTTGAGTATATTTCCTTTCTAATTTGCCTTACACTAATTTTTCCAGACACCAGGCAGTGATAGGTATGCTATAACTATATCTTCTTTTCGCTGATGAAATCAAATTTTAACAAAATTAAATCTAGTTTTCTATACATATCATTTTTAATATGTATAAAGTTTATCTACACTTTCTACAAAAAAAGCTTTCTTGTTTCATTGAATCCTGGTTAAAGAGTAAACCAACTGAATCGATGAAAATGTAAATACATCAGCACAAAACAGAGCTGATTCGAACCAATTCAATTTTGTTTGCTTTAGAATCCTCATTGATTTTGAGCTATGGTGTGTCAAAAGCACCTTGTGCAAGTACTGTGAAATATTGTATATTTTTATAATATAAAAAATAAATAGCTATATTCAACACAATATATTAAGAAAATACTGTAAATATTCCACACTCATTATGATACTATTATTCATATTATTTGATGTTCCTATCTACTTTTTTATTAGCCAATTTCTGTTTATTGTAAATTTTTATTATATTCTTTTATTTATGTATTTTTTAAAATTTATATATATATATATATATATATATATATATAATTTTTTTTTAATTCTCTATCAGAACATAGGTTTTAATTCATATTAAATTGCAGTATTCCAATAATGTAGCCGTCTAGCCAGATATATTTTTATTAATTTATGTACAATATTGTTATTCTTAAGGGACCTGGTCCCAGGATAAAATTACTTTTCTATTATATATATAAATTTTTTTTTAAATTCTCTATCAGAACATAGGTTTTAATTCATATTTAACTGCAATGATGTAGCTGTCTAGCCAGATATATTTCTATTAATTTATGTACAATATTGTTATTCATAAAGGACCTGGTCCCAGAATAAAATTACTTTTCTATTATATATATATATATATATATAATTAAAGTGATAATTTTTTTTTTACAAAACCATCCTTCAAGCACTCATTTGGAAAGAGAAAAGATTAATGTTATGTGTGAAATTGATAATTTGTATCTAGTACAACAACATATATAATTGCAAAAATAGTTTCAGATTTTTGTTATCAAAAAAAGTTCTTATCAAAAATGTAGCCCTCTACTCATCTCTACGATTTATTGAAAAATGTAGTTAAAACATAATTATCTACTTACAGGTTTTTTCATCAGGTGGTCCCCAAAATATAAATCTTCTAAAATTGTAATTCTAAAAAAAATCGTTTAATATTTAAAAATGTATCTCGGAAATGTCTTTATTTTAGTTATTATACACATTCAGTTTATATTCTATTTTGATTCACTAAATCCTCTTTTCGGGAATAATGGTAACTGATTCGTTAGTATATTGATAACAAGTGTTCAAGTACAAATTAATTAAATTTCTGAAGACTAAGATATTGACTTGGCGATTTATTTTATTTTATTAAAGATTGGGCCATTTTGAACTACGGCTGTTAAAACTGTTCGTTCCTTCTCTTCAATACCTCCTACATTTTTTTTTCTTTCCTGTGTCCAAAGTGGAAATTTTTTTTTTTTTTTTTGGTCTTTCTTGAAAACCCTGAACATGGTGAAGTTCCTAAGGAAAGAACCTCCTTTATTGGCGTCCTGAGAGAACTCTAGCTCTTCAATGTCCTTTTCATTCTCTTTAAACAATGCATTTGCCATTTTTAGATTTTTAAAATACAGGAAAATCCTTTTGGTGATTCTGGCTGTGTATATTGTTTGTAAATTATACGTTCTCTTATTTTTCTAATAATTACCGCCTTCTTTAAATAGCACCATTTTTTTCTGCCATTTCCGATAGTATCGTTATTTGTTTACTGATAACGAAACAAAGTTTTGTTAACATTAAATTATTTTTTTATTATTTTTGAATTTATAGAATAAATTATCATTCAATTATTAAATATTAATAATGTCGTAGAAAATTGAAAAGTAAATTTATCACATCCATTGGAAATATAATTAAATTTTAGATGTCTAACTTACATTAATCTTATCGTTACCATTAGTATTGTTCCTTTCACGACATCATCTTTATAAAAAAAAATAAAGAAATAAAAACTACAACCCGTTAAAGGTCTGGGGTTAAGTAGATGGTAGAGACAGTACTGTTTCCTGGACAACGGTTGTGCAGAGAGGTGATTTGTCCTAGATCACGCTCAACCACCAGATTTTTCCCTCTTATTTTGGGTACTCACTTTAAGAGGCTGGGTGAGCTCCAGGGTGGTTCTAGATCCCATATGATCCATTATTAATTTTTACGTTATGGAATAAATGATAATTGAAGTATTAATTTCATTGTCACCGAAAATTAAATTCTTAATTTATTACATTCATTACAAATTTAATTAAATAAGTTATTATTTTTTTTAAATGTCATAAGTCCATTTGGATCTAAAACAATCGTTTATTCATACTAATGATTATTGTTTCTTAATAGAATTTATAACTTGTGTATCACCGTTTTAAGTGATAAAAGCATTTGTCCGTTTGAAAAAATGAATTTATTTCACTTTCAAAAATAACAGCACAAGTCATTGATATCGAACTTAGTAACATTAGTATTGTCTGTTGCAAGGTCTAATCTCAATTATAAATTTTTTTTATTATTTAATTTTTACATCTATTGTATATAAAAATGTTGAGTTAATTATTTTACACAAATTAAAAATGTGAAACATAAAATTTAATTATATCATGGATGTCTAACTTCCATTACTCGTTAGAATCGTTCGTTGCAAGGGATAAAAACGAAATGCAAAAAATTATAATTAAATGCAAACGTTAAAATTCAAATAATTGGTTTTTCCTCCATTGTTAATACAGGTATGTCGGTTAAACCGTGATTGCAAGTGGAGGAGGTTTGTATAAATTAGAATGCAAGGCATGGGGAAGAGTACACGGCGGTTAATTACTTCTATCTCGGATCTAGAATATCTTCCCGCTAATGAGGGTCTCCCTATCAGCTTTTTTTCTTTCTTATTTCTAGTGCCCTTCCTTGGTTTAATGCATTTCTTTTGGAGCAGTCTTATGCACTTCTTTGAAATAACTTGATGCGTAATTTCATTTTTTCAAGAGCCTTGGACGCGTTAAAATACTCATCAATTATGTTCTCATAAATACTCATAGATTTTTGTACTGTACTAGAATAATTAAAAGAGGCTCATTCTTCTGGAAATATAATTTTGGTTTCGATCAATATAATTTAGACTCATATCCAACCTAAAAATCCATATTATTCAGTTTAAACGTTTCAGGCCACTTCAACACTTACTAGACAAACGCTCTAAGCTCCCAGTTTATTACAAAAGACTCATATACTCATATACATGACAATCATGAATCCCATCTGGGCTTAAGGAGTAGAGCTTTGGGGCTCCACTAAGCCATCGAGTGCCTCTAGTACTCATTCCTTACGATCCTTCGTAAAATCCTCAATGCTCCTTACTTTGTAACGAACAAAGTAATCCATAATAACCCATAATGTCCTATTTACTGCAGTTCTGGCCCGAATCCGATAGCAATATTTTCATGAAAAACTTTATGCCCGCTCAAACCCACTATTTTCAAGCCTAGCTACCTCTTCAAACCCTGATAATCCTCCGAGGCGTCTGAAAAGAAGATGGCCTGGGGATCTTCTAAGTTGAACTTGTTATTTGAGTTCTACCACTGGGTAGTTCCTCTACTTGTCTTTATTCATGCCAATATGCGCCATTCCATATTGTTTTATTGTTATAACAGAGCTGCGAATTCCATGCAAAAGGAATAAATTATAAAAAAAAGTTTATTAAACACATTTAAATCGATTTGTTTAAAATCAACTTGCTAAAAACGTTATACAAATTTAATAGCTGCATGGAATATACTTTCGGGGTTCTATGCCCAGCATTAAGCGGTAGTCAGGCTTTTACAGCACTATTAAAACTCCTTGCCCAGTAAAATGTTAACGATTTAGAGATCAGAGAATGAAGCAGTTAAGCAGTTTTATGATATAACCAAAAAGCTTTTGAGGCTAGAATAAATAATTGTTTTAATATAACTGACATAAGGTCTATATAATATCTGTTTTATTAGGAATTATGTTAATCAAATATAATCTGATACTACTATGAGGATGATGATATAAAATTGTTGCTACACCGAACTAAAATATAAAAAGTAGGAATACAGCAAATATATTTACTAAAGATATTAATATTTTTTCCATTAAAATTATATCATTTACAATATCAGTTTTTTAATGTCTGAATGGCAGTATTTCATAATGAATCGGTCTTTACTCAATTTTTTCCATTTCCAATTACAATGATTTTTTGTTTTTTTAGGTAGTGTTATTTGGGAAAATTCTTATATGAATACTGGAAACTTGCAAAATGTGATTAGCCAATTGTAGGAACAATACATAAAATGACTTGCATTCAAGATTTAAGATAGTATCTATGTGCGCCCCAGAGGTAAAGGGCACTATTTCCACTATATAGGTAGTATTTTAAGTAAATAATAAGTAAATAAGTAAAATTTCATAAATAAATACTATAATAAATACTTCCAAACTGTTATTAAAAACAATTACAATGTGAACAACTTGCTTAAAGCTGTTACTTCCGAAGTAAAGATATAAAAAAAGGTTAATTAAACATTGAAACAACTTTTTAATTTTTATTAATGTATTTCTATAAACAAATAAAGAGGTCAATAATAAATAATTAATTATTTTCTGATTTTTCACGTGTAGAAATTTTAGACTACCAGGGTCTTAGGGTTTTAACAATTAGGGTCAGGATTTTTATAGTCCAACAGGTCTATGAAAATTTGGGCGTAAATGAAAACTTCTTTAGACTCGTCGGTAGAGGATAAACTTATTGGCTCGCCTCTGCAACATGCTGAAGCATGGTGACACCTGACGGTCTGTCTATGAGTTATACAATTTCTTTTTACAATCTACTTTGGTTAAGGTTAGAATTCTGTTGTTATAGGGATAATCATATTTCCCTAAAAAGGCGTTTAATAATTGTGTAGTTGAAACTAATAATATCTTAAAACATCTATAACTGGTTGAACTTTTCGTTTCCGCTAAAATATTTCATTTGTAAAAATTAAATGTCTGGTTTTATGAAATTATTTAAAGTTCAAATACTCTTTGTTCTTGTTTCTCACAATGTAATTCAAACAAATGTAAAATTAAAATTTAGAGCAAACTAGACAATGAAAAATTAGCCGATAAAGTCTCCAAAAAAGGTAACAAGTGAAAAATTAAGAAATAGGCCAGAATTATAGTAGAAAAATATAAAAATAATAGTTGATTAAAAGAAAATTATTGTTAGTTATAGAACAAAAGTGTAGTAGATATATTATAATAATAAAACGAAAATTAATACAAAATAAATTGAAATTAATAAAAAATATAGTTAAAAATTATAGAACAAACAGAATTATAGTAGATTGAATTTGTATATAGAAATTTTAAAGGAATTTGTATAAGGAATTTTATACAAAATACCTAATATGAATTCTATAAAAAAATAACTAAACTAATTTTGTGAGGAATAACAAGAAACTTTTTATAAACAGATGGTAAATGTTAACAAGACATAAATATATAATGGATTATCCAATAAAAGGTATGGAATGACAAAAATAATAAGAATAAAATAAACAAGTGTTAGTGCAAAAATAATGTAAACAGAGAGTAATGAAGAATGACGATTAATAACATGACATAAAGTGATGATTTAAGATATTAATTTAAGATGGATTATAGAGAACAGGCGGTGTTACGGCTGCTCAGTTTGTAATTGCATAGCCTTCTTTTTTTTTATTAGCCAAAAGTCGCTAATTTTTATTGTTGGCTTCGATAGTGACCCGCGCGGTGCAGCTTACAGCACTCATTATTACACTTGTTTGTCAGTGTGGCCATTGCGTTTACAAACTGGCATCGAATTCTTTGGTCTACTGAATGGAGCAGGGAACTTCTAATCGAGAAACCCGCCTCAATTGACCCAGCTTTACAAACCGTCATCGAATTATTTCGTCTACTGAAGGCAGCAGGGAACTTCTAATCGAGAAACCCGCCTGAAGAGTGACCCAGGGTATTATAGAATTAAATTATCACGTATGAATGCATTGAAAATGCATAAATGCATTGGTTTATAATAAGGTTGTTTTGATTATTAAATTTTGTTTATTGCATTTAACGAAACTTTCATGTATTTTCACCTCATGTTTATTTTGTTTTTGTTTTTTGGTTTGTATATTCTTTGGTTAAATAGTTTGTTTATTTTTTTGTAAGTAATTTGATGTATTTTTTTCTCATTTATTAATATAACAGTTTCAAAAGCTAAGCATTTGGTATTATATCTGACGTCCATTTATTTATTTGATTTTACAACTCAAATTTAAATATAACTTATCAGGTAAGTTTCCGCAAAGACAATTATTTTATTCAGATCTAGGCAGCAGCCTATCAAGGGTTTGTTCTAAAGGGAAAAGTTGTTCAAGGGTGCAATCCCTGTTACCCTTACGGCGTCCTAACAGACGGCAAAGAGGTATGAATAACAAAGAGGTATAATTTTGGGAAGTTATAAAACTATTGTACTATATAATGATATAATATTTTTATGGAGTTATAAAAAATAAAATTAATACAAGATAAAAAATAATATGTGATGAATGAATATAAATAATATAATAAATAATATAGTTCATACCTTATTGATGGGCAGGGGGTTGGCACTAGACTATTTTTAAATCGCAGGTAAAAGGTTGGATAAGAAAAAAAAAACAGGTAGTAAGTAATGCGCTATGCGCGCTAAATACTATAGAACTCTATAATTACAAAAACTATGTAATTATATCGCATCCTTGAACTATAGCTTAACCGAATTTCAGCCATAGATGATTATAATGAACAGGAGAGTAATTACGTAGGTTGCTGTATTAGTGAGACCACTGCCTACTACCTGCCAATGCATTGTGTTGGCTATTTGCACCGAGAGAGACGAATCTTCCAGGTTTGAAAGAGAGCTATATATGCTAATTTGTCCTTATGAAGCAAACGGTGAATGTAGAGTATAGCGGGCTTTGAGGCGGCCCAGCCATTGTACACTATCTCTTCAATCTCCGCTTTCATATGTATCTAATTATAATTGTATTCTCGTTAGCGAGCGGATAAGGTAATTGATGACTGGGTGAAATTATGCAGGGGGGCCAAATTGAATTTCAAAGCTGTTCATTTTAAGCTAGGGACAAAAGGTTTACCGCATGCCGGACAACCCCACACCTTGCAGATCCGAATTGGTAACACTGAATTTAATACTTGGACTAACAGATTAGTGTGAACTAAATCGAACCACTGTTGAAAATTTAGTATTTTTATGAGATAATTTAAAAAACATTATTTATTGAAATTAACAACTGTATACTAGAAAACATTAATAAAATATACTGAAAAATAAATAAAGACACGAGATAGAGGCAACTACAGAAACTACCCATTGGTAGTACTCGAATAACAAATTCAACTTAGAAGGCCCTAGGCCATCTTCTTTTAAATGCCTCGGAGGATTATCAGGAATTGAAGAGTTTGCCAGTTTTAAAACTAGTAGGTTTGAGTGGGAATAAAGATTGTCATGAAATGTTTGAAATTGGATTCAGGCCATATCAGTAACAAATGGGGCATTAAGGTCATTATGGATTACTCTGTTCGTAACAAAGTAGCATTGTAGATTTTAAATGGTAAGGATTGAATAAGAGAAGAATTCGATGGCTTAGTGGAGCCCCAAAGCTCTACTCCGTAAGTCCAGATGGGTCTTATGATTGTCATGAATATGAGTCTTTTGTAATTAATTGGCAGTTTAGAGCGTTTGTCTAGTAAATGTTGAGCTGTTTCTTGTTGTTTCAATCTGGTATGAGGATTCCAAGTCAAGCGTTTGTCAAGGTGTTGTCTTTAGTACCAGATCTGTTTTACAGGAATCAGTGGGATACTATTAATATGAAGTCATTCTTTTACGACGGAGAGATGAAAACATATAATATACTTTCAAAAGCTTGTCCTGGGACACCTGCGTATTTACTCCGCCCCCCCCCCATAATTATTGCTTATATCACATTAAAATAAATCGCTCAAAATTAAATCAGATAAACTAAAATATAAGGAAGTCTTCTTTCTTTCTTTCAGCCAAGTATAAACAAGCTCGTCCCTCCATCGTACCCTCACAAGAGACGTCCCTAAGGCCATCGCAGGTCATACGGTGTTCTGCAGTTCCTTCAGCATTGGAACATAAGGGGCATTATGGTGAGTCCACTATCCCAATGTAGTACAGTGCTTCTGAAGGAAGTCATGTCCAGTTGTCATTCGGAAATTTGCTACTGCTACGTCTCTCGGAAGGTCCCGTGGTATGTTTGATTTTGCAATGCCTTCCCAGGGCTTTCCCTCTGCAGTTCTTCTTCTTGGTCTTTTGACCGATTCGCTGAAAGTGCTGCTAATGCTGCGACAAGCACTGTGGAAGGAGATCGGGTTGGTCGGCTGCTCCCTGATACATCCCTGTTTGACCAGACTGTCGGCCTTTTCTTTACCCAAGAGAACGCAGTGTTCTGGCACCCATTGCAGACCTTGTATGTCTGTCCTTTCTTATAGCTACTGTAGTCTGTCCTTTCTTGTAGCTGCTGCAGTCTCTCCTGGCATACGTTTATTTCCTTTCCTTCTTGTGCCTGTGGTGAGCAGATTGCCTGTCTCGCGGATATTGAGTCCGACAAGAAGACCTCTTTCTTCGAGATTGCCAGTGGGAGCAGCCCTTTAGCAGCTTCACTGACGGCACGTAATTCTCCTTCGAAGTTGGTGCCGTTTCTCCCAACTGCTAGAATCAACAATTCCAGGCTGCCTGCACTACTGTCGAGTAATATCCTGCTCCGCTTGCCTTGGACATGACTGACCCGTATGTGTACAGGTGTATCTATTCTTCGGATCTGTCGTCAATCATGGCGACAGCGTGCGCCTTTAGTTGGAAAGTGGGAACGTCTGCCTTTCTTAGGTTGATTCCCGGTATTGTGGAGCACGATGTTCGGCTTCTCTTTTATGTATGCGGTCCTTCTGAAAGGATCTGGCTCTGGTTCTTCTAGTCCGTATTTTGCTCTTATTTCTGCTACTTTGTGCAGTGGTGTGGTTTGGGTCTTGAGTCTTTGGTTCGCATTTTTGTATTTCTCCCAAAAGTTGTCACTGGAACTCAATGCTCATTCAAAGAATTTCACTGTTGCCTTGTCCCCGCGAGTGTCTTGTGGCTCTATGTTGGTTAGGCTTTCTAAGGCTGTGATGGGGGTTGATTTAGCAGCCCCGCAACTGAGTGTTAATACATTGTTTTGCACTATGCTCAGTTTTTTCTATGTGTTATCGGAGGCCATATTGCAAGCTTCGGAACCATATTCTAGTACCGGTGGAATATATGATTTGTATGTGGTTGTCAGTACATCTTGGGACGCACCCCATTTAGATCCGGTGAGTCTCTTCATCATCCTCATCCTCTTTGTTGCCTTGGTCGCGGCTCCCTCAATGTGCTCGGACCACTGCAGTCTACTGTCCAACTCGATGCCCAAGTACTTAGTAGTTCGCATGACCGGCAGGCTCGTGTTTCCAACGCGAACCTGTGAGTTGAATTGCCTCGTATAGAGTGTGAAAAGCTGTGCATTCTTTTTTTCCTCATTAATGATCATATCTTTATTTAGTATCTGTTCTAGAGAGATATCCAGCAAATCTGTTCTACGGATCCACCAAATCCGTAATTTGCTGAATTAATCAATGCAAATGAATCTCATAATAATCAACTTTCATATTAAATCGTGGTGATAACGACTACCATTGCTTATATAATTCATACAATCATATTTGTTATATATCATTTATTAAACTTATCAGGAAATAAACAATATATTCTTTCGCCGCTTTGAATACATTATGCAGTATTCATTTTTGTGGGAACTTACATTCTAAATAAACATATTATCTTCTCATAAACAAGGTATTTTCGACCAGTTTAAATTCTGGAACTGATGATTATTCTTTGTATTTCATATTATTAATATTTTTATGTCCATTAAGTATTAGAAGTCAACTTTAGGAAGGAGGGGAAAAGCGCTGAAGTTTGCCAATCTCCATTTGTCGTTTAATGATAATTTTCAAAAATACATTTCCAAGATGGTATTTTCTTATGCATTATAAAATCTTTTAAATTATGATTTTCTCTAAACTGCAGTATTCTGATTTTATTTTTTGTTTATTTCAGACATCGGTAAGTGTCTCCTTTACCGCTTGATATCTATCTTGAGGTAGGTTGTAGTATTTATTTTTTTCATATGCACAGATAAGAAAAATAATTTTAATAATTTTTTATTTTATTGTCAATACCTTTTTTAAATAGGTACAAACATAGATTTCAGTTACAAAAATTCAAGAGTAAATAAAAAAAAATTCTTATAACAAATTTTGAAGGGATGACAGAGACTTCACGTACAATGATTATTCTGGATGGTGAAGTATTATAGCTCAATCTTAAGTTCATAAGCCCAATTAATAAGCTTATCCTTATATTAAAATTTATATTTATTGTTTAACTGCAAAAATACATTTCTAATTGTTATAATAATACTGTCGGTAATATAACTATTTATCAAGATACTGCTGCTCTATATTTAGGTTCATAAGACATTTTTATATAATTTTAATACAAATAGTAATTTCTCTCAGATTTTAAATTCATTATTCGCATCTTTCATTTATAATTATAATAATAATAATAATAACCTTTATTTGTTCATAAACTATAATAAACATATACAAAACATTCTATTTTTTTCCTATACCTATTCACATATAAACAAAATCAACCTTTAGTTGAGGTTTTAAGTTCGATTGTTTCTTCCTATCAGTCGTGCAACCACACTAAATAACTGAATAAATGTACTTGTCCCATCCGTTTCCACTCTTTCCTTTCCAATGCTACTCTCTTCCAGACTGCCCCTCCGCAGCTCTTTTTCATTTCCTTGTCCCAGTCTGTCGGTGCGCGTCCTCTCTTCATTGCGTGCTCTCTTGGATACCAATCCATAAGCTGCCTGGTCCATGTTTCAGCATTCCTTCTGATGACATGTCCGATCCAGGTCCACATCCTTAAATGGACTTTTTCTATAATATCTGGGAGGTCAGTCCTCGATCTAATCCACTTATTTGGTTTTCGATCTTGTCTAGATATTCCGAGGAGGTATCGCTCTATACCTCTGACTGTTACTCTCAACTTGTTGCTAGTCTTCTTGTCTATTATCCATATTTCGCAACCGTAGAACATGACCGGAAGTACAGTGCCCATCCAGAGTTTCCTCTTGACTTCCAAGCTCACAGAGGATCTATATATATATATATATATATATATACCTTGAGTTCATCGCCTGCTTATTTCTTCTGTTTGCCCTTTAAGAGAGATAAGATGCCCGAGGTATAGAAATGATTCTACTTTCTCTATAAGATGCTCTCGTATTAATAAATCTCCGTCAACCTTTAATGTTAAGTATTTACACTTCTTATAGTTTATTTTGAGCCCTATGTTTTCTCCTGCTGCTATTAGTACTTGATCATCCGCAAATTCTAAATGGTTCATCCATTCTCCAAGCATTTTTATTCCTGCCAATTCATGGTTTGCATCAGATAATGGAGAACTGATATGAATATTTTAGGAGATAGGGTATCACCTTGTTGTGCACCTTTGCAAATTTTTATTTTTACTTTTCTGTTCCCTAATTTATATGCGGCGTTGGATCTTGAATACATGTCTTCCAACATCTTGCATATTCTTGGACTGATGTTCCTCTTCTTCAACGTATTAATGATGCAATCGGTTTTTAGAGACTCGAATGCTTTTTCATAATCTAGAAAAATAATACTGACAGATTATAATCATTGGTTTTTTAATAAGTTCTTTGATCACAAAAATATGGCCTACTGTAGAATAGTTCTTCCTAAAGCCTGCTTGATGTTTTTCAAGTTCTATATCTAATTTGTCTTATAGTCTTCTAAGTATAATTTTGGAGAATATTTTGTACACACCTGAGAGCAAACTTAATGGGCGATAATTATTTAGTTCTCCCTTGGAAGGATAATGAGTTTTGCGGTTTCCCATTCTTTAGGAAATTCCTCCAGCTTTTATAAGTGCCATTGACAGACCGTCTACACCTCCTGATTTTTCTTCCTTGCTGCTATCAATTGCACTCGTTACTTCTTCGATCATAATTTCTTCTTTTGGGACCCAGCATTCTATATTCCACTCCCCTTTCTTATCACTTCTTCTGTCGTGATATAGTTTTACATAATATTCTTTTATTCTATTAATTATCTCCAAGTTATCATTTAATTCTTGTCCCTTTTCATTTAAAATAACATTAATTTTGTTTTAGCAATTCCACCCTCTTTTAATGTTCCTCCCGCCTTTAAAGCTCCCTCGATTTTTCTATCTTCTTTTCTCTTAACCAGTTCTCAATTTTTTTCCTAATTAATTTGTTGATTTGCCTTGTATCTTGTTCCTTTTTTTCAAATGTCTTCAATTTATCATTGAATTCTCTTCATTAAACTGTTCCTGTACTTTTTTAACGAACCTGTTATTTCTTTAATTTGGATCGAAGGTGTCATTTCATGATTTAATATTGGCATAATTGATTTTAAGTGGTTCTCAAACTTCCATTTTATTAAGTTTTCTGATTTTATTCTGTCGGATTTCCTGTTTACTTTTTTAGCTTTTGATGTGGAGAACTTTAATTTATCATTCATTTCATTTAATTTATTTATTTAGCCATGAACCTCTTGATGTAAAATAAAATTAAATACACAGTTATCAATTAATAACTCATTATTATATTACATGGTAATATGATGTATTATTTTATATTATATTATTATTTAAAAGACCATTATCAATTTTGGAATTTTGAATATGTATTAAGTTACTTTATACTACCATATTAAGTTCTAACATACTTTGTTAGAGCTAGTATATAAAAATTGGGACATTTGAGTTAAACCCATAGTAGCAATTATATTGGAAACGGCATGTCTGACATTCCATTTCCATTTGATATGGATATGATGATTTTTTTTTTAACTAAAGTTGTATCATATTTTAAGTAGTATCATGTGTTAATCTGAAGTTTTATGGGAATAATAACATAAGTTAAAGTAAAATAAGTTTTTATTTTAAGTGTTGTTAAAAATTTAACACTATAAAAGTTTTATAGTGATTAATAAAAGAATGGAACTTTCAAATACCTCTATTGAAAAATCAGGTATTTTTGAATTATGATACTGGTTTTTTTTTGTTTTTTTAGAAGGAGCGGTATATAAATGCGTTTTATTGTTGTATAATTTAATATATAAATGAACAGTAAATTATTACTATACCTAACACTTCTAAGAATATGAATAACAATCCTAATAATATGAAGATTATGAAAAAACTTATAAAAGTTGTTTACTACCCACAATAGACTAATATAAATCCTTAGCACCCGGCGAATGGGTATTAATGAGTACCTTTTGTTAATAAACAACAAATATTAATGTAATCTCTCTGATTAAGTAGGGAACAGGTGTGTTCAGAGGTAGAACAATGAATGACCTTGCGATGGCCCCGGGTTCAAATTCGGCTGTGGCAGATATCATATTTAATCTCTTTACAACTGGGGATGGACCTATGGGAACTTGAGACCCTTCTAGGGCTCACCCAGCCTCTATAAAAAGGATACGTGGAGGGGATATAGAGGCTGAGGGGACGTGGATATTGAGGGTGATCAAGGACAAATCACCTCCCTACACAAACGTTTTCCTTAAATCGGTACAGTCTCTATATAAAATTAATTATCTGAAATTTAAACCAACTGCGAAAGTAGTACTTTGTTACTTTCCGGTTTAACCGTGGACACACACGCTCAAACACACACACTGAGGGCCAATAGAGGCAAGGTGCCCTGCCGGACGTTCCATTTTATGGGCGCAGTTAGGCGGCAGATGGAGGGCATTGCCACTGGGTCCAGGAGGGGCTAAATCGAATTAAACCATCCCTTTTTTATTTCGACACTTCTTCCAGACTTTATCCTCTCCTCCTTGCCTTCTCAAACAAGCTTAACAACTGCAAATTCTTACACTCTAAGAAGAAAGCTTGTTTTATCATAAAAGTTACCTGCTAACCATATTATTTGGACTAGATTTAAATTGAAATATTTTAATAAAACATCAAAACCATTACTGTTAGTGTCACCGTGGACTGTTATCCACCTTTGTTTATAACCTGGACAATGATAATTATCAAACCGATACCTATTTAATTCTTCATACTAATAGAAATTGAGTTGTATTATAGAGAGTTAAGTTGTATATAGAACAAATTAAAAAAAATCGTGTGCCCCAACACCATCATAGTTATTGTCCTATAACATCAAATGCAGGATAACTCATGAGATGTTATATAACTCAAGGAATGCCTTCAAATGCAATACCTTGCAGAACAAAGTAGCATAGTAATAATAATAATTAGAAGATCTTTTATATAACAATAATTTAAGCTCTTGCTTTTCGAATTTTTTATATTTATTTCGTGTAGTCATTATTTGTCTTCCTAGCTGACGGTAAAATAATAAACAGTCAGTTATAGTCACTGTTAAATTCTGTCAATATTTTATATTTTATTGCAACGAAAGTGTGGTAAAACTTGATGTTACAAACATTTGAATGGAGCGAAGAGGTTTGTTAGAAAGAGATCTGCCACGGCCTCAATCACTTCATTATATAATTCCATTTCTATATATATAGAAACAGTATATAATATTCTATATATATAGAAGTATATAATATATATATATATATATATATATATATATATATATATATATATATATATATATATATATACATATATATATTACGAACATATTAAAAAATTAATATTATTTTTATAGTTCATTATTTTACAGCTCTTATTTATTTATATTTTAGAAGCAAATCCATGAGTAGCCTATCCCCAGATGTTGTATGCTGAGTACAGAATTGTTTGGAGTTATTTTTTTCTTTCTTTTCTGATTTGTTATATTGTGATTTTTACCTGGACCCTGGTATATGGCTATATTTTCCGTTTAATGGCTATGTAATGAATTCATTTAACAGATAATGGCTCCATTATTTATAAGAATCTATCACACAAATTATTTTATCTTGTAATATGTTTTGACCGGAAAACAAAAAAAAAAATTGAAAGCGGACATAGACTGTCTATTAGCTAAATTTGCTAAACCTTTTCCTCAGACAAACAATGCAGGTTATATTAATATAACATCACTCATAAGTATATATCGAACAGTGCTACGGTGAACTCTCGAATGTGAGTCCCTCTTTTGTACTATGACAGTTTTATGTATGTTAAACTTGCTAAAGGATTTCAATTTTGCAACATTATGACTAGAATAGTAACTTGAGCTATCAGACCTAGCCTTGCTGCAAATCTGGTTTATGATGCGAAGTAGCAGTTACTTTCATTATCTAGGGTTTGATGATCTCCTTTATGACAGACTAAAATCGCTCCAGGATTCCGAACTCCAGCATCTCCTGCTCTTGCCTCTACCCTCCTTGGCATTCAACTCGATCAAAGTTCAACTCCCTTCTGATTTTTTTTTTTTAATTAGTTTCATTCTCATTTATTATAAAGAGTGTTACCAGTTTACAAAATTCACAATGGGTATAATGAAGGGCTTAACACTGAAAAACTTACGGATCGTTTGGCAAGTAATCAGAAGTCACTGGATATTTCTGAGAATATGCAAGTATTTTCACTGTACACTCAGCCCATTTTTTCCGTTATAAACTGTTCAGTCGCGAATCGTCTAATAAATTAAAATTAAATCTCCGCGGGTCTTGTTCACTATGGTTACCTTGGCGACAGATAAAAGGGACTTTGTTTTCCCCACTCCGTCATCTCGCACTTCACTTGACTTCCGATTCAGACTGCAAGCTATCCACATATCTCTCCGCTCTCCTCGACTAAACCTAACCTCGCCGTTCACCGCATGGAGGACATTGATGATATTCGCCCATAGCCCTAGATCGCCTGGCACCAGATACAAGAAGTACACCCTCGATACCACCAGATCGCCGGCTAACCAAAGACAATCAGAGCTCAGGAAACGAATCCTTCGCTTTAATTGTAAGTTCACCTTTTAATTCACCGGCCATCAACCTCAAAGAAAATATATTTAATTCACCGTACGAAACAAAGACTATAAATTTTATCGCCATGTGGCCCTGCCACCCAGTGTTAATGTCTCGTTCATATGAATCATCATTTATATTATAAAATGATATGATATAAAATGATAATATATCATTTTATATTATAAAAATAATAATTAAGATTTAATAATTTTCTTTTCATCACAATGTTCAAATCATTCCTCTGTAAAAACAACCATTCCCTATGTACATACTTATAAGTGATAATTTCTTTATTTTTCTTTAATTGTAACAAATGCAGGTTATGCATTATAATTATATTTAAAATTAATAAACCACATGTTTCAGTATCTGACTTTATCATTTAATTCCCCGACTCTATTCTACTAATATATCATTATAATTGTTTATCTTTTTTTTCTATTCAGTATAATCACGCTCGTGCATAAACTAATTTCAGGAGGTTTTTTTTTCTAGAGGTTCACACTTATGAGTTGATAACACTGCCTTGCTTTTGAACCGATTTGACAACTGGCAGTTGCTTTGAGGTAACTACAGTATGCCATTTTATAATGTACAATGAATATAATTAATATCAGAGCAACACCTGCAAATTGTTGAAATTTCTTATCAAAATAATGTTTCTGTTTGCCAAACACATTAGGTAAATTTTAAGTCCTCATGATCTCCAATAAGCGAGGTTTATTCCATTGACAATAACTTTTTTCACAGCGAATAGTCAAAATAATAATACGCATTCTGCAAGACGAACAATGCTCACCAAACAACCGATAGTCACGTCTGTTCGATGCAGCATTGTTAAAGACCCAAATCAATCAAATAGACGCGGTTCCTAGGAACTAGAGATGTGTACATCCTCTTGATGAAACATTTTATGAAAGTATCTTGGTTTCTTATCACGTAGCTTACAAAGTTCAACTTGTGGAGAAAAAGAAATAGCTGACCATCGATTACAACACCGAACCTAAAAAATCATTAGATGAACGTATACTTTCACGTAACGGTCATGTTTATTGGCCTCTTAGTAATTGCGATCTAACCCTATTTAATTATTTTCTTTGGGGATATGTCTCCAGTCACGGTTGCTACGTTGCTGATATCAAATTTTAACATTAAATGCATAAAGTTATCTTTCCAATAATCTAGTTTAATTGATATTTAAACATATTTTCTAGTATTTATTTGAATTTAAAGTTGTGAACCTCTAAAAATTAGCATCAAAGAGTATCAACACTACCTAAATCTTCCGTCTTATCTCTTCAAATGCGAGTAATGTATTGCTCCAGTTTTGATAATCAATCATTTTAAAACAGCTATTTATTTCTTATTTGCGATGACTATGCTACTTCTTGTGATATATCTGTAAATAATATTATCAAGTATTAAGTTATCACTTTCTCCTCTTAATTAATTAATCACACTTAATTTTACTCCCGTCCCATCTATCTTAATGTTTATGTAAACCTATAAAGCTTTTCTAATTCATCTTCCTTTAATTAATTACCAGATCCGCTTATCTTATTTCACTATTATTGACTATCGGATACAGTTAATTGTATATTATAAATAAACAAAATAATAGTATTTTAGACGATCCCCCTTTTTTTTAAATTCGTCTTTTGAAACCACTCAGTCTATTTAAAGGAGGGAATGGCCCAACTAACATCAACTACTACTTAATCTACCATGCACTGAACCCCAAACCTGTTCAAGGGTTGTGGAGGTACAGGTTTTTTTTTATAGAGCTTATTCAGTTTGTGTTGCAGTAGCCTTAAACGGTGAGTAGTTTCTTGTCCTTTTAATTTAGCATGTGGATTCCAATTTAAACATTTGTCAAGGATTAAAAAGTAAGTTCTAATAAATCAAATTGAAATAAACCTTTGGTTATATTGAGTGAAGAATTCACGACGATCCTTAAATTCAGTAAAACCGTTTTAAACAAATGATAATTTAAAATTGTAATAATGTTGTTGTTAGTCTCTAGTACCAAATATCAATCAATCCGGTTGAGTTTGTGGAAATTTGTTGCATCTTTCAAGCAAATTTACTGCCCTGGGTTATAAAATTACCCTCATATTTCGGCCTTAGCCTTGTGAGTGTTGTGTAGGGAAGATTGTTTGTAAGTGGCATAAAATGAAATATGTCAACTCCATGTTTGTTCTTGGCAAATCCATCAATGGGAGCCATCATTTCCAGCAAGGCCCAGCTTTATTGGGAGGGCAAAGCCTAATGACTTAATGTTTTCGATATTTACATTACTTGTTTTTTATATGCCATCCTAATTTTTGTTAAGTGTAACTTTTTAATTTTCACAAATACAAAAATTGATCTTTTTTTAGAAATAAAATTAATTCCCTCATTTGTTTAAAGCAAGCTATACTTTTATTCTTTTTATCAGCTTTCTAGCCCATATTTAATAAAATCGGGTTCTGATCAAAAGAACTTATGAGATTATCTAAAAAAGAAAACGACCTCTGGACGTTATATATCAGCCCAAAAAAAGAGTAAAAAATCTGTCAGCGGTAATGGTCTCAATATTATTCCTAAACGAATAATAAATCATCAAAAACGTCATCTTCCGGACCCCATTTAGTGACAGATCCTCGGATTTTTTTAGCCAATTTGTCTAACATTTTCTTCAAATCTTCATCTCCATTCGACTGGTGATAACTTCATATATAAAGAGAGTGACAAATATTTGTATGAACATATTAAACGTTTTCTAAGTCATGTGTAATTAAGTCTCTTTTATACTCAGTAATAAATATTTATTGTAAAACCAATGATTTTTCTTAAAACAAAATTTGTGATATTTTTCATATTGTGGGGTCACAAGTGAAAGAGTCAAAATTATCAATTTATTGATTTTCAGATTTACTTGGCTACAAAAATGAATTTTTTCTACCGAAAATTGAAAAAAATGCCATTTCTTTAACTTAATTTGATTAATTAATGATGGTACTAAAGAAGTTAAAAGCAAAAGAACTTTGTTCACCATTTTCCTAAAATATTTTTTTTTAATTATTTTGATTTTAATTATGTTTTAATGCAACGATATGTTTGCAGTTGCCGCGGTATTATGTTAGTGGTGGAATTATATTACCAGTTATTGAATCTTTTAAAAAAATGTATTCTGCAGTTGTCAAAATTTAAGTCGAGTCTTTAGCGATACCAAATGAGGCGTTAATGATCAAAAGTCTGGCCATGAACTTGAACTTTTGCGAGCATAAAGCACATTGCTCGACTATATTAACGAAAAATCATCTATTTTCAAAAATTTGGAGTTAACCGCTTTTGATGCCAATCGTAAAAGTACTCTTGTACGATTTATTTATTTAAAATACTGTAATAATTATATAAAAAAAGCTTTTATACCCTAGTCAAGAATATTTCTCTTAATTGAAAAATAAGAGTGAAAATTTTATAACAAATAAATTTATGTTTATATTACATTGGATTTACAAAGATATTGTCACTAATTCTTTTATTTTTATTTTTGTATTCACTAGATGAAATTCCTCCGTGATTTCCTTCGTTAAATTACTTCTTTAGGGACCCAATTCAAAAGATCTAAACTATTGGAATTATTATTTTTTTCTAAAACATTTTGTTTATAATAATTATTTTAGAGATATTAAAAATGTGAATGGGCGCATAATAAGAAAATAAAATTTAGTTACCTATATTTTCACATTCTACTGTATATTCATTCGCGTCCAGAACATAACAATGAATCTCGATATAGAACATATTGGGAGTCAGATGTGTTCTAGTGGTAATAACAACAGTTAATGCCCAAGGTGGTGGGTTATCGGCCCTACGGGTGGCTCAGGATTTTTTAAAGGGAATAAAAAATCCTTGGGTATGCCGTCCTTCAAGTAGTAAAATGAGGGCCCCAAACCTTCAAGGTTTCATGTACTCGTTAAAGATCCCTATCCTAATTTTACCTGGATAGGATAAATTTAAGACTCTCAGTGTGGTATCGTAATTATACGAATTAGCATAAAATTTAATAAATAAACGAATAAACGAACAATATTTGGGTTGTAATAGAAGCCTTCAAATAAAAATGAAAAAGAAAGCATTTGGCATTGGTCAGGCGCGTCGTTCAACTAAACCTGCAATGTCGGAGAGTGATGCGGTAAGGGTAGAGGCTGATGCCTGTTTATAAATTTGTGCCTATAAATGTTACTAAATGTGTTAGCTTATCAGGGATTGATGTACTTATGTAGTCCAATTAGCATAAGGATAACAAACCATTATAGAATTATAGTATGGGGACTATACGAAATGAAACTCAAATTATATCTGAAAAATTCGAAGAGACGCCGCATACTTAAGAATTCTTAGTTGTATAAATTAATTTAATTTAATTAATCATGCAAATACAATAGTGAAAAAGTAAATAAAAAATGATGCAGAAGTCATAACGTTTATTATATTTAAGCCTAAGTAATTGCTTGATAACTCCCCCCCCCGACCCGATCTCACTCACTCTCTCTCTCTCTCCCCCCCCCCCTCATATATATGTTTATAATTTGGAAAAAAAAATAGCTTTACATTTGTAGTAAGATTAACTTATTAAATATAATGCTAAATCTATAAAATATAAGCTAGTCTAAAAAAAAAAACAGTTTTCGAAACCAACACGCTGAGAATTCTCTAAGACTGGATCTTATTTATTTTTTCTAACCCTTTGGTTCTTCTGTTTACGACCCATTTTATTTTTCCCCTTTACGACGGGAGAGAAACTCATAATGGCTCTTCTCTATTGGTTTGCGGTTGAACGGATCCCACGCCCAACTGAATAAGTAGGATTGAACAACATTCAATCTCAGCACTATTCTTGATGGAAATAGTTTATCACAATTATTAGCGTGGTGTAAGCATTTACATTTATCTTTATATAAAATCGAATTTATATATATATATATGTAGCGAGAGAGAGAGAGAGAGAGAGAGAGAGAGAGAGAGAGAGAGAGAGTGAGAGAGAGAGAGAGAGAGAGAGAGAGAGTGTGAGAGAAGGATCTTGGCGCAGCCTGCAAAAAAATAGCCGAAAATGGCTTATTTGACTTATTGCCATCAAATCTGATTGCGGAGATTTATTGATAAAATACGCTTACACCCTTCTACTGAAAAATGTTTAATTTACTTTTTATATGGATCATTTGAATCTTTCACAAACGTATTATAATTTTATTACAATTACAGGGACGATCAGAAAATCTTTTTTAATTGATAATGTGTTTTGGAATACTAACTAAAACATTTTTAAAATGCTTTCATTTCCATAGTTAAAGAAGATTTGCTTTCCTGGAGCTTAGTAAATAATAATGTTTTTTTAAAGAATAGTATAGAAATAGGCATCAACCGCCAATAATAATATTTTGTGACTACTTTAACTGTAAACTTTTTCAAAACCTTAAAACAAAATTTACAGTTGTGATGTCATTTGCAAAAGACGTAAAATGGGAATCCCAAGCCTGTACGGATTCAGGTACTAGTTAAAGTTCCCTATTCTAATTACTCTTGGGTGGGAAAAAGTTAGTACTCCCGTTTTATTATCGTCCGATTAGCCATAGCATCATAAAGTTACGTAAAATGGATAACAAATTAACATAAAAGTAATTTCAATACTTGGGTATTCTTCAGGAAATCTATTTTAAATTAAATTACTCTACTTTGCTCCCGCAAAAAGATCGAGAGAAATTGCATAAAGTAGAATTGTTTTATCTTAGAATTAATATTGTACTTTAATATAATAAAGGAGGTTTCGAAAAAAAATAAAAATAGAATTAATAATTGCAATTTGTTATCTCGCTAGGGATCGAACCTGTAACCATGTGCAGCATGAAAAGTGACTAAAGAAATTTTTGTTCTTCCAAGGGGAAAAATCCATTTAATTCTATAAAACACTTCTATATCATAATAATTCCGTGTAACAGTAAGCTGCAAATAGAATCTTACAAAGAGAAAAAAAAATCATATTCTATTGACTACCGTGACATGCACCTACAAAAAGATGCCAGCTGCTGTCAAGAGCAGGATTTGTCAACTGAATATCACTTTTTGATATGTCTGCGTCAGGTTTAACCTCAACGTTATGAATCCTACGTATTCTAAGCAACGCTGGTTGTTTTGGAGGATCCATGATAGATAGACATCTACCTCAAAATACACGTTTTTTTATCTGAAAGTAGACACGAAAAATTCTAGTTTGTTAGTTATGGATGGATTTTTTTAATTTTTTTTATTAAATACAATTGTATCAAACTCTCTAAAGGAATTAAGTATAACTTCTCTCTTTTAGTAATTACTAGCAACACACCCCAGCTTTGCTCGGGTAATAAGGCATATTATGCCTACATAATTTGTATGTGGAATCTATTTTTTTCCTTTTTTTTTTATCACGTACCGGCCACTATGGACCACGCAAATATAATTGGTTAGATTTCTTTGGGAGTCTTGATTTTCTTTCTTCCCATCTCAGCTAATGTACTTCATTATATAGAAATTATAAAAATAAAAATAAAATCACATTCTCTGTTGGTGAAAACCGCATTAAAATCCGTGCAGTAGTTATTGAGTTTACCGCGAACAAACGCAGCCGGGGACTTGGTTTTATAATATGTATAGATTCGCGTCAGAATTTATATTTATGAGAAGTGCTAAGTCAAAAGCGAATAATTCCAAAAACTGCCTATTTCGCTAATTTAGTCATGTAATTTTATGTTCCCAAAACTTCAGGTTTAGAACCAGATTAAAAATATGAGGAGTAAGGCGGAAAATTCTCGTCTTGGACAAAATTGCTAAAAAAGTGAAAAAGCCTATTTTGAAATTTCGGAGTTACTGAGTTTGGACCCTGACCACTCATATTTTTTTTAAATAATATTTTTAAGCTCATATGTACCGAAATACTTTTTTTTCTTGTTTACTCCTTACGATGAAATGAAGACATCGCTTAGTGAAAAGTCATTTATAATGTTGTTTTGAAAGATACTTAAGATTTCGGAAATAATCATTTTGTTTTGAAACTTTGAAAAACAGGTCATCATCGCAGTAGTTAGCTGGCAATTTATGGAGCTATTATCCCAACCACTGGGAAAAGTTTAAGATCCATTCATTTTTTCTTTCTGGAATAGAAATGAATAAACTCTTTACGTATATTCACTGATGATTGGACTTTCATATAAGCCACCAAGAATATAAATTAATCCACTTGTATACTTATTAATTTATATTTTTATTTGGTGTTGTAAGAGACACTGTATACTCTAATTCTAATTATTTTTATTTAAACCAACATCAATATTCTGAATAGATTTGATGAATAGCTTTCGATAAACCGGGTGATAAGAACCTTTGAGGAGTTAAGTCGTGTTGAAAGCTGATATTGTAAATTTTGATTAATAACTTTTTATTACCGCATTTTTAACAAAATAACCCTACAGTGTATTATCCTTATCTTATTCAACTAGGGAAGAAAAAGTAAATATTTGAATTAAGCTAGCAGATGAAACATAAAGTTTTATTCTTATTTCACAAGATAAATAGTCTCCAGAAAGCCGTTCCTGGTAGTTTACACCAAACTGTTCAGCATTAAGAGTACATAAAGGAGAGTTATGACCCATTTAAGCAATTAGTGTGATGCACTGCCATCCAGGAATTCTTTATCCGAAATTTTCATAGCGAAAATTTGTTTTCAATCCTAAAAGGATATAAATTTGTTTGCCATTCCATAAATGATTACGTTGTACGGCATCTGTATAGGGATTCCACCGAACTGATGTTTCTTCAATTACAACGAAAATACTACGCTGTGTTTACTGTAATGTTATATTTGGATATCATATAATATTGAAATATTATTATTATTTAATATTACAACTAGATGTGGTATCAAAACTACTAAAGTCCTTTAGAGAAAAAGAGGCAGAAGAATATTAATCCGTAGTTCTTACTTGAGATAATTAACATAAGTAGCTTGGTTAAAGGACAAAAAAAACGATTTTTTATAATTAATTTTTAAAACCAAACAGTGTATTTTAGTAATTAGTAACTTATTACGATACTTACGAAGTCTAACAATATGAATGAATGCCTTCTTAGTCAAATTATAACCGTGTTCCTTGACACACACTGGTAGTATGAGAAATGTGGACTTTACATTACATAATTTCATAACAGAATTTCAGGTGAAACCCAGTTAATTATGTATATATAAACTAAATTAACATCTCATTTAAACTACTTAAGCTAATACGTTTTTAATAAGGTGCGGTATTTTTAGTCTTCATGAAGTAAAGTAACGGGTAAATAAAATCCCCAATAAGTAAAATCGATAGTTTTACCTTAAGCAAATTACAATAAAATAACACAGTCCGATTACTTCATATTGTCGTACACCTGACACTATTGAGAAATCAGAGTTGTTCTCAGATTTTATGGGTTAATTGTTATATCTGATACGAGAAGTTGGGTGGGTAGAGCTAGTAGCATGTTACACAATGCCATAGAAACTTTCTTCAATTATCAGAAGCCAGTTTGCTAAGTTATATTGTTCCCCTTAACGACATGTGGTTGGCGATACTCTCCCGCAACACTGTCTTCAATTAATTCCGATGTATGGATAAATTATACTTTTCAACAACGTTATAGTCAGTCCGTATTATATTAAATAATTTAATGATATGACTTATATTAAATTATCAGCAATGTTATTTTATAAATGCTCCCTTTTCGTGGCATACTATTAAAATATTAATAAGAATTTATTGGATATAAAATTTCACTTCGACCATTACAGTGCCCCGGGGGTAAATGGCACCATGTCCACAAAATATATATTCATTAATGTAAAAAGTTATAAATAAATTCTATCATCAATACTTCCAATTGCTTATCAATGGAAAAAACAATGTGAACGATTGTCTTTAAGCTGTTTCTTCTAGTAACGCATAAAACAATTTTAATAGTTCAAAGTCCTGGAAAATAGATGCACCTGAAAAAATACAAAAATGTGGAATGGTGTCCTTTACCTCCGAGGTGCAGATCTATAAAATTAAATAACATTATTATTTACTTTTTTCATCCCATAAAATTCTACCCAAGGGAAAATGGGTTAAATAAAAATGAGCTTTTTCCCCAAATATAACTTAATGTGTTATTTTAATTTAAAGAAGCTGCTGAATTAAATAGGTAATCAATAGCGTTTATAAAATTAATTTCAAGGCGTTACCCACGTTCGATAATTCCTCCTCGACTAAGAAAATATATTTAAAAAAAAAAGCCTATTCAACATAATAAAATAATTTCAGACAGGCCTCTGTGCTATACTGCGCCCTATGGGAGCCATTTGACTAACTTCTTTAGATTATTTCCTTCTCAAAACATAACAACAGTTGATTCTTCCCTTTAAACGTTTCTTCAATGCCTACAAAAATTACGCGTAGGAACTAAATGGGTAAATGGGTTCGCCTCGATCAATGACGATTTTTTTTTTAAATTTTAAAGTGTAGGTACATTAATCTAAATAAAACTATCTTAATTGATTTATATAATACACATATTTCCAGATTTGATGGTTGCTCACAAACCAAAAAACTATTATTTGGGTAGGTTGATGGAAGAGCAAATGGGCAGGCGAAGTCGAAAATAATGCCTAGAGACCAGTTAATAATAATGGACTAAAGCCTGACAGACCCTGACGCAGGACAGTGTAATGGAGGGGACGACTCGACGCGGCCAAGACCAAGATGATGATAGTCGATCTAGAAATTCAAAAAAGGAACGCAGTTAATCCAAAATTTTGAGTTTTCCCTTCTATTGGCAATTCTCATGATTGCTTTTTTATTATTTTTTTTTTTTTAGAAATACCGCTAACATAATTATGATTGACATGTTAATAGTCACAAAGGATAATGCAAATTACGAAGAAGAGGGTTTTTTTCCCATCGAAATTTCACTTATGATGAGGCTAGTCTTCCCATGTAATCTACTATGATACATTTCACTAAAATAACTTAATTTCTTACTAGAACCTGATTAATTATTTTTACTGATTACCACAGAAAAATTTGATTATTTTCAGGAATACTAACATGGTTTTATTAATACATTAGTGGAAAAAAGCGTTCCCTTTTTCAATATATGGTTTTATTAATTTTTGTGAGAAAATTTATCCTAAAGAAGGCACTGATTCTAGCACTGCGTAGTGAAAAAGCCTTTAGAAGCTCCTTAAAGACGTTCCAACGGCTGTTGAATGTGACCCGGGTAAACTCCAGAACTAATTAGGATGCTTTAAGCAGACTCGAAAAAACGCACCGCAACTTCTAACAGAACCTCTTCAGTTTGCGTGAATTCACAAGGGTTTTGTGTTGTTTTGCCCATTTCTTAAAAAATCTTTGTTGAGAGTTTCAAAATTATTTACTTCTGCATTGTATTTCTTTACCAAGTAAGATAAATTTTTTTTAGATTCAATAGATTTATATTTTTTCTGCTATCGCTATTAAAATGATGTTGTAACATAAGGTACTAAAGATTTTTTTTTTTATTGCACATGAACGTTAATCATAGCACTGAATTGATTTTTATGTGGTACAGAAATTTTTATACACGGTAGTATGTCATGCATGTGCTATACTTTCAATCTAAATTTACTCCATTAATTTTAATTTAAAATTGTTGTCACAGAAGAACCTTGTTTAGTCAATAACAAAACTCTACATACTGACTTAAAAATACCAACGGTTGACGAACACATACGAACATACAACAAACGCTATCAAGAAAAACTACACGGACATCCAAACCCTTTAATAAAACAAATGGCCACGACGCTCATGCCTGAGGACACTATGAGGAGACTAAAAAGAACGTGGATGGGGATCCATTATCACAGGAGTTTAAATCCAGCCACAGGAGAGGCACCTCGGGATAATGTTCTTCATCAACCCTCTGATGTCGTTTTGTTTAATTTACTGTCAGCCAATCTGCTGGTTGTCAATTAAATTTATTTGACAGGTGTGGATAAAATATTAAGGGAAAATAAATTTATTCTTCTACAAAAACCAATAAACCGTCGTTTTTATCGAGGGAAATCCAGTAAACTGAAATACTCAGACCTGTTCATAAAAGAAATCAAATAAAATAAACATTGGACAATAAAGGGTTTTTATTTTACCGTGTTATTTTTATTAGGACTTCTTTTCGGTTTGAGTGCTTTAGTGATTATATTTAAAATAAAAAATCACTATTAAAATTCTGGAATTGATTAGAGAAGATGAAATAGAAGAAATCGATTCCGGAACCCAATACTATTCATCTAATTTAAAGTTGTAGATAATTGAAACAATATAAAATATTATAAAAAAAATAAGTACAAAATTCTTCTGTATAGTATTTATATTAAAAAAATATTAGAACAGCTTAGCATAATATATACACGTTTTAGACAAATCGTTATTTCTTTACTGTTCAAGGGTCGTAATACTAATAACACCCTAGTAATCATGTTGCACAATTTTTGTTTCTGTAACATGTCTAGGATAGTCTTCGTATAGAAAAAACGACATATATGAATCTATTGTGAGACAACACATTGCATTTCTATGGGAGACCAAAAAGTGATAAGGAGACTTCATAGACGATAGACATATTGCGTAACAATTCGTCATTGTGGACATGAGTGCAAAGAGAATCAAGATGCGGACCAGTCTATTTTCAGCTTCTGAGTATACAGTGTTCAACTTTTTTATTTTATTTTTTTATGTAGTAAAAAAATAGACTACTAATATATGGCTTTCAAGGTTGTAGTTATATTTGAGACTTGACGAATCTTGATTACAAAAACCGTTAAAAAAAAACTTGGCTCTTGAATAACAGCACGAAGTACCAGTGGTAGAGATCGAGAAAAAAAATCATAACTTAAAAACATCCATCAACCGGTATCGAATAAAAAATGAGTACTTCGAGTGGCACCCCTCCGAAAATGTCAGGTTCGTGTGTATGTCTTCCATAACGAACTGAAACAGACTAGACTAAAAATTCAAATAGGAGTTTGGCGCTAGACGAGACAAATAAGGCTGGATATAGACGGTGTTCAGGCAAAATGAGCGACATGGCTAATGGTATTAATATTGTCTCCTTGGCCTATGGCCTATTTAGACTCTTTATCTATGAAACTAATTAAGTTATCTGAGCTATATTAGTTTGAATTTGGAAAGAGTAATCTTTTAGGTGTGCACCTTTTCCATAATGGTTTAACGATTATGGAATAACGATATATTGTTATGTACTGCTGTAACCTAATTAAAATAACCAATGTCTGATCCATGTATTACATATTTCATAAGAATATTATGATAATATGATTCTATTAGTATCCTTTTTTACATGCCAGAAAGGACGATAGGTTAAAGTATCCTATGGAAACATATTTGAGTAACAGAATAAAATATTGATCTTTAGGCAGAAAATGTAAATAGACTAGTATCAATAGATTGCCATAAAATTCCACAATGTCAGCAGTAAATGGAGACTTAACAATCGTCCGTTTCCTAAAATTAATTATAACTTATGGACAAAAACGACATCTTTTGTTTCACATAAAATAGTCCAAAAACTGATTAAATTTGCTTACACATAAATATTTTTTTATATTCAAATTCATTATATATCATATTGACCGGATAACCAGCAGTCCAAGGAGCTGTAGCATTCAACATAGGCGAACCTATTTCATCCCCAAGACTAAAACCAAGACTCTTGAAAGATATTCTGATGTGATCTCAATAGATAACGTTTCTCACCAATCGTTTTAACAAAATGTAATATAATCCTGTTTTCCGTTTTATACTACTATAGTTCTGTTTATTATTACATTAATTTTAATTTTGTTTACTTATTTGCACATTTTATTGCCCTAACATACAGTTAGGGGTGTCTCTTGCATGAGACGAAACCGACACTTTCACCTTGTGTTAAAGTTTAAAATTCATTATTAAAAAAAACATGTAAGGCTAGGAACAGCCGATCTGGAAATAAAGAGAATTATAATTATATATCATATAAAAATCATATCCAAATACACTCACAATTATATAAAATTAATATTATATTCCTATATAATAATATTATATCCCTGACAATTAACAAGGTTTTCGAAAATCACATTCAATAACTTGAAAACTTCATAGACCAACTGACTACAATTAAAATACATGAAAATGGAGTGTTTTTGGATGTCGCCCAAGCATTCGACAAATCCTGGCACTAGAGGATTATCTTTGATTTAATGGTATTCAAGGGTAAATAACTGCAAACATTAATTAATCATTGTAATATATAATACTTCTGAAAGTGTAATATTTCATAAAAAAAACTTTGTTTTTTTCTTTTAAATAAGAACTCGCTATTCAGTAACTTTATTTTGCCAAATGTCAAGGAAAATATAACGCATTAATCTATTTTATGGTTAGCTTAACCTTCTCATAATTGCGTGGTGATTGTCTTGAGAGTTTTCAATAATCCTTGAGACAACCAATCATTACATTTCTCAAGTTGTGAACCAGTTGTACATCCAGAACTTTTTTTTGAATTTATCTTAGTGAATGGAGACAAATTTAATATAGAACTAATTACGATTATTATCTGATTAATTATAAACGGCAAACTGTACCTGAAATATTGCTTTATACCCTCATAGCAAGGTTTCCATGATATACATATAAAATACTTTATATATATAAATACAGTGTATGAGATGTGAACCTTTTGATGACCAGATCATCTTCTTATATCAAGAAGTGGCGTATTTTAATATAATTACAACAACAATAAGAACAAACGGTGTTGAAGCGAGCTAGTTTGTGGGGGAAAGGGCGACCGACACTATGCGCGCCCGGCCCGAGGCGATTTCTACCCATGTCATTTTCTAAATTTTCATTAACTTAAAACTATAGTTAAGTAGGTTAACCTTTGTCAGATGTCTAATATTCATTTTTATAATTATTAATTCATTAATATTGCAAAGAAGAATCTTAAATTCAGTTTATGTAATTGTATATTTGATTTAGTAAATAAAAAAGAATCTCAATTTTTTTGTCTGTTTTAATGTTTAACATTTTTAATTTAAAGCTTTAATGTCGAATGCTGAAATGGAAATTTATTGAACCAAACAAGAAATAAGTACCAAGTAACATAAATTAATACAAAAATTAAATTGGAAACAACAAAGGAATTCATTATCACATCTCGCACATTACTTTGGTATTTAAAAAATATTACATCATTTCCTATTCTTCCTGTACATAAAGTATTTATCAAGCCTTTAAATACATTATACGAATCATATAATGGGGAAAATAAAATATACCACTTTTATAATTTTATTTATTTATTATTTAATTTTCATTTGCACCTTCGCAATTGCGCACCCAGAAAATTTGATCCTAGTGTTTTTCTCTTTGCTTTTCTACATGATCATCGAGTATTAGAATAAAAATATCAATAGCTGAGTAGGTCTCTTTGCCAATGTCTTTTTAATCTATTCTTATCAAGTACAGGTAACAGGAAGTAGGAAAGCGTAAGAACGAGTGGGTTTGGGTGATATTGTGTCGATGAGTGGAATGTTATATATTTGTTATGAATATGTAACTTTATAGTGGGTATGTCCATGTCGTTGTGTATAGTATGATTCGAAATATACCATGGTGCTTTAACAATTTTTCAGAGAATTTTGGACTTTTAAATACTTATTTGTCTATTATCATTAATATTTAAACAATTTAATTGTATCATAAATTGGAATATTAGAACCATCTTCTTAAAAAGAACAATTTACACTCTTTCTAAAATGAAGTATTTTGAAAACAAGACTATACTATTTTTTCTTAGCATAGTCTTCAGATAAATTTGGGATTAAGATTTTTATTTACCCCCAAAATTCTTGATAAAAGCAGAATAAAGTAATTTATAACGATTATCTACATTAGAAGTATAGCTTACATTATATTTTATAAAATATGAATAAAAAAAAAGGATTTTTTTTTAATACTGATATTCTTTGCCTATTAAGGAATATTATTCTTGGAGAGGCCGATTCTTCTGGGAATCATCTACCGATATGATCTCAGAAGAAGAACAGATTGTATTGACCCCAACCACACAGCCTATCTATATTTATCTAAAGTTTGAATTAATGTTTGAAATAAATATATTTTAGTACAGAGAAAAAAACCGCACTTGTCTGTGTTTCAAATCATCATCGAAAACGCTATTTTTTTTCTCAAGTGTTACATTTACCAAAATATACAATTGACATTAGCAGAATTGTCCTTTTTGCAAAACAAGAGAGCAATTTTTTATTTTTCATTACTCTTTTAGTTTAGTATAAAAACAACCATATGAGATTGAATCAAATTAAACTTTTTTTTATTTTATTTATTATTTATTTATTGATATTTACAACTATATTACAGTAATATAACAAGTAAATTGGCTGAGTGATACATAATCACATGACAAATTAAACTTAATTGATTATATTTTTTGGAGAGGTGAACAATTAATTTCATCATTTATTTTTTTTTTAATAGTTGTTACAATGTTTAAACATTATATTTTGAAGAGAAAAGAATTGTCCGGGGCCGGGATTCGAAAATGGGTTCGATTCGATCAAAATTCGTAGTTTTGGTTCGAATCCTGGCCCTCGACAAATCTTTTCTCTTCAAAATGAAATATTTAAAAATTACAATGGTCGACAAAAGTGAATTTTTTTCTTTCACAAGAACTAAAATAACATTTTCTAGAAGTATTTTTTGTGCTTAAGTTTAAGCTTTAACTTAAGTTTTTCTCTATCGGGCAGGAGTTTTGTGTGATATTCTTTTGAAAAAAATCGATCTAACTCAAAATTATAATTAATCATTCTGACTTACCTAGAAAATGGTAGATAATGATAGTCGCTATTCATCTGGCCGGTGTTGAAGCCCAAGAATTTACATAACTGAACAAATATCACTACAAATCACAATACTATTTTCTTCAGAGAAGCAGTCCTTGAAATCACAAAGGTGGCCACGATAACTACATATTCTTACTACATTTTGGAGTAGATTCCACCCTTTCAGTCTGGAAGTTAAACCTCCAGCTTGCTGTTTAGACAGATCTAAATCCCGAATCAGGTCTCTAAGGTGGTTTCATAAATAGGATCATCTTTATTTTAATTTGAAGCATTTTCAGTTTCAGGTAGGTCAGATTCAGAGTTATCACCTAAGGTCGTACTGCATATACTGGTACAGGGAACTGTTCATTGTGTAAGATAGATCTTATTGCAGATTGCAAATTCGGATACTTAACTGTTTGTTTGGTTTTAGATGTGTTTCCTTTAATATTTGTCAAACAGAAATAACAATCACTTAAATGATCCTTCAGTTAATGAATTCCTCCAAATCATAGGAATTGCAAATGGCACACGATATGTATCATTTTTCCACCCAGTCAGAAATCTAACTCACGAAACACAGCATGTGTTTGGGGCCTAGTTCTTATCAAAATTACCAGGCCGACAGCCAAAGTAAAGTTGACAACACTTATTTACGGGTGGGGTCAAATTTTGCCTCTGAGGCTTGAATGTAAGCTCACCACAAATATAGCAGAAACTGTCTACATGATTTACACACATTCTTGGCATGATGAAAAAACAAAGTACTAAAACACTACACTTCCGAAAAGAAAGGAAGGAAATATTTCTCTACTGATCAAACCCACAGTCAGCTCAATACTTACACATCACAATGCTGCATATCTGAATTCAGTATGAAAAATGCAGGATTCACTAATCAGACTTGTTGTGAAGAAAACCTTGTCGACCAGTGTTATTTTCATCATTTAGTTTCTTTATCTTGAAAGGAGACGGGACATGTATAGCGCTGAGTTGCTGAGCTAAAGGTATCGAGTTCGAAGATCGGTTTCGGTAGATAAACTATTTTAAATGTTAAATACTCTATTAATTGTTTTTTTGCAGGGATAAATCTGCAGCCCTGGTGGTTAAGTCCTAAAAAGGTTGACAGTTGATGGAAACCGAGTCGTATAGTTATACTCGTAATATATAAGTCATGTCTAAGTTTATAATATCAGGTCTAGGCTTAAAGGGGAATTATTGCTTACATGAAAAATCGTCTGCAAGTCAAATTCTAGTATCTCTGTGGGATATGAAACCATCCTGAGCCTTACCCAATTTCTATAATATGAATATGTTTAATAATGAAAAAAACCTACCGGATATATTAACCCCATGAATAAGTGGTTAAGTCGGATTTTATCCAGAGGGAGTTAACTGCTTTCAGATAACCGGAATCGTATCATTTTCCTAGTTTTTGGCTTGAAATGGTGTTGTAATATAAAGAATAACTATTTTTCAAGCCAATGCCTTACTTAGTCCCTTATTCAATACGAAAAAAACTCGATTCCGCTTACTTAAGTACAAGAAACTCATTTTGGAGAAGATTAGACTGAACCACTTATTCACCGGATCTGTAGATTTATGATCTGAACACTCCCTGCACACCAGTTTTAGAAACAGTACAAACTCAGTACCCTGAGCCCAATATCCAAGTGTTTTTTCTATATTGAAGTCTATCTATGTATTAAGAAGGTTTTTTCAGGTACATCGTAAAAAATTACGATTTGGAATTATTCATTTCCCCAAAACGCAAAAAGTTATTATACAATAAGTAATGGATAGTGTGATTGGATTGATGACCTAGGAATATTGTGTGTACTTGCAGGCTCCTTACCCCTAAGTTATGAAATAGCTATCGTGTTGTCAGCAATGTAACTTCCTTGAGCTCCCCTATTCTTTTAAACGTATAAATACTACCTCTCACATTAGAAAAGAGAAGGTAGGAGAGTAGAGAGTAGAGATGTATTAGATAGTTTATTGTATGTAAGAGAGTAGTCTCAAAGTGAGATGTAGTCCATAGTCAATAAGATATACTGATAGTCAATAGCAATAAGTCACGTATATCTATTGTATATCCTTAATATATCTGTTCAATATCTCAGTGAACCCATAAATTTCTTGCAAGTCATCCACCGTTTATTAACTCAATGTTAAGGGAATGATGTGTGTTCAGATTTCTTTTTATCTATCCGTTTGTTATTTATTTAATAAACGATATGGCTGTATTGCATCTTCGCTGAATTGTTAAATGTTCAAACTAGCCAAAAATCTTTTTATGAACTCGAGGATAAAACGGGTACAGAATGGAAAACAAATTCGTCTTGCAAGGAAGGGAGTTGGCCATGGGCCAGTGGGGATTTGCATGGCCACCCGGCGGCACACAAAGGAACTGCTACCTAGCTCCTGAGCAATCCCTCTATCGCCACAAAGGCTCCGTAACAAAGAGGGTCTTATTCACGGTCTTTTAATAATTGTCCCTGCGATAATGTCTTTTGTGCCCCGGCTAATGTTACAACTTGCTATTAGTCCTTTTCTCACCTAGTGGTTTCCTCTATCTGGGACTAATTTAATTGTCAAGGAATGGTGTTAGCCTGGATTGCACGATCTCGACGATTTAACGGTTAATTACCACAGAAATTAAAAACAGGTCAAAAGTATGGAATTGTCTATTGATGGAATGGTAATACCATATAAATTAGTAATTTTTACCTTATCATAATATTTATATTTGATTAATTAAAAGCAATAATACTTGTTTTATTTTGCAATAAATACTTACATAATATTAATTCTATGCAACACAGGGAGTAGAGTAGTTCAGTGATAGAACGCCAGGCTGATATGCCGAATGTCTTGGCTACAAAACCAGCTCACTACCAGACATTTATTTGATCTGTTAGCGGCTGGAGAGGGTTTGTAGAAGATCTAGGACCCTCCTGAGGCTCACCCAGCCTATATAATGTTGTTACCCAAAATATGGGGTATAATCTTGCGGTTGAGTCCCTGTACACCGCTCCTGTGAAAAAACCAAAACCTGTACCACTACGACCCCGTGAACGAGTCCGGGGGTTCAGTACTTGGTAGAGACTGGACTTTATAGAGCCGGGGTGAGACCCAGGAGGGTCCTAGATCCCATATAATCCATCTCCCGCCGCAAACGGACTAAATAAATGTTACTTTTACTGCGGGATTTGAACCAGTGCAACTCAGTGCTCTACCACCGAGCCATTCCGCCCCCTTACCCATGTGAAAGGACTGTTAATTTGTCGATACATTTCATACAGGTGTATTCCATTAACCCGGTTATTAGTCTTTAAAGCCATAGCATCTCTAATAGTCAATAATGTATACAAGGTTTTATAAATTACAACATGTGTTCAAAATAAATTAACCTGACTACAAAATTATAACAATTACAAGTAAGGGTAAGTAGCATATTCAAATTAGTTACACTTGTGTTGGATAATTTTTTATTTATTTTGTATACAAGGTGTCAATCTAAAAGGACAGCTGTGGCCAAAAAATCCTCAGATATTGTGGGACTCCAACCCACTATAACCACCTTGTTGTGCAACAAGTCGCTCCTCTTTCACGTGAAAAATCTCGGGTGTGGGATATAGCCCATTGGCTAATCTCCCAATTTAGTGGAATTTTCCTTTGTTTGGAGTTTTAATTTACTTTAATTCACTTTAGTAACAAGTCACTAGGCTTCACTCTTTTAAGCCACCTTATTTGATGCAAATCCTCCTCAGCTATGCTCTGCATTTCTGGGTTTACGTGGATTTTAATTCTTTCATTGTGACTATCCGCAAACCATCCAATATCTTCTCTGACAGAGTTTACTTTGAGGTCCCTATAAAAATTATCGTTACTGACGTACCATGGAGCATCAACTATATTTCTGAGTACTTTATTTTGGAATAATTGGATTATTTGCATGTTGCTTTTCTTGGTACAACCACAGAGCTGAAGTCCATACCGGTTTTAGGACTTGTTTGTACAACAGAAGCTTGTTCCCAACTGTAAGTTGTGAATTTCTTCCTAGCAGCCAGTGCATTTTCCAAAATTTTATATTCAGCTCTTCTTTCTTTTTTTTTCAAATGCTCTTTCCAGTTGAGTCTAGCATCCAATGTCATTCCAAGATATTTGACTTTATTTGAATACGGTACCTCCTGTCTGTTAATATACATCTTTCGCTTATCTATTTTTTTATTTGTGAAATCTATATGAACAGATTTACATTCATTTAGTTTGATAGTTCATTGCGTTTGGTCCAGTCACATACCTCCGTGATTGAGTGCTGGAGTTCCCTAGTAGTTTCTTCTTTATCATCACCAACTGCTAATAGAGCAGTGTCATCGGCAAATGTTGCCACAGTTGTTTCTCTTCTGTTTGGTAGATCCCTTGTGTATAATAAATATAGGATAGGGCCTTGTACGCTGCCTTGTGGAACACCTGCGTTTATTTTCTTTAGGGAAGAATATTCATCACCCTGTCTTACCCTAAAATATCGTTCAGAGATATACGATTTTAACAGTAGGTAGAATTCTTCTGGAAGATCTCTATGCAGTTTGAATTCTAGTCCTTGATGCCAGACTTCATCAAATGCCTGCACTACATCTAAGAAAACAGCCGAGCAAACTTTCTTTTCCTCAAGAGTCTTCAAGATTTTGTGAGAAATTCTATGCACCTTTTCAATATTGGAATGCCGCTGTCTGAACCCGAACTGGTGATCCGGTAGTAGACTTCTCTCCTCTAATAGTGGCTTCAATCTCTTCAACATTTCGAACAGTTTTGAGATTACTGCCAAAAATGAAATTGGTCTATACGACTTCGTTTCAGTCGGTGTTTTGTTAGGTTTTAAAATCATTATAACCTCGGCCACTTTCCACAGAATTGGTACATACTTCAGCCTGAAGGCCGCTTTATGTACCGTTTATGAGGTGCAATAACAATTCTTGAAGTGTTACCTTTTTATTTCTTTTATCCACTTTTTGGCTCTTGGGAGTATTTTCTACTTATGCATGTTGGTGTAGGATAAATGTGTTATAAAAAAAATCAATGTAGTGGTATTTTTATAATTATCGTTTCCTTCTGTATTATTAGTTTATCAATTTTTATCTAAGCAATGAAGCACTAAAGCTTCTCAATATATAGTCACCTTTTCAAGATCTATGTTCTTTTATGGATGTCGTCAAATCAACTCGTATGTAGGTAGTCTTCTGATTTTGGCCAATTTTCCCATTTAAATAATACTGACATGTCTGTTTTTGTAGGTGAATAAGTATTATCATTAATTATCTGGACTCTATAAGTATGATTTGTTTGGTTGTTTTAAAATTGAGCCGTGAAACCGATTGGTCATCAACTCCTTAATTTAGTTTGGTTTAAGTGAATATATATTATTTATATTTGTTTTTTTAGCAATAATTTTTATCAAACCGGAATAAAAAAAAGTAATAGAAATAATGAATAATTAAAAAAGAATAAATTAAAAGATAGATGCATTATATATTATTATTTAATCATTGTTTTGATAGAAAGACGATGGACTTATTAACGTACTTTTACACATTTCCCAAAACCATTGATACATTGCCAGGTACATAGTCCTATTTTATGCATCGCGGTTTTGTAAAAGATACAACCTTCGAAGATATGGACTATTGGTAAGCTCTCGGTGCACTTCTCGCGTGTTGGCGGGTATTTTAGTGATTAGGTGAGCGTGAGTAAGCCTTGTATGTCCAACCCTAAGTCGTCTAAGGACCACTTCCTCTCTTCAGATGCCACAACAGGAGCTGCTCCATGGTCTAAAATCTGTTTTTATAAGTTTCAGTTTATTTGGAGGGCTATTGTCCCAAAGGGCCAGCCAATCCTGGACTACGTTCTGTCTCGGTGGTCGCGCTAGCTCGGATGGGTCAAGATAGCTTAACCACGACCTGAAAGAGCAAGAGCTTCTTTTGCTGCCCTATCAGCCAGTTCATTGCCTGTAATACCTACATGTGCCGGTGGCCAGATAAAATTGATCGATGTTCCTACATCACCAAAGTATGATTTGGTGTGTCCACGTTCAGATAAAGTATGTGTGTTAATAAAATTATTACAAAATCTCTGTATCCAAACTTTATTATTTTTCAAGGATGTCTAAAGTTTGGTATTGGTAGCATTGTCCAAAACGATTTTAAAGGAAATCCGAAAAGTTTTTCTAATAAGGAACTAGTTTTCACCAAGGTCTTATCCACCTCTGTAATCAAAAGGCCTAAGCATTCATTTTTTTTTTTTGGTTAGATTTTTAATCATTTTCGGTCTTTCAATAATTTTTGCCTGGGTGGCATGTTGGTTTGTGTTTTTATATTAAAAATCATCAATTACAAAATCATGGAAATAAAATTTAAATGTTTGAGTTTCACTAATGTTTTGCTCTTCAAACATTATAAAATTATGTCATTCCTCAAAACTATTATAGTACAACTATAACTCAAGAAGGGTCTTGGGCTCAGTATGAGGTAGAGACTTTACTCTAACCTGTTCAAAGGCTATGCGTAGAAGTGAATTTGCCAAAATCGCGCTCGACCTCCAGATTTTTCCACCAATTAAGGATACCCTCTTCATGGAGACTCACTTTGAAGATCAGCCCCAGAAATGTCTGTAGATCCCACATGGTCGATCCCTCAGTAAACCAAATAAATAATTTATTTGCCTCAGCTCAGTAACTCAGAGCTCAACTGTAGTCACAGATCTATCCTACTCCCTTGATGTGGCTAGAAAATGAGTCCAAATGAAAATAGGATCTTTATACAGATTTATTAAAGTAGGTGTGACATTCGTGGAATGTATAGGTTCGATCATGCAATCCCTGTCCAAAATTTTAAAGCATCAGCAATGACAGCCATTTTGTGAACATTAATTATTTTCAGTAATCGATTCTGCTCAAAGTACAATCTGATGAGGTACTGTACACTCTTTGCATACTATTGTATAGTTTTCGTTATATTAAAATAGGTTTATCCCTTTAAAATTTAAACGAAATAGCTATCATGAAATGAAAATTAATTAATCGGCTTAGCATTTATTTAGTTGCTCAGTTTTTTCAAAAGATCTTTCGAAAAACGGATAAATTGTTTCTAATTGTTTAAAGGAGTAACGCCACATTAAAATTAGGTAGTGCTAATGTTATTAATAGTAAAATGGATATATGTTTTCATTTGGTAAAAATTATATTGACATACATTTCATAGGTTCATTTTTTGTATCACTATCACCATTCAATATTTATATATTACAATGTGGTGCCGTCCGACTTGATGTAAATTTTCTGATATGAGAGAAGTTACTTGTTTTCCTTTATCAAACATTCCGGGTCTTAACAACCGTATAGTTCCTTGAACATGACTTTTCTTTTTTTAAGAAAAAAGTTAAAAACACAAATTTGAAAACATTATCCATCTGCGTACCGATGTACAATCGGAAGAGACCCTTAAACTTTCGGATTTGTAAGAATAATATTTGAATATGGTCAGAAATCATAAAAGACTCATTGAAAGAAAAGGTGATCGAAAGAAAAGACTCGTTATAACAATTTAGAAAAGAAATATCTTGTTCTTAATATAATATCAAAACTATTTTTTGAATCGTTTGGTAAAAATAACACCCTAAATGAATATTTTTATGGAAAAAACGAGATTTCATTCCCGCGTACATACAAAAATTCTCTATAGAATGATCAGATTCATTTCGTCGAAGTTGAGACTAAAATAAAGCAAGGAGATAGTACATAACCATCCATTCTCAGCTCCGAGTACATTTCTTGGTCTTTTCCAAGAATTTTGTAAAAAGAAAATCCGCTTTTCCTCTACAATACAATAAGGTCTAACAACCCTGTGTGGGTCTTAGGCTCCTCAAAGAACCTTCAACAGGTGGCTCTATCCAATACATCTATACTCCAGTCACATATGTTCAAAAAACCTTTGGCATCATCGCCACTTCATCTGCCCATCACAACCTTGGTTTTCCTCGTCCTCTGGCACGGTCCAATATTCTTAAACTTAAGGCCTGGCGTAAGTGTGCATCCCGGCAGGTAACAGGTAAAAGATTTTTAATGGGTCTTCCTTTCCAAAGCTGCCCTTCGGATGGGACGTAAAATGGCTTTGACAGATTCTAATCAAAGATCCCTATCCTAATAATACCTGGATGGGTGAATTTCAGGTTACGTATTATCATACATAGCATATATTTTATAATTATTGTAAATAGTACTACAAAGTGATGCTAAATAAATAAACAGTAAACTAAAGTTGAATTACATGGATTTGTTGGTTGAGAATTGCCAACATACATCTAAAAAAACAGACGAGATTTCTTATTGTTTCATTTTTAATTAATGTTGATATTTATGTAATTTTGAATGCTAAAGGGAGAAAAAGAGATATCTGTCCTCAATTAATAGAAGGGTTTTTTTTTCTTGGATATATTTCTGAAACCATTCAAAACCTAGTTATTATTTTTTTTTTGTTTCTGACATAATTACGTTTGTACATCCCTTCATAAATTATAAAGATCGACATCTGAAATAAGTTTCTTGACTTTCGGCGGAAAAGTAGAAGTTAAACGATGAAAAGTAAAGGGAGAAAAAAAAAATTGAAAATGAAGTAGTTGTTTGCTAATTTACCAAGTTTCCAAGGAAGTCACTTGTAATCGGCCTTTGAAGATTTCAATAAAAAAACAACTAATCGCATCCAAGTGTAAAAAATGAAAACAAGGGTCATTAATTTAAATGACGGGAAAATCTGCCTTAATAAGATTAGGCCAAGTTCTTCTATTATCAAAAACTCATTGGCGCTTGAAAACAAAATAAAAGGGGGAAAGAGTTGCCAAATGCTCACAAGCAATTCCAAGTATATCGATATCCGGGGTTCAAAGTTAGTCCAATCTTGATTAATAACTTCCTTAATGAATTTATTTAAATGTCCAATGAAACTCTCTCTGCTAAACTTTGTTATTTAATTAAATTTTTAATTGTTGTTTAATTTATTTGTTTTCATTGTTTTTAAATTTTTAATTAATTTTTAATTTTTAATAGTTGTTAAATGTAAAACTCCTTTTTTTCATAATTAACCTAATGTCAGCTGATGATAAATACTCTTGTTATGTATAAACAATTTTAAAACTAACAAATTCATTCATCTCATTTACCTACGATGATTGGTAGTAAAAAAAATAATAATAATAATAATACGTAAATATAAATGTTTTTCTTTATTTACGAACGTGGGTAATCTCTGAAATACTGCTTTTAATTTCTGAAACAAAGCTCCAGTAAAGGATTGCTCCTTAATCCGGACTTATACTTGTTGTGGAGAGTATAAAACCATACTATCACAACCATACAACCATACAATCATTCAAAATAAGGATTTTTATAGGTACTAGAAATCATTTGTATCACAACTTTTATATTATAAAGGAAAAATAAGCGAAACAGGAACAGAGACTGTGTTATTTCTTTTGATCTTGGTAATTTTTTTCGGTAATTATTTCTCAAGTTGTAGCTTCAAGTTTAGTCCGAACACGTTTTAACTTTTCATTCGTTTCCCTTTTAATATTTTCCAGAAATACAATATAACATGTGCTTTAGTATGGAAAATAGAATGTAATTATGGAAAATATAAATACTTTGATAATCATTTCATCTAGAATTGAACGTTCCATTAAACATAAATCATCGATAATTCGAAATATTAGTTGAAACTTCGAACGATTTCTTGATGAAATGATTACCGAAATCTACTTATTACCCATAATTACTGAATTGACCTTTCTTTATTCTGAATTATTCAATCCTAACTAATGGAAGGTTTTTTTTTATCTATAATGTTGAAGGATTAGTTGCTAATAAATTTAAAAGGATTTTATGTAATTAAAAATCATCATCATCATAATCTTTCCCTCTCTACCGCTGCACAGTGTGGGGAATAATTAAAAATATATTTTAATATAACCCTACTGTTTATGCATATGAATTATTAAACAATATAGAATACATTCACAAATAACTATACATTTTATTCAATAGGCTGCATGGTATTCATGCTCACCCTTAACCTTGAATTTGGATTTATAAATATAATACATTGACAATTTCTTTATTGGCACGTTGTTCCAACAACTACGATCCTGGAATCTTTAACGTTGCTACATTTTTAAATCCTGGCAACTAAACCCGTAATTATTTTTAAGTGTCTTAGTACATGTAATTGGCTTAAATTTGAAAAGTAATAATTATAATATTTTCAGGCAGAAATTTATCAATTTTTTTTCTAATAACTACTGCCTCTTCCATCGTTGTAGTTCTGAAGGCTTAGAGTACTTCACTTCAATCAGGCCATCATCAGCATTCGTTCCGTTGAGTGAAGCTGTCTGGTACTCATCTCCCAATTAAACAAAAAGTTCAAATCTTTCAAGAAAGTTTTTACAAATTTTCTAAGAGTGGAGATAGAACCCTGCTCGCTAATTCGAATGTAAACTGCTAAGGGTTTTTCCACAAATACACATGTTAGCACTTATAGTACAACCTACTCTCAGTTGCTTTGATTTTTTGGGCTTAGCTACTAAGCCGAAGTTAGAAGGTGCCGATACTTTTCACGGAAGTTAATGAAGATACCCAAATAGCACTTCATGCCTACGATATTGTACCATTTTCACTGTAGTTTATCGGCTTGTCTCAGATGAATTTAATAACCAATTGCATAACATTTACTGTAAAATTTCTCGTGCCTTCTGTAGAGAGTAGATTGGTATTTATTAGTATATGCTTCAAACAATCTGACTGAATGTGCTTGACTTTACTTAATATCAGGGTTCCTTGCATCTTCTTTAAAGTACCGGATTATGCATTTTTCATCCATTCCGCAAAATGAGGAATGGTACACTTCTTCAATCTTTCTTTTACCGACATAGTTTTTCCTTACTCTAGTACCGACACCTGGTCATACGTATATACTGACACCACCTTGTTTAAAAACGTATAATATGAACAAAATAATATATATAGTCATTTTATTTTTTTATTACCTACATGAACCTTCTTGCATTGTCCAAAATCAATTAATAAATGATATTTCATTCTAATTCCAGGAAAAAGACAAAACAAATAAGATCAATACAGGAAATAATAAAAATTAAAAACTACATGTTTTAAAACTTGTATTGTGTATTCACTACAAATTAACTGCCCAAATTTAGTTTATTCCCACCCCAATTTACACCTAAGATCCATCCAAATTTATCGGCATTGGATTATGAATACCCACCTAACTGATGCAATCCACCTGCGAAATCAGGGAATGGTTAGACAAAAGGGACCGGCAATATCTTTAATCTATCATAGAAACAGGTCCGAAATAGGTTACTCACTTTAGAAGAAAGTTTATAAATGAATAATTATAGAATATTTTGAGTAAAATAAGCCATGTTCGCCATTGGAAAGATATCATTCACGATTTAAAAATTGCAACAGCTTAATCAAGTACAATCTTATATTTCCATTTCATTTCTATATTCTGGGCTCAATATCTTGAAAACTACGTGTACGTAGGCAGGCAGTTAGGTTGGTTAGGGTAAACAAAGTATTTCTGCTTTTTATGTGAGCAACAGTCTAGATAGGATGTCTAAAAAAAATAAATGTATGAGCAAACAGATGGTTGTTCACAGATAAAAAGGATGTTATTCACAATTTTCTTGTTTGCCGAAGCAAAATTATATTTTCTCATTTACATATAAATTTGATTTTATATGTAAAAGAAGATGGTGATGACCTAAAAAATCTTAAAGGGACATTTCTTAGTTTATTTCATGTCAGAGACAAAAAAGTCAAATTTGTTGGTAAGCTGGTAAGTGATGAAAAATTTAGAACCATACTTAACATCAATCAGAGGAAAAGCTTGGATGTCACTTGGAAAAGTATCAAAGGGCTTCTTAAATAAGAAGTACGGCCAAAATATAAATGAACTCATATGCTATGAGATGGCAGAACTTTTTGGATGGCAAAATTTGGATTTCTTTCTCTAATATTCTGGAGACGTATTACATGCAGAAATATTTCAACTATTTATTATATTTCAGTTTATATACACTTTATAAAATTTCGATGTAAATTCAACATATTTTGTAAATAATAAGAAATATAGTACTTCTTCCGTAAGTTGCCGGCTTGGTGGTGGGGATAGTTCTCTACTAAATAAGTCTCTCTAAGTGACGTCATGTTACGTCATTATCTAATGCATTGCGTAATCTATAAATTTAAAATAATTTTTAATTTTATAGGTTACAAAATTTTAATGAGGACTGCCTACTGAATTAAAAAATAATTACAATCACAAATGGATGGAATATTCGTTTATAACCGTTCACTTTGATATCAACGTTTATGTTCTATAATTTGTTTATAAATGGGGTAATTAGAAAAGATCAAATGGGCCACTGGGTGACTATCTGGTTATAGGCTGCCGACCTGTGATCATATTAGTAATTGTGATTATTCTTTGATTGGTAATATGCTATAATTAAGTAAGATTGTATCTATTTTGACTTGAAATTGCTGTTTGACCCTCCGATTAGTAATTGAATAGACATCTTTGTTTTTTTAGTCTTTATTCTGGTTTTTCATTTGAACTTTCATATCCAACCTAAAAATCCAAATTATTATTCAGTTTAAACGTTTCAGGGCACTTCAACACTTATTAGGCAAACAATCTAAGCCCTCAGTTAATTACAAAAGACTCATATACATGACAATCATGACTCCCATGTGGACTTACGGAGTAGAGCTTACGGGCGCCACTAAACCATGAAATTCCTCTAGTATCGAATCCTTTCAATCCAAAATCCTTCGTAAATTACTCTATGCTCTTAGAGATAGCCCTTCCCATGCTCAATCTTAATGTCCCATATATTATTGATTTAGTCAGAACCCGATATCATTCCTATTATGGCAAACTTAAATCCCACTCAAATCAACTAGTTTCTCTTCAAGTCCTGGTAATCCTCCGAGGTGTCTGAAAAAAACGATGACCTCGTGACCTTCTAATCTGAATTTATTATTCGAGTAGGATAGTTTCTGTACTTGTATTTATCTGCCAATATGTATCATTCATCCTGTATGAATCGCGATTGAAAATAAGCAACAAAAAAATGTGATAAAAAAGGAAAATAAAAAAAAAAAAATTAAATCTGCTAATCAACAAAAAAATTTAACTGGAATACGACGCTACCCGGTAAGTCGTCCTCGGACAGTTTGGCAATAAAGAAAGGAAATAAAATCAGGCAAAGAAATTACCGAATCTTGCCGGACTCTCCTCTCTTGACTGACGTCTTGTAGGTTTGAGGTCACCAAGGTGGCGTACGTCAAATGCCGGTCCTGTCAATGCGGTAATAATAAATAAAGTCCAGATAATGAAGCATTCCCTGGGACAACTAAATACCTGGTATGTCACCTTTGAAATTGATTTTTGATAATGAATTTCCTTGATTTAATAATCAGCTATCTCCTTCCTAATGTAGTACCAATACACTACTGTTTTTTTTAAATAAATTTTTATCTTTTGGAAAAAATAATAAAATAAATTCCAGAAGGAAGTAAATAACGTGGATTTCATTTCGCTTAGGGGAGCTAACAAAAAATAAAGGGATATTATAGAATTCCTCCAGGCAAAGGGGACTTTATGACTTATAGTAAATATGTACACATTAAAATAACAAAGTAATATAGCTATATATACGAGGCTAGGACGGTAGTTTGTGGACCATTGGGTCTACGCTAGCAGGCCGCGGTCGGCCACACGCTCACTAGCTTAATGGCTCCCTGCAACCTATCCTCAACACAATTTATTATTTCTGCATCCGAGAACTGCATTAATGCTAATACCGCCTATTCATAATTGCATGGGGTGTGTAATAAAGGATTTGTGGACACTGGTATATGCATGTAGTAAACTATAACTTCTGACGTTTATGATTTTATGTGGTTTCGCCTGTATGTAGGTAGGTATGTATGTAACGGAATCTTTGAACGCGATTGTCGGCAACTTCATAACATCTTATTCAATTTAATCTTTTCAAAATTCATAAAGATCGATAACTATGAGTTTCTTTCGTTTTCCTGAAAATGGCATTTAGGATTAGTGATTTAATAAATTCGAAGACGCATACAAGTCATTAGTATGTACTAAGGCTTAATCTTTTAATATGTTAAGAATTTTTATTTTCTATGTTTTTATAAAAACAATTCCTGGATTTTAAATGGGTGGGCTGTTATGTAGTAGAAGGTATTGTGGTATGATGAAAATTTGAGAGTATTAACATTTCAATTTATGCGTGCAATTCAATGTATAAATTTCATTTTTAACGGACTTTTTCGTTAATATTTTTATCAAACGGGTACATTAAGATGTATGAACTCTCAGGGACTTCCACAACTCCAAAAGGAGTTAATTCAAGAGAATTTGTATCCCTTTGGACTATAAACATTTTCAATTTTTCTTATTAACCTTCCGTTGGCCTCCTAGACCAACAAGGACGTTCGCGTATATCTCACAGATGCCACTTGTATGTAACAAACATATCTGCCTTTTTAATCCTTATATGTATATATATAAAATCAAAAATATTTTTGTCGGTCATATTGACTAAAAAAAATATGTATATGTAAAAAAAAGATAATCCAATTACTACAGGTTGTGCGAAAAAAACAAATCGGTCTAATTTCAGGGATAGTTGGAATCAAGTTTAAATCCAATTTGTATGTTAGCTGAAATTACGACAAATAGGTGAAAATTAAACATTTAAATACGTAAATGGATGCGCGTAATCCTTGACTACAAAACACGAGTATCCCCCTTAGTGTTTATCCTAGGAACTTGCGGTTAAGATTGTGGTAGGGTTAGGTCGAAAGAAGAGGATATAAAAGAGGGGAAATCCCAAGACCAGCCGGAATCAAAGAAAATAAAACAAGCATTTCCAGATACAGATACACGCGCACCAGATTAATTAAAAATCATTTCAAAAAATAAATTATATGAAAAACATGTACTGTTAATAAATATTCACTTTTAAAAAAATGGGTTGCTTATAAAAAAATGTGACCCCACAAAAGATACAGCAGCTGGTGCGGGTTCTGGGAATAGTTAAATACACGAAGGGCTAAAGGAACTCTATTGTTGATGATACCAAAGAGATGAACGAATCTTTCGTAGCTTTGCAGCTAAGCTTCGGGGAAAATTAATTTAAATTAGGCTGGGTGCCTGTTGTTACCCAATTACTGTTATTACCACATTCAAAAGACCACAAGCGCTACTCGAGTTGCTCAATCAGAGACTCCATCCAATTTTAACTTCATTTCCTCCAGAAGCGAAGCTACGACGCATTCCTGTCTTTGGGGTCTCAGTGTTCATTCTCCTTAGCGAATCGATTACGTTCCTTTTTTGTTTCATTTAACGTGTTTTTTTATTATGATGTGGCGAATTGAACGATTCTACTAAATTATGCCAATCCAGATTTCTATGTTACTTAAAATTAAAAAAATTTATTAATATTGTTGATTATAACACTTGGTATTTTTAATAAACATATGCCATTTCATAAATTCTTCTGTCCTTGAAGAGGTTATCTAATCTTATTTAATTTATGATGCCAAGAGTAATTATTGAATTTTATTGTTAATTTAGTGTTCAAAACTGTATTAGATTGGGGTTTTTTCCAGTGGTGGTTAGTGTGTTTACCAAATTACTAGTTAGACAATTCCATACCTTTATATAATTAAAATTAACTATATATTTAGAACGATATGGATGATCAGGATGAAGTAAACAGCTAAACCATTAAAACAAACATAATTATTTATTTTAGTATAATTAATATCTACACTCAGACATAACCTCGAATGATTCATATTGATTATATTCTTGCCATAGAACGTATATTTAATTTATATTAAAACTTATTGGTGTTTACGAGGGGTACACATTGGTTTCTTCGGCAGGTCTGTGTATAAAGAAAACTCCCGATTCTTCATTGTCTATTCCCACCAAGCCAGAGATACTCATTTTCGGCTTCCTCTGCAGGTCTCTGGAAGTTCTGTCCCTTTTTCTGCAGGTATATCACCCCATCCTACGTTCTGCTCTTTACTGCTTACGTGACCCTTTGGTACTTGGTTTTTGTAACTATCATTTCCCTTGTTCTCTTTGTCTGACAATTCTTATTCTTACTTATCACATCTAATCTCAAATATGGTCTGTATGATAGGGATCTGCACGTACTCGGAACCACCCGTTCACCCGGAAGACGGGATAACTAACGATTATTTACTCCCTCCAAAAAACCCTAAGGAGATCTGCCGGAATGAGAACCCTCGTTCTTGGGAATAGTAGGTTGCTATAAACGTAGTTGTAGCCCCTACGCGACAGATGATCCCGATTATTTTGTGATCGTACTTTATTGAAAGCAGCTAATGCTCAACTTATATAAGCTAATACAAAAGCTAGTAGCTAATACAAATTTATGTAGGCAAACTTAATTAACATGAAAAAAGTATTTATTAAGAAACGCGAGTATATTACGCACCTTAGAAGAATTTTTAATTTTTTTTTTTTAAATAAAACGTTAATGCTTATCTTTGAAAGAAAATGGTTGACCTTGATGAAAATTGTGGAAGAAAATGGTCCGGGAAAAGGTCAATAAGTTTTTCTGAATATCATAAATAATAGGAATAAATATTCTTGATATTCAGAAAAACTTATTGACCTCTTCCCGGACCATTTTCTTCCACAGTTAATGCTTATCAAATTTATTGTTATTACCCGTACATTTGATCTGGTTTATTAAACATAGAATAGGTAGCCATCTCATTGCTATTTAGTTAGAGCGATCTATAATCTGCCAATGCCTTCTTTCTACCTGGATAAAATTAGATGAAAACCTCTTCAGAAAAAGTATAAGAAGGAATGTCAGGAAGCTGAAACTCAACATATTTTCTTATTGTTTCTACAGCAAACATGGAGTAAAAAGCTCGGACTATAGCCAAAAAGTCAGGAGCAGCTGATCAGCACACCAACACTCAGGGCAGTCAAGTATGAACTTCAATTCCAGAAAAGATTATGCATTTTCACAGGGGCTAGGAATTATTTTGTATTATTATGTTACTTATCAAATTAATTATGACTTTTTATTAACTCATCAAACATTTCAATTCAGCATTTCTTGCAGTCCACACAATGTAGGTACCAATGTATCATAACAAACACTTTGTAAAAAATGTCGCCTTTTCAGGCTAATTCTCCACTTACTAGACAAACGTTCTAAACTCCCGATTAGTGAAAAATAAATCATATACGTGACTGGTATAAGATCTATTTGTACTTACGGAGTAGAGCTTAGGGGCTTCACTAACCCACCAAATTCCGTCTCGTATACAATTCTTACAATCCAAAGCCTCTCAGTTTCTCCGTAAACGTGATGGATTCTCGCTCTCTCTTCCCTCCTTGTCTTCCATAGAGCATTTTCTTGGGGAGTCTGTTTGGCTGTATCCTCTTCTCAAGATATCTCAGTCTCCCCTGTTTTATTATACAGACAATGACATGTTTCTGATACATCTAAAAGTTCTACAATCTAAAATCCTTCGTAAGATCCTTAATGCTCTTTATTTTGTTACGAATAAAGTTACCCATGATGATCTTCATGTTCCATTTATTACCTCGAAACTGATATCAGTCCTTTCATGAAAAACTTTATTCCCACTTAAACCCACAAGTTTCATATCTAGTAACCTTTTTAATTCCCGGTGATCCTCCTAGTGTCAGAAAAGAATATAGTTTCGTGACCTGCTGAGTTGAGTTTGCTATTTGAGCGCTACTAGTAAGAAGTTTCTCTACTTGCCTGTACCTCGTGTCATTAAGGATAGTCCATTTTATTTACTCCATGTATTATTATTCATTACTAAATTTCTACAAATAAATTAGTAAAAAAAATAAATGAAAAGTGTTTATCGAGAAATGCAAGTACGTTTCGTATCTTATAACATCTTAACAAATATTGTTGTATCTATAAGAATTTTATTAAATAAAATGCTATCGTTTTTTTAACTTTATTGTTATTAGCCAAACAGCCTGTATTTTTTTTTTTTTTTTTTTACGTAGAAGAGGTAGCCGAAGAAACCTGCACTACATGTTTTAAGATCCAGATAAGGATACATCCCCTGAGACAGCTAAATACATTGTATGTCACCTTGGAAATTGCTTTTTGATAATGAATTTCCTGAATTTAAATCTAATTCAAGAAGATTGGTTCCTTAGATCAGCTATCTCCTTCCTACTGTCTAATCCCAAAGGGATTGTTTAGAATTTACTGTCCAAGGAGAACTAAAAAATGAGTAAATCCCATTAATTCCAAATAACCATATAATGTGAAAAAACCCCGAACAGTTATGATATGTAAATTAAAAATAGTAGTTTCATATTTCTAATTTTATTTTAGTGCCGTGACTGAGTAATGCTATAAGGTCATCCGACGATGCTACAGTGGGAGTTCTAAAGTTTGCCTTTTCAGTAATAATTAATAAATAGGTTAGGGATATTTAATAAGTCATAGACGCCGCACAGGTTAGAGACTGCCATTATACATCTCCGGAGGACAGCAGGGATTTCACTCTTTAAAAAAACCTAAGCCATCGGGCCATAGTGCAAATCCACGATCTTGCATATAGCAGATTGATATACTAACCACTACACCACAGGTGAACGCGTTAATGCGTTCCTATAATCAGAATTAATTACATGATTTTGATTCACCGTTTAATTTAATGCGCATTTTAACAACAATATTTTATGTTAAATATTATTTTGCATTGTTACTTAGGGAAGTAGAATCGTGTTTTTTGTAGTGGATATGGGTCTAAGTCGGGCATTGGCTTAATGGGTGTTATTGCTGATATTAAAACTCTATTATAAGCCAAACACCATGAGAATTACACGAGTCCGCTTCCGTAAATATAGTTAACTCTGGACAAAATTGCAATTAACCTCTTATTTACCGGGACTATTGACATTACCCAAAGATTAAATATGGGTATTAGGCTATTAATTATGGCTATATTAATAATATAACTTCCAATAACCAGCCTCTATGAAGTGTATACCTGGCAGAATCATTATACACTTTCTTTTTTTGCATATAAGAGTCTTTATGTATACCGTGCAGTAATTTACGATTAATTAGACTGTACTTATTTTGTTATAAGTTTTTTAACCCTTAAGTGCGGTGGAGTCTCGGGCGATGCGGTCCAAAGGGACTGTGAGCGTTGAGCGCTTACTATCGCTGTGAACGGAATACTTTTCGCTCGTACAAGTTCTATTGTTTAATTTACAGTCCAAGGTGCGACTAATAAATTATCATAGCATTAATTTTGCACCAGATTGAAATAACAGAACATTAGTTTCAAGCATCAATAACACTGTTCTGCACGAAAATCCTCCTTCAAACCAAAACATGCTTTCTTACTGTTATCAGATGTGGTGAACACGAATTTGAAGTCAGATTTTGTCTATCACGCACAGTTTCCTGAGAAATTCTAGTTTTTTATCCAAAAAGGTGAGTTTTTTGTGGATTTGACGAATTTTTTTTCGGCATCAAAGCATAGTGAAAAAAATTCAAAAGCCCGATGATTTTGAGCGCAATGAAGTATATTTGAACGAAAAAAATTTGATGGGAATATTACAAGTGGTTAAAGAAATATGGCTAAAAGTGTTTTTTCAGTTTTTCAAGGACCTCACTTTTGAAGCAAAGTTAAATACTACTGAGAAAAAGGCTTGGATTGCTTTTCGAGAGGTATGTGCTAAGTTTTTGGGAAACAAAAAATCTAGAGACTACCGAAAAATAGTCCAAGAACTGCTTACTTCATATAAAACATTGGGATGCAATATGTCCTTAAAAATACATTTCCTGCATAGTCACCTAGACTTTTTCGCCCCAAATTTGGGTGCAGTTTCGGACGAACATGGAGAACGATTCCACCAAGACATATCCAGAATGGAAAAAAGATATTCTGGCAAATGGAATGAGAAGATGCTGGCGGATTACTGCTGGACACTGCAGCGGGAGAGAGAGGAGGAAGAGTACAAAAGAAAAAAAACTACTCATTGACGATGTGTGTATATTTTTTGAGTTGTGTCATATCTAGTATTATACCTGATAGCATGCAGGATTCAGTTAATTATATTTTATTGTTGCAAAAAAAAAAATCTGTTATAATAAAGACAATAATTTTCAAATACAATTTTTCATTTTTTCCAAGTTTCACCTATTTTCTCTCAAAATCAGAGGGTGATAGAATTTTTCTGAGTTCGTATTCGGACTCAGGACACCTGAAAACATGAGAAACAGGCAAAATTGCTCAAGGGAGGGGAGAAAAGTTTTTTTTTGCAGAACAGTGTAATCCGTATAATATTGAAATGAGTAAAATTTACATTGTTACAACACAAAAATCTGGAGTGCATTTGTAGCAATATACGATCTCGGAAGATTACTAACAATATATAAATAATATCTACTATAAAATATTAGGATATTTTGGGTTATTTGAAGACTTTAATATTTTGACTTATTTTTAATATTTTTTCTATAATCCTGATTGTTTAATAGCCTGTCTTCCTTTTGCAAAGTTTTATGTATATATCTGTCTTACGTAAATTTATGTAATCCATTACTTTACAGGGATTGAGTATTTATTGAGCTTATCGGAGTATTACTTGATCGTTTTTCTTACAACATAATTTAAAGTTTGTTGGAACACCTCTTAGGCCACTGCTGCGATGATACCAGGCTGAAATTTGGAGACCTGCGGATAAAAGTTATACTTGGTCGTTAGGATATCCTGTTCATAATCCATTATCTCCAGTTGACTGAGGAGGCACAACTGGATCGACTTTTATTTATTGTTGGAGCGTCCTGGAGCTGTGCGGGGGGAGGGGGGCCGGCCCCATTTCCTTCCAGTCCCCCCACTCCCCTCGGCTATCTCGAAACCACTGGCTTAATTCTGAAATATAGGGCGGTCCTAACGACCGTCTCTGTCGATCCCGGATTGGGCCATAGATCCTCCAAGAGACATTATATCATCAATTGGTAAAAATACCCACCCACTGGCGGGTTAGTAACTAAAAGTGGAAGCTGATCCCCTTCTTTAAAAAGCCGGATTATTTTTCCACTGTAGAATAAAAAAAAGGATCTAGCATTTATCTGGCCTCATTTATGGCCTAACTGGATAGTGGTTGTATCTGCATATATGTTCTATACTAGTAAGATGTCTTGGATGCAATATATTATATATTTAATGTTTAGAAAACATCAAAAAAACCTTTACCAAAACAAGTCATGAAGGTTCTATGGTTCTATACGCGTAGAAATTTTACTGTTTCACTGTTATAGGACAGTTCTACTGGATAACTATTGTGCCAGAAGGTGATTTGTCTTAGATCACGTTCAACTGCCAGGTTTCCCCCAATTAAGGGTACGCTCATTATTAAAGCTGGGTTAGCCCCATATGGGTTTCGAGATCACACAGGTCCATCTCGGGCTATTAAATATCAAATAAGTTATCTGTCACAGTCGGATTTGTACCCGGTACCATCGGCTCAGAAACACAGCATTCCACTGAGCTACCCCCATCCTATTAGAAACCAACATGGAGCATAACTACGGAACACAAACCTGCTAATCAATTATTATTCTTCTTTATGTTCTTATTATGTCGTTCAGCGTAGAAGACCCTCTATAAAACGGAGCCATATTTCTAATTTTTGTTAAGTCCTTCTTCGTTCCTAGTCAGTTCCGTTGAAACAATCCGTTCCCGAGGCTATTTCGATTTCTTTAAATCAGTTTTACTCTGGTGTGAGTGATTTACCCGATGCAAGAGCCCCCATATCCTGGAGACAACGACCCTTTTTTTACGACAGGTGGAGATTCTGTGGGTAAATTCTTTCACCTACCCATAGAGGAGCTAAATAATTTTAAACCATTAAATAAAAAAAGATGAAATCAAGAAACCATCGATAATGTTAGAATAAACAAAAAAATAACAGACAAACGAAGACCAACAAACTATTGAACTACTTCATCAGTTACAATTTCATTTTCAGCGTTCGACCCGCTCGACCGATTCTAAACAAAACTATATCTACATCGTCTTTTTATAAGTGGCTATATCGAATTTTGTTCAGAGTTGGTTAATTGTATTGATGGAAGAGAAATCGTGTCATTCTCGTAGGCCTCACATGGGGTTACAATATATTCAATAACTCCATTTTAGGCCAATGCCTGTGTTAGGCACTCATTCACTACAAAAATGACATGATTCCGCTTACCTAAATACAAAAAACTCATTTTCGCCAAAATTCGACTTAACCACTTAATCATTGGGGATGTAGATGTAGCATTCATACATATATCGTAGTAATCCCTTCACCGGAATCAGAAGTTCCTCTTAAATCCCGACAAAAAGCAATCTAAGCAATAATAAGTTATAGTTAGAATGAAACTAATATTTTTCTAAACTAACAACGTGAATTTTTCTCGAATTGTTATAATAAAACTATTATAATTAATCTGATTATAATGATAGTGCACACTAATAGAATTGAGTAGCACTTCTAACCAAATGAAGGACAATAAAAAGTTCTTAATACAAATATTATAAAAGTGTTTATTTTTATTGTAGACCTATTAACTAGTTTATATAAACCCACCTCCCGTTTCATTCATTCATTTATTACTGGGCTCTACAGTCCTTGACGAACCAAGGCCTCCGCTAACTTCTTCCGTCATTTGCCTCTCTATGCCGCAAAGCATCTCCAGCCGTTCATACCCATCGCCTTCAGGTCACCTCCAAATCGTCACACCGCCTCCATCACAATCTTAAACCATCATTCGGTATCCCGTACATCATCCTCCTTGGAGTTTTCGTTGGGTCCATCCTCTCAATATGTCCCAACAATCGTAGTCCCTTGAGCTGGATGACTTTTACTATATCGGACTTATGGTGTATATCCCTTAATTCTTTGTTGGACCTGATTCTCCACTTGTCCTCCATTGTTGTAGGTCCATAAATTTTACGTAGGACTTTTTTTTCCTATATTTGAAGGATCCTTTTGCTGTCTTTTGTCAATGACCAGGCCTCACATCCATAAGTCACAATTGGTCTCCCAATAGTTTTATATATGAGACACTCAGCCTTTCTGGAATCCGAATGGACTCCCAGGGGGATTTTATTTTTACGTTGTCCCGTTTAGAATTAAAATATTAATAGTCAGTTTAAATATAACTGACACCATCACAACGTTATACCAAATATTATGTTATCCTCAGTTCCTTCAGGTTTGCTCTTTGAGAAGTTATACAGTAATTTATGACTAATTGTAATATATGACAGTTATTATCAGTTATTTATAACGGTGTGCTAACAGTTATTATCATATTGTTGTAATATAGCTCACATACCGAAGAAAGTGGTGGTATTAAAGAAATTAATACTGTCTCAGTGAGCAAACGCCCTTTCTCGAATATATCATGAATCCCTGATCCCGTGGCATTCAAAATACCATACTCCCAATCAGGAAGACCTCAATGACCTGATTCGGGATTTAAATATGTCTAAACAGCAAGCTGAAGGTTTAACTTCCTGACTCAAAGGGTGGAATCTACTCCAAAAAGAAGTAAGAATATGTAGTTATCATGGCCGTGATTTAATCTTAGTGATTTCAAGGACTGCTTCTCTGAAGAAAATGGTATTGTGTTTTGTAGTGACATTTGTTCAGTTATGGAAACTCTTGGGCTTCAATACCGGTCAGATGAGTGGCGACTCTTCATAGATTCGTCTAAAGTTAGTTTGAAGACTGTGCTGCTACATATTGACAATAAACTTCCATCAATACCTGTAGTGCATGCCGCTGATATGAAAGAGACATATCAAAATATGAAACTAATGTTAGAGAAAATACAATATGGAAAATATGGATGGAATATCTGAGGTAATTTAAAGGTCAAAGCTTTATTGCTTGGTTTGTAACTTGGGTTTACCTTTTTTTTTGTCCCTCTGGGACAGCTGAGATAGGAAGCCTCAATATGTTACAAAATCATGGCTTAAACGTGAATCTCTTATCCCTGACCAGAAAAATGAGTCATATGTCCCGTTAGTGAATCCTGAAAAATATTGTTACCTCTATTGCAAATTAAGTTAAGAGCAATGACAAATTTCGTCAAAGCTATGGATAAACAGTCTGACGGATTTTTGAGTTTGAAATCGAAATTCCCCATAGCCAGTGATGCTAAACTGAAAGAAGGAATTTTTATAGGAACATAAATCCTTTCATTAATAGGTGATGAGCATTTCAAAGGACTGTTAAATCCACTGGAGAAAGCAGCCTGCCAGTCTTTCAAAAGTTTATGTTTCAATTTTCTTGGAAACCAGCAGAAAGCTATCGTGACACAGTGACAGATCTTCTGAATTCTTATAAAGCTATGGGATGCTACATGTCTTTAAAAATTCACTTCTTGGACTCTCACTTAGACTTCTTTCCCGAAACTCTACGAGCTGTCAGCGATGAGCACGGTGAGCGTTCTCATCAACAAATTTCTACTATGGAAAAGAGGAACCAAGGCAAGTGGAGTTCCAATATGCTGGCTGACTACTGTTGGACCAAGAAGAGAGACGTTCCAGATCCATAATATGCCCGAAAATCACTAACTAACACTTTCTAGGTAAGTCAGAATGAGTAGTTATAATTTTGAGTTAGATCGATTTTTTTTAATATTATAAATACTCAAATGAATATCACACAAAACTCCAGCCCGATGGTGAAAAACTAAAGATATATTTGAATTTAGCACAAAAAATACTTCTAGAAAATGTTATTTTAGCTCTTGTGAAAGAAAAAAGTTCAATTTTGTCGACCAGTGTAATAAATAGTATTTGTATTTCAGGTCCACTTGTTCTATTTTGGGATATGTTTGCAACAAGCTCGAAAATAATGAAAGTTCTGTATCGTCCATTGTGCACAAAGCATAATATTTATATACGGTGCTCGATTCAGTTTTCTATTCTGTTCGTTAAGAGATATTCCAGGAACTTAATCCTATTTCCCTAGTGAAATGACGTTTGGGTCGAGAGCAGATTTTCATCAGTATTCAATCTTTACAGACCTCGGAAGTTTTGTTTTGTGGCTAAGGGAAAATTGTTCACCGCCGAAGGAAAAAAAGGCGGAAAAAGGCCAGTTTCCCACAGTTAATTGGCCCTTAGCCCGTAGCTATTTATATGTCTTAGGTCACTATATCAAAATATTATCATACATAAATTATATAAACTAGAAACAAGTTACTTATAAAGTAAAATAAGCACATATATTCAAAACAAATCATTTAAATGAAGCCAATAAAATATATAATATATAGTCAATAAAATTAAATTAACTGATACATTAAGAGTGGTGTATATTAGTCAGGGAGTGCAGTTAATGAGTACACAAAATAAGAATGACTAATTTTATTGATATTCATTAATCGATACTACAGAACTACTAAAGTGTTACTTACGTAGGCACAATAATATAAGTCATTCTTATTTTGCGTAATCATTGACTGCACCTCCTGAACATTTTAAACCATTCTTATAATTATTCAGTCAATCATATCCATTTAAATAATTTAAACAATACATGGATCATTTAATGATATTTATCTTTGTGATTTTTTTTTAAATGGATGCATTTAATCACTGTGTAATTAAAATATTGTAATCAAGAAATTAGGTCATTCAAATATAAATTTATCGATCACTGACTAGCTGATATGCTTTCATTACCTAAACAAGGATCTGAGAGAATGTTAAGATCCATTGACCTGAGCCATTCTTAAATAATAATGTGGGACGCCGCCCTGAGATCTTTACAACTGAGGTACAGCATTACCACACTGTTATTGATTAAAATACATATCTATCTCTTTTTCAAAGGTGTACGAATTGACTGATTAAGAGTTTAGGTATCAGTTCCGCAAGTTGTCGCTTCGAATTGAGTTACACTAAGTTTTATCTATTTATTCGTTTCCTTTTTTATATTCTCCGAAATACAAACTACCGTGAACTTTGGTATGGAAAAATGATGTAATTAGATAAAATGTAAATGGTTCGGTAATTATTTCAACTTTTAAACAATCCTTTCGAAGCATAGATGATGTACGGGGGTGGTTTGAAAAGTTCTCGAAATGTACTAGAAAGAAGTGTCTTACCTCGGTGGAACTGCTTTTATTTTTCAACATGGGATACTATAGTATCCCTGTAGACTAATTTAAAAAAATAAAAAAATAGAAAACGGACCAGATTTTGTTCGGACATTCCCAATCTGGTGCCTTTGTGGTTCAATGTCGAGAGCCGCGGCACCCATCTTGCGGATAATTTTTTCATTCCCAATTCTTCGCTTAAAATGTGATATACCCGTTCAGATGACATCCCTACAGCTTCAGCAATCTCTCGCTCTTTCAGTCGCCGATCCCCCATGACCTTCATATGCACTTTTGCGATAAATTCTGGGGTCGTAGCACTTTTTGGCCGTCCACTACATCTAAGCTCTCCCGACCAACTTTAAACTCGCTGGTCCACTTGGCACAGTTGAATATGAAGGAGCAGAGTCCCCCAATGTTTTCTGAAAGTGGGCATGGATTTCCTTTGCTTTCATACCTTTCTTTACAACGTACTTGTATCACAGGTCACTGTTCCACTTAGAACTAGAGCCTCCAATTTATAACGCTTTATATATCTATATTTCCTTTTATCTATAAAAAATACTATTTTTATTTGTCTTAATTGCGTTATATTTGATTCATTCATCGTCTTTTTTTTTTTATTGTTTCCTTGCTTAGGATTTTTTTGTGCTGTGCACATACCTTAACATTAATGAACAAAATTACATGATTCGTTTGTAATATTCATTTCTTTTTCATAACCACTTTACAATGTGTATGGAAATTTATTTCCAAAAACATGCAGGTTAAGTTTACTAATAAAGTTTCTTTTTTACAAAAATAACGCTAAAATTAGCCCTTTGTAAATCCTCTCATTGTTCAACTTTTTTAATTTATTTTAACAATGAAATAAAATAAGTAGGAAATTATTATAATTTATTTTTATTTTTACGATCGATTTTTATATACGGTTCTGAGTATATAATTAATAAATATTTTTATTTGAAAAGAATCTAATTTAAAAATTAATAACAAATAAAATACAATAAATATTTAATTAATAGGAACCTCTTAACCATGAACAATATCTGAAATAAATTATACTAATTGTATTTCGACCCATAATTCGATCCAATAAATCTAACAATTAAAGTAAATCGCTCAATTAAAGCAAAACTTCCCGAATCCCCCCCCCTTCATCTTCCCTTCCTTTTTGCATAACCCACCGAGATTCTTCCATTAAGACTTATTAAGTCCTTATATAATTTTAATAAAAGATTCTCATCTAACAGATATGTATTCATCAGAGTCAAGTACAGTATTTCAAGTACAGTAGACATTCACAGTATGAAATAACAAAGTAATACTATAATTAACAAACGGTGGACGACTTGTAAGAAATATATAGATTTATTGAGTTATTAAACAGACATACTATGGATATACAAGAGGTATAAAAACAATTATTATAATCTTAGCAGGGTACTTATTGACTATGGACTATCATTGTAACTTACTGACTATGGACTACATCTAAATTAGAGATATACATACTTTAACATAATATAAACTATCTACTACATCTCTACTCTCTACTCTCTTATCTCCTAATTCCTCTCTTATCATAGAGCTAGTATATAAATAAATATGTACAAGAAGAGGGGAGCTTAAGGAAGATACGTTGCTGACAACACGAAAGATATTTCATAACTTAAAGCTAAGGAGCCCACAAGGATACAAAATATCCCTAGGTCATCAACCCAATCCAATAAATTTACTCTATGAAAACTTCATTTCGGATTATGACCACTGATTTGTTTTATAGAAATAAAATTAATAGATGCGAAAATACAGATCTAGTTTTTATATATCTTCATTTCCTTGAGAGAAAATCGCTAGAAAAGTTTGTTGTTCTTATTAAAATTGAATTCTTCATAAGCGTCAAGAAATTGAAAAATTACTTTTTGGCCTTCACTGATTCCCCGACCAAACGATAACGTAAGGAGGCACTTGTGGAGTACTCCTTAGCATAACCATCAATACCCAAGCTTTGAGATTCACAGCCCGGCAGGTGGCCCAAGGAATTAAAAAAAAAAAGAGTATAAAATCCTTGGTGATACCGAATCTGTACCACTACAGCCCGTGAAGTTCATAAAAATTCTAGAGTCTGGGGTTCTTAGATCACAAAGGGTCCATCTCCGGCTGCTAACAGAATAAATAAAAATCTTGTTAGCAGCGGGATTTGAACGCAAGACATTCGCCATAGCTACTCAGCGCACTAGCACTGAGCCACTCCGCTCCCTCCTTACTTCGCAAGGGGCGTAAAATGGGTTTTATGAGACCCGGATAGGCGTAATTTAGAGCTCCCACTGTGGTATCGCCATATTAGCCATAAGTTCTGTTAAATGAATTAACAAACAAAGGATAATGGAATGTTTAGTCCTCACAATGACTTAAATATCATCTCTTTACTTAGCTATTAGTCTTCTGCAAAGTCCTCTGAAACATGATGAAGGCCTGCCAGATGACAACCCAAATAGGTCTTTCAACGGATTGTGTTGAGAACAATGACCGATAGCAGTCCAAAACTTTGGCGCCATCAATAACACTGACAAATTATTGCCTATGTTACTTGGTGTTCGGCCTTCGAGACAATGATTATTTGCCGGAACTTTACATCGTCATAAATCATTGGCGTTATTAGTTAAGTGTTCACGCATGTTTTACTGCAATTTCCTTAAATCAATAATGATGATAGTAATCATATTGGTTTTGAAGTCGTTCAAACTTAATAGTTAAGGTATTTTTTGAAGAATAAGAAACAATATATCATCAGAATTGTTTTATTCTCAGGATTCCGGGCGATACCCCCTGCTCGTTATGCTCATGTGTCTTTTTAAACATATGCATACATACATATATATATATATATGATTTGGTGGTACTATACCCCACAGTATACAAGGCTACCTCCCGTATTGAGGCCTTTCCTTCCCTTGCTTCTTTAGCTGCTATATGTCTTGTTCTTTAAAGCTCTTGCTACAAACTAACGTAGGCCACCAACCATAAGTGCTGTTTCAGTTAGAAAACCGGTTTTGTTCAGCAGTCTTGTCCAAATTCATCCCTCTTTTCCTGAAATCTTGGATATTCTATGGAAAACCATTTTTTAGGTTTACAATTTAAGTATGTGAAAAAACATATGCAGATGTTGTGAGGAAACACAGCCAAAATGAAGTAATAATTCTTTGAATGTGTAATCTACCATAGTTAACATGACTAATTCTACGAAAATAGCCCAATATTTTTAAAAGAACATTAATTAGAGGTATTTTTGATTTTAGTTAAATAATATATACACATCCAAGTGGGGGGAAAAAGGAATTACTAAACACGTTACCTACGGAAGTGATTTTTTTCTAATACTTTTAAATATTAAAAAAAGCTGGTTATTCATATTGACAATTCAAATAATCCCTTCTCTAATCAATGGCTGCTGGTGGAACAGCTTCATCACTACATTGAAACTCCCTTCTCAATGATGTGTTGGTAAATCTTTTTATTCTGAATACACCCTGACCATCTCTAAACTTTTTTTTAAAACATAATAATGTACAGTCTTATATTTAGTGCTTTAGAAAATGATACGTATGAAATATTTAATACTTTTATCTCTTTGTGATTTTCTCTGTCTCTTTTATCTCTGTTTTCTTTTTCTTCTTTAATAAAATATCATTATGGATTAATAAAACCAGTAACTAAACATTGTTCGAAGTCGAATTACATCTTATTAATTATAAATTATCAATGTAATGTAATGTTAACGCATAATCTAACTCGACCACCAGGTGAAATTTACATATATTTGCATTCTGTAGTTAAAGGGGATGTGAGACAATACAACACGTTCATGTACTTACCTTAGGGGTGCTGCTACTACGAACAGGATTTCAAAAATACAAAACAATTAAGTGACATTAAACAAAAAAAAAATATTATGGGTAACTCAATATTTACAACATCTGTTCATCTTAATAACGTGTAAACTCTGAAAATGTTCATAGACGCTTTTTTTATGAGGTTTTTCCTGTAGAAACGATTTTCATATTTAGCCCGCGGTATGAAAATTTATGAGGAGTAAAATCGAATTTTAGCTGAATGTGGTGCGTTACGTTCCTTTCTCGATAATATTGTCTATGTGTTTTACATAATAGATAGAAATTTAAAGTTAAATTCCGCGACTAATCGGGATGAGATATGTGTGGTATCTATGTATGGTAACAATGTATTCTATTGCTTTATCGAGATGTGCGATCATTTTTTAAAACCTCAAATTGAGATTAGCTTTATTTAAACTAGTTAAGAAGAAAAGTATATAACCTCCATGTTACCTTTGAGCTTAGATGTGTTTTTTTTTTTATTATGAGAATAGATTTACAAATGTTTTAAATGGTCAGGGAGGAGGTTTGTTTGTTTGTTCATTTAACGTCACTTTATGCTGCTATGGCTAATCGGACGATGCTACAGTGGGAGCTCTAAATTTTGCCTATCCAGGTTTTATTAGGATAGGGATTTTTAACGAGTACCTGACATCGTACAGGCTCGGGACCCCGTTTAACGTCCCTTCCGAAGGACGGCGTAACTAAGGATTTTTTACACCCTTTAAAAATCCTAGGGCCACCTGCCGGGTTACGAACCCGCGATCTTGGGTTTAGTAGTTTGTTACGCTAACCACTAGACCACAGGTCGCCCCTAGGGAGGAGGTTTAATCAATAAACTTTACAGTAAAATATAAATATATTAAGAGACGTTACGTCCCTTTGCGAGCCTCTCACTTCGAGGTTATGTATGTGTATAACAGCAACCTAACGGTCAATTTGTGTTGAAAAATACTTACAGCGAAACCAGTTTTAGTATAAAATCATTTATAGTTGGTTCTTTCAAAGATTAAGACACAGTGGATATTTGTTTATTCACTTAACATACTAAGTAATATTTTAATAGTAAAAAGTAAGTTTAATTTTCACTAAGTAAAGATGAAAGTTTACACTTAGTACAATTCTTGAAAAATGAACTTAAATTGAGGGCCATAGACTTAATTTCTGACAGATTACTCGGGACGACTAGATATGGCACAAATATTCATGCAATGTTTTCACAATTCATGTAACTTCTGTGGTAAATGTATTGTATTTTAGTTAACACAAACCTATTGTCACAGTATTTAATAATGATGATAATACTATTCACGGACTAAATGCTGTTCAAAAGTTAGTATCTCGATAATAAAACATATTAGAGGAACAGAAAATATTGTTTACTGATTTAGATTAGTACCATTAATTTGGTGAGTGAGGTTTCACGCATTGTTAACTTTGCCATTGTAAAATGAAGAGGTTTTTAACAATAATTCATATAAAAAATGTGGCTACATCATTAATTTTTTTTAGATTAGTAATTTGCACATATAATGACCCCTGATATTTGCACATGAAATTTCTGTAAAAACCAATCTGGTTCGTTAAATAATTTGATTAATCCTTAACAGTAGGGACGATCGGATTATGTATGTAAAGTTAATTAGACGTTGATGTATATTCGTTTGTTGATTAAGTCCTGATGAAGTTCGTTGATTCCATTATGATAATTGAGTCCGACTAATCCAACTTATTGAGGGAGCCATCTTATGACTGATTGAGGTAAAGTCAATTTCCAAATCAAAGTTTTCTTAGTTAATTAAATAATTATTTTCTATACAAATAAATGCTCTTCGTAAAACTATTTTAAAATGAACATATACACAATAAAATTTAATTAAAACGAATTCATACAAGTAAATTTATTTCTTTATGTCAAGGAAGAAGAGAAGAAACTAAAGTTGACTCATATAAAAAATTTAAATCCTACTAAAATAATGGTCTACAGATATAATTTGTGATTATTAGTTAATTACTTACATAAACTTTAATACTATTGACTATCTTAACACTCGTATTCCTTTTAATTTAAACATCCAAAATCAAAATCGGAGAATTACAAAGTTTCAAAAATTGATTTTTTCACATCTTACGCTAGTTTAGTCATCAATTTTGTATAACATGGCACTTTCCACCTTATTTATCTTTCTATTAGTCAGGTTCTGAACCTGAATTTTCGGGAGCATAAAGCATTTCTTGACTGAACTAGGGAAAATTCTGAAAAAGTCAATTATTTAAATTCGGCGTTATCTTCTTTTGATCATGAATGGTTCAATTTTACTGTTAGACTAATTTAGTTTTCATGAGAATTGTCATTTAAATTGTTCATCTATAATTTACAATTGTACTTTATGGACAATGTAAATAATTTTACACTGTCCACAAAGTACAATTTGTAAATTTTTTTCAAAAGCTATTTAGGGTCCTTTACGAATAAAAAAGTGGATTTAAATATAAATGAACCTGATATATCAACTATGAATAAATATAAATATCTATAAAGAAGAGACATCCGCAATGTTAAATTTTTGGTTGATCATAAATTGATTTTTTTTCACCATTTATATTCACGAATTAATAATTAGCGCAAGATTTTAAACTAAAAGTTACTTAAAAATACCTCCAAAACAATACACCAAGAATTGAATATGATCTGATTAGAGCTTGAAGTACATCAGTCAATTTTTATAAACATGTCCGTTTGCAAGTCCATTTATGAATAAAAAAGAAAATTGTCCGTGGTAAATACTTTTGTAGTACAGTTATACAATTCAGTTCCCATTGTGGTGTAGCGTTGTGAATTTACTTGCCTTGAAGATAGTTCGGGTTTTGTTTGAGGAACGGAATAAAACCTTTTAAGAATTAAGCATGACGCTCATGGACATACATTTATGGAATAATTGTTCCATACTTACTTAGCGCGTAGATTGTTATCAGAATAAATATTCTACAGATTATTACTCATTTCAAAACATAATCATTTCTAGCTATTCTATTGTTCACAACGCAAAGACATTCCTCGAACATATCAGTCAACACGTAACCATATCAATTATCTAACATAAGCTTTTAAAAACGACGAAGATGGTTAATTATTTCAAATCCTAAAGAAAACCCACACTACAAATGGGATCACCTCTGGTCTAGTGGTGTCCACTATGCCCAAGATCATGGGTTCGTAGTACGGCAGACGACCTTAGGTTATTTTAAAGGTAGTAAAAAAACATATTAATAAAAATAGTATTGGATTCTAGAAAATTTGGCTAAATCCAATCAAAATTAAACACAGTGTTCTTTCTCCAAAATAAAACATGTTCGACCCTGGGAGACGATTGAAAAAATCCCTAAGAAGAAATAATCAGAACTTACTAAATATATATTTAACTATATTTCATTAGAAAAAAAAATATGATCCTGAAGTCCACAGATACTTACTAGTAAATAGGGTCTACATTTTCTCCCGTTTACGTAATCATAAAAGGCCATAGTGACTTGTTACTGTTGCGGCAGAGTGTAAACCTGACTAATTTTAATCCCGTATACAATGCTCGGCTTTCATTCTTGCCAGAACCGCGAACGGATATGGACTTTCCCATTATAGTTTGGATATATATGCATAAAGGATATCCATCCATTCAATTATAATTGATCTACAAGATTTAATTAAGCGTTATAAACTTATTAAAAATAAATGATTAGCCATTCAAATGATTTAAATGTCCTTCAGAATAAAATAAAAATTGTAAATATTAATGAAACTAATTAATTACACTTTTAATATGGTCTAATGGAAGCCTTGATTCACTGACTGGTATGTTGCGGAACTGATGATATCATATCTTCATTTAACAATATACTATAATATTTTATTACACTATTGTTGCAAGGAACGATAACAAATTATTGTTTTTATTTATCAAATGGTCAATTATCGCCCATACTTCCTTGTTGAAATTCCAGAGGGATTATAGGTTAAGCCTAATTGGTCGAAGAACATGATTCAAAAAGCACATCTGATTTAGAACTTAGGCTAAAATAAACTGAAGTTGAAAAGCAACAATAGAGTTGTTGTTGTAAAGGATTACAACAAGTACTTTCAAATGCAAATAGACAGTGGTTAATGCTTCTTCAGCTGTGATGATAAGTACTGAAAGAAAACATACTTTCACAGCCTATTTTTATAATCAATTTATTCAGAAAGGGGACAAAAATGAGCATAACCCATTCACTTTTCGTTCATAAGTCCATTATCTAAGGGTAAACAATTGGAAATTATAATTTTTATAATAATTATTAGTCCTTGAAAAAAAAATAATAATCTATTGAGAATTTAATTTTTAACTACCCTACGTATCTTAAATATCCTAATGGAACGAACTTGCTCAGTGGTAGAGCGCTTAGTTACAATACCGAAGGTCTTGGGTTCCAATCCTTCTCACTTGCAGAATTTTATTTAATCTGTTAGCGGTTGGAGATGGATCCTATGGGACCTAGGACATTCCTGGCGCTTATCCAGCTTCTATAATGTGGTTGCCCAATATGAAGGGAAAAATCTGGTAGTCGAGCGTGATCTAGGTTTAATCACCTGCCCAAACAACCATTGACCAAAAAACAGTACAGTCTCTACCATGTACTGAACCCCAGACCCTTCAAGTTTTGGCAGGCGCTGAGTATACGTGTAAATATTTAGTTGTTGGTGAAATCGACGTCCACAAATATGGAAACTTCGTTCAATTATTCTCTTCTTTAACCTGTCATACGCATTTTCATTTGTTCTTTTTTTCTTTTGCAAAATGCATTCTTCATCAGTCTGTTATTTATTTAACGTCACATTATGATGATATGGTTAATCGAACGATGCTACAGAGGGAGTCCCAAAGTTTGCCTATTCAGTTAAATTAGGATAGAAATCTTTAACGAGTACCTAACACCGAAAACGCTTGGGATCGCCATTTCACATCCCCTCTGAAGGAAGGTATAGTTAAGGATTTTGTACTCCCTTTAACAATCATTACGTCACCTGCCTTCTTCTTGGCATAGTAGGTTGTTATGCTAAACACTACACAACAGGCTGCCTCAGATATTAATAATTAATCCGGGGGATATACCAAATATACATTTAAGAAGAATGAACTAGTATATGAATGGAAGACATATTGATTACATAAATGAAAATACCTTCAAATGAGTAATTATACTTCGTAGTACATAAGCAGTATTTCGACAATGCCTCAATTGCATGTTTGGGAATAGAATAGAAAAGAAAAGTAACTTTACTCTGGGACTAAGCCGCTTTAGAATAACAAACATGAACTAAAATAGAAACATAATACATATCTGGTCAGAAGGCTACATGATACAAATCATAAAGCGTATAAAAAGTGACACAAAGGAATTAAAAAAATATAAAGAAATAATAATAATAAGTAAATAAGCAGTACGAATCCTGGCTAGATATTAAGCTATTAAAAGAATAGATAGATCAATAACAACTATTAAATGCTTGAGCTAGCAAGTAATACTTTCTTTACTTGTACATTTTCTTAAAACACCGAAATAAAACAATCAATTATTCAATACATTTTATTCTAAGCAAATGCCTAACCTGCTAGAGAGCATCTTTTTGGGAAACCAGCAATGAGCCAATAGGAGATGTTGGAAAAGCAAGGATTTTAATGACGATAGTGAGCCAGCATGACGGATGTTAGGAGGGATTGAGTTCTACATAGCGGTGGAGCGGGCGTGGAAGGAACGTTCGAATACTCATATGTTCTGTGGGAACGAATATAGAGATCGAAAAGACGAGATCTTGTTTTATGGTGGTGGACTGAGGATTTGAATTGGAGGAGACTGTAGATATATGAAGGGTGATGAGAGTTAATGGATTGGTATAAGAATAAACCTAGAAAATATTGTCTTCGGAAGGGAGGGGGGGGGAGCGGGATCGCCTGGGAGTACCAAGGACAAATCTTAGATAGCAATTCATTATTCGCTTTAATCTGTCTTCAAGCTTTTTAGAAATTACACCACGCTACAGTAGTCTAAGTGGGGGAAGATGAGAGATACGAGGAGCTTACGGGATGGTTGTGTAATTTTGGATTGTTAATTTGTATCCAAATCAATTGGAACTAATTGATCGTCGGGATATTTGGGCGATGTGGGTTTTCCAGGAAAGGTTTTGATCAATAGTAATACCTAGGTTTTTCATAGAGGAGCTGAACGTGATGGGGTGATCTTTTAGGATTAATGTTGGGTGTGCATGAAAGTAAGGTGGGAATTGGAACATAAAACAATGGCCTGAGTTTTCATTGCGTTCAATTCCAGTTATAAATAGTATGTAAAGAAGTTTTAATTATTGGTTTGGATATCTGGTGTCTCATTTAAACATGCGGGGTTTGGTCGAAGGTTAGTGGAAGTGGATGGAGCCTCATCAAATTTGGTTATTCGATACAAACTGGATAACAGATATTTTTAAGAGTTTCGAGTTATTCGCGATTTATTTTAATTATTATTAAGTACTGAGTTTTAATTATTATTAAATGTATGATTAATACAAATGATTTCGTGAAGTTAGTGAGCTTTGTTTCTTTTAAGAGTTTTTGTATGGGCAAATCTGTTTCATACATTTTTTTAAATAAACAGTAAATATTTTCATTATTTTTATTTCCCTGAGGAATAGATAATTATTTACAATGGAACAAAGCTCTCCTAAAACATTCCTTAACTATTGATTCAACTCGTGGTAGAGGATTTGGCAAGCTGCAACTTCTGAACTAGTTCATCGTTCGGAGATTGTTGAATAGTTCCATTAATTAATCGAACTTAGTCCGTTTGGAAGTCGTTTTTCTCCTCATTTTAATTCTTTTTTTCCCTATGTAAAATCAGAAACTTATATAATTGATAGTCTTGGAACTGCAAACACTTTTTTATTTTATCGGTCAATAGTTCACTTAGAGAAATATGTGATCCAGGAAAACCCGATAGAAAATTCACACACTTGATCGACTCAGTTCCCAGTTCTATTGAAATGTAAATTCCACTACATGGTTGTTTGTATCTGAATGTATTAAACATGAAAGGTATTTCGATGTTTCATAATCAATTTATTACTCAGGTACAATGATACATAGATTTTCTCCCCCTTTTTCCAGTATCTATGTAATCAATTCAAATGTATGGTTCTCTGATGCTTATAAATGGAGTTGAACAAAAAAAATCCTTTCATCTTATTTTTTTGTGCCAAATGTCTAATAAAAATTCCGTTTATTAGAGATGAAAGTTTGATTATGGTACAGGAAGTAAAAATGTATAACCTTGCAAAAAAATATAGAAGCCTGCAACTGCTATGTAAGTGGGAGCACGTTAGGCGCATTTAAGAAAGAAGACAGACGTTACTATCGTCATACTTGACAAAAGTAGCTATTTCACATTACATCCTCTTAAGTATAGTATTTGGAGAAGTATATACTTGTCTAATGTTCAAGACACACCGTTAAATAGATCAAGAAGGCATAGGAATGTATAATGATAAAAAAAATCCAAGTTAAAACTAGCAATCCATCTCGAGACCCCCATTTGTTTTTTTCTCATCATATGTTTTGAAGTTAGTTGTTGGCTAGCCATACAATGAACATCACGTGCGAATTAATTAACTCAGTGTGCTATTCAAGAACAAAGATGAATGAGTAAGTCTAGGGCTACCCAGTCTGAAGAATGGGGAGCAGGAGAAGAGAGCCAGCCGAAGAACTGCCATGAAAAAAACGAAATCCAGCTCAAAATATGTAATATATTTTCTTTCTGTCTAGTCCGGTCACGACTAGCTGCAACATGGATTCTCCCGGAATACTGGATTTCCCAATTCCTTACTGCTCATGGAGGGTTTCGGGCTAAACTTCATCAATATTGGAAGGGATATTGACCCATTATGTCCTTGCTGCGGCGTTCCGGAGTCTGCTGAGCACAAGTTGCATCATATTTGATTCACTAAGATCCAAATTTCTGAGGGGAACCGGACTTTATGTCCTCACCCAGAATGAATTCTCTCAGTTAACGACTCGAGACAATTGCCATTACTTCAAAGAGTTTATGTACAAGTGGAAAGTAGAATTGGGAATAACACTCTTCAATCTGGAAGGATAACACAAGGAAATGGCCAGTAGAAGACATTGAAAATTGGAGTGAAAAGTGAAAATAGACAATACAATTATGGTCGAAACCCGTGTTCCGTAAGGCAAGGAAGGGTGTTTAAATAAATAAAATAATATATTTTATTTCTTATACTGAATTGTATAAATTAGATTAATAAAATGTTATGTTTTATGTTCTATACAGTCCACTTAATGATTTTTTAATACAGAACCAGCAATCACAAATTAATGGTAATATCCCCATCTTAACAGGAATACTTTAGTTGAACACTAAATTTCGAGAAATGAAAATACGATGCGTCAGAAACATGCAAATTACCCAACACGGACTTTAGCCCTTCCAATATTACTGTTCAATCTGAAAGAATTGTTCAGCTTACCCATGGTTTGCTCCTACATTCTTTACTCTTTGTCATAGAGGCCTCCTTAATCCCTAGACCTACAGCTAGGTACAATATGGCCTTCTCCATACCGTATGTTCCATACAGCAACACCATAGAGTAGAACACCTCACCAGGCAGTCAGCAGGGTAAGGAGAACCAGCAATCACCCAAAAAGACATTTCATTTGCAGATTAACCATCATAATCAGTAATTAACATTGTCATTTGTCTTTCATTTTCATTATAAATGTGGGATTTACATGCATTTCATTTCATTCATTCATAACCTTACCAATTATATGCAGTTCACTATACCAGAGAGGGAATGTACCATATCCCATAAACAGAAATATTATGTTCTCACTTTAAACAATTACCTTCCATTTTTTTACCACCATCGTTACTTCCTATACTTACTGATGAAAGGAGGGAGTTCACTCGTCCAGCATATTGATAGCATCCTTGTTATCATAGGCATGTTAGCTGGAGATATATCTTAGAGCATGGTTACATCTCTGTATATCTTATTGTAAATTACCAAAACATCTTTGATAAAGATTAATTAACATACTGATTGGTTCAGTTCAGCATATAAGGTTTGAGTAGTCCCTTACAAAACAGTTTGTTTTTTTTTAGCCGTTAAATGCACAAAACGTTCAACTCCATAAAACAGAAAGTGGAGAAATGCGAAGAAATAGTGTGCATCGTTTTTTAAAATTCCCTTTATAATATAAATTCGAATAAATATTGTAGAATGTATAATTAAAGATTTCATCTAAAACTATATAAAATTAAAAAGAAAGACTGGCCAAAAACTATTGTCAGAAATGTTACAACTTTTATGTGACTGGTGGAGTTCGACGATTTCGCAAGTGAAAAAAGTAATAAATTTAAACTCAGTGTTTAAATTTTTATTAATATTGATAAGTATCTTATTACATGAAAAGTTGATTATTAGATATTTTTATTATAAATTTTCCATAAAAATTAACTGTTTTGTTATATTATATTACCATTTGTGATTAATGTGTCAGCGGTATAAATTATTTCTTTATGAGTTGTATGTAAGAACTCGTCATCTCGATATCTTCGCTAATCTACCTTTCGGATCTAATAAAGGTTGATCTACGTTTCTCAAACTTTGTGGTCTACCTGCTACAGATTTCCTTATATTGAGGGCATTAAATTTTGAACCTTCATAATAGTCACATTTGAATTGGATTAAGTGAAATTTGGACCTTTCTAACTTTATCTATCGCGTTTTAAGCCAATTTACTGGAAATCCATTAACGGTTACTTTTCTGCGCAAGCAAGACGTCGCGTTAAAATATACTGAATTGAGCTGAATTCTTAATAATACGTAATTCACTTCTAATTGACTTCATGTGTCTTACACCGACAGGCCGACCTCAGCGCTGGCAAACACATGTACAGACACTCAACATGGACTGAGTAAACTACTGACTAACTTCAATCAAAAAGAACTAGTGAGCCCCATCAATGGACCCCCCCACTCCAACCATGTAATTAATCTCAAGATAATTGAATGTACAATCATCTCTTTAAATGCACCAGGTGCAGTACAAGAGATGTCATATTAATATGTTATTGTTAAAAATTATTAAAAGCCGAGGGGCTAAGAAAAAAAAAAAAAAAAAAATACTTCATGTGTACTTGATTCTACGGCAATCAGACTGTGAGTGACTAATTTATTTTACTTTTATCCTGATAATACGACAAAAAAAATGCATTTAAATGTAATACATTTAGTATTACAATGATTTGCATCATAGAACGGAGTTAATAACAATGGCCATTGAAATAAATTATTTATTATTCAGCTGCCAAAATTTTTTTGTCGTTTACCTTTATTGTATGGAAAGTTAATTTTATTGTATCAATTCGGAAGTTAATTTTTTATGCTCCCTAAGGATCTTCTCTTGGACTTCGTGATAAGGGCTGGGTAGAGAAACAAGATACAGTAAAGGACACAAACGGAAACTTGGTAAATAAATAAACCCAAAACATCATCATGTCAAAATAAAACACTACAGTAATAAAAAAAATTTAATAAAATAAAGATGCACCCAACAACTAATAATAATAATCCTAAAGGCACTAATAAAATAATAACTAAAATTTAAAAATAGATTCACCATCCCATATTTGTGATGGAAATGCCACAGAGAATAAAAAATAATTAATTGTCATACTTGGTTAGCTCCGTCATAAACTGAAACTACACCCAGAATCTTGTTAGACTACAATTAAAAGGGGGAATCCTACCTTGACAAGTTCATCATTCCTCCGAAAATTTTGCCGGAAGTACCATTCTTCAAACTCTGTCTAATTGGGGAAAACCCGGCTCTTTAAAATGGTTAATTCCCGTCAACGTGAATATGATCAGTACTGTCCCGTGGTGCTGCGCCCTAGCGGCCAGATTTGGTTAATAACTATACAAATTCCGATAGAGGAGTCTGTAACGCTTACAGAACCTGAGTGTGGGAAATGCTTGAGTAGCGTCTCGATCAGGGATGAAGACCTTAACAGTAGAATTTCTTGATCTAATTACAAATTTATTGTTTTTTAGTTTATTACACTTAATAAGTTAAACACTCCGTTCTCACAAATATCCCTATATATATAGTGGGAAGGGAAGGGGGTAACAATAATTATGCGAAATACAACAACAGTATTGGAAATATAATTTTTCCAACATTCTTGACGGACAGAAAATTAGTTCAAAATCTTCTGGCCACAATCACCGTGCCTTTCACCCATTCTTTCCCGATCATTAGGTGGAAGAAGATTGTGGGTATTGAGGGAGCAATAGGCAGGCCATGATTCCATTCCCAGGCGGAAATCTCTCTTCAGTATGTAGTCCCTTTAGTATGTGCGCTGGAGCGCGTGTCCTTAATGACCGTATTCGCACTTGTGGGGTCCGGTTACTGATTGCCAAAGCTCTCATTAAATTTTTTTAATATTTCGAATAATGCTGATGAGTTGCGAATAAGAGAGATAATAATGGAAATGCATGAAATGAATTAAAATAGCGCATAGCTTTCGGAGTTTAGAAATGAGGATGTCGTGCTGAGTATGTATTTTCTTAGTCTAGAAGTGTTATAATATTTTTGGTAATCGCTTGATATTCCCCTCCCCTTATAAATATTTTTGTTAGGTCAAGTAGTACTCTCCCTACCAGAGACCTTAAGGTCATTGAGAAATATTCATTAGCTTAACAAAAACAGAAATAGCATTGTTTAAATCGAATAACACGATTTCTGAATCAAATGAATGATAATCTCGCGTTGAAGAGCTTTGAGAACTTATCGAGATGTAATAGCATAATTTTTAGGATATGAAAAATACACATTACTGAAAAACACATTATTAAACTGTATTTTATAAAAGTTTATGATTTAAAGGTATTACACCAAATAAACAGCGAGAAGTTTAAATGAATGATAAATTAAATACCAATGAATTATAAAAGTATTAATGTTAATTTTATTGAGTTCGAAAAAATCAGATAGGACAAATTAATTACAGTTACGAAACGTGGGTTCTCTACGTTATAGAGAACCCACAAACAAACTCAAGCAAACCCGTGCAGAAACACGGAACAAGTACGATAATTTAAAAAAACAAAACAAATTTTTACTTTCACTGTCTCTAACCAGTATTAAATAACAACTAAACTTGCTGAATAAACTACATATCTTTGCCATGAAAACCACTCGCTCAGATTGCTCTCAGCTGATAGGTGAAAAAACCTACTTCAAGCTGAGGTCATAATTGTGCCCTGTTAGTTACCAATTTTTCAAACAGTTGTTCAGTGCTGAATAACTTTCATATAAATTTCACGGGTTGCTATAACTATTTTGGATTATATAGAGCTACGTAGAATTTGAAAAGGGCAAGCTTACTTCAAGGTTAAGGATACAATACCCATGAAAAACAATTCTCGGTATCAGTTCAGCAATCGTCACTTCGAGTTGAGTTTCACCAAGTTTTAGCTTTTAATTAGTTTTCCTTTTAATATTTTTTAAAATACATGTTATCATGAGCTTTAGTTACGAAAAGAGAATGTCATTATGTGATTGTGTATAGTTTAGTAATCATTTCATCTAGAAATGAACATTTCGACAAACATACATCATCAATATTTCGAAATGTTAGTTGAAACATCTATTTCTAGATGAAATTATTACTCATTATCCTTAATTACATTCTCTTTTTCATAATAAACCTCACGGTAACTTTTTTTTTTGGGGGGGGGGGGCTATTAAAAAGGAAACGAGTAACCAGTTAATACTTGTAACTCAATCTGTTGAACAAATACCCATTTGCCCAATTAGTAACTTCACATTACTTATTGATCTCGTGGCAACCCTGATTTATTGAAATGACAGGAAAAATGTAAGGCATCAACAATTTAATATCATTTTAAAGACTTGCTTTTAAGGACAGTTGTGTCCAAAAAATGGTATGTTGTTTTATTATCTCTCAGATTGTTACCATAAAACTTTTATTATTATTGAGGTTAATCTTGCATGGTTATTTGCTTGATTAGCGTGTACTTACATTGGCAATTAGCTGTTGTGTGTACTTGTGTCTTCTTAAGAAAAAAAAGGGTAAAATGGCATTGTTTTTAAATTAGAAAAGAAATCGATAAAGCAATATATATATATATATATATATATATATATATATATATATATATATATATATATATATTTGTGTGTGTGTGTGTGTGTGTGTGTGTGTGTGTGTGTGTATAGGCACCGTAATAGGTGGAAAATGATTTTTTTTTTTTAAGTGACCCACATATCATACATCAACTAAAATTATTTTTTTTATTTCTGTACATTTTACTTGGACTATCCATTAAAATAAAATGGTATGTTTAATATTCTTTGTAGCATTGTTACCATAAAAAGTTTGATTTTCTTTGAGGCTAATCAAGTTGTCGTTTACATGGCGATTAGCTGTTGTAATTGTGTAGCTTCTTTAAAAAAATAAGGGTGGCATGACATTATTTTTTTAATTAGAAAAGATATCGCTAACAAAGTCATATTAGTTACCCCAACAGTTGGGGGGAGAATTTCGACTAACCCACTTAGACCAGTTTAATTAAATTTGATTTGTTTTATTCGCCTGCATTTTACACACAGGTGTCATTTTGAAAGGATGTAAACTGGATTGCATTATCTAATAATTCGTTCACTTAATGAAAACCTATTTCCAGTCGGTTTTTTTTTTTGGCAAATAACTTTATTTTGCGGATACGTTTCGACTAATTTGTCATTTACAATCCATCAAGAACTTCCTTCATCTCAGAAGAGTTACAAGTCATCTTTTTTCTCTTTTTTTTTTAAATTCATGTCATTAGCTAAAAACTTTTCTTGGAGGTCCATTGTCCTCCAAGAAAAGTTTTTAGCTAATGACATGAATTTAAAAAAAAAGAGAAAAAAGATGACTTGTAACTCTTCTGAGATGAAGGAAGTTCTTGATGGATTGTAAATGACAAATTAGTCGAAACGTATCCGCAAAATAAAGTTATTTGCCAAAAAAAAAAACCGACTGGAAATAGGTTTTCATTAAGTGAACGAATTATTACACAGGTGTCATTGGTAAGATAAGAATAACGCATCGCCGCTGAGAAATGTTCGATTTCAGTTTTTCCATGAGTTGGAACGAGTACCGGGCTGATATGAATTCTAAATCAGGGCTAGGAATAAGAAGAATGACTCTCACGTGTCTCGTCCAAGCGTAGCCATCTGCTCTGCTCCCTCAGGAAAAATAAATTATGCTTTTACATCATAGCTCCCTCTCCTCGGGAAGCGGGATAAAATTACGTCCCTATGGGTCGTTTCAATCGCCAGGGATTCCCAATTAGATTATGAGGGTAGCACAGGACCGTTTAGTCTTAATCGAACAACAGTAATTATTAACGATCGTCATGTTACATTCCAAAAGTCATTAATGTTATCATAAGATTAAAATAATTTTTAGCTGAAAGAATTGCCATAATAATTTGCATAATAATTTTTCGGAGAAATTTCTTTAATTTGTTGTCTTTATATTTTTATCCACACACATAATGTGAATGTGTACTATGCAACCAAGGGAGAATGGATGGAGACCACCTCGACACATGTCCTGCTCTGACAGACATAAGAAATAAGACATTGCCAATGAGCATTTGAAAAAATATGAGTTATTTTGGGCAGCTAGATATCGGATGGTTGACCTGTGGTATTATCCACAAGTGTCAAGTACAAATAATGGACAATCAGCAGATTGGCTGACAGTAAAATAACACAGAATGGTATGAAAGGCATGAAGAAGAGCTGTACCCAGCTGTACCACTCCCGTGGGATGATTTAGTTTTCTATGATAACAAATCCCTCATCCAAGTTCTGTTTATTCTCCTCCTAGTGTTCTCATGCACGAGAGTCGTGGCGATTTGCTCTATCAATGAGTTCGGGTGTCCGTGTAATTTTTCTTGAAAGCGTTTGCAGCATATCCGTATGTGTTCGTCAATCGTTGGCATTTTTAAGTCCGTATACAAAATTTTTCTTATAGCATATATTATCTAAGTATCTTTGATCGAAAAGGTAGTAGTCATTTTCTGTGAGTCTGTTTAGCGATGCAGTAAATTTGAAATTTGTCTGTCCAAACAGGTTTTAGTAAGTAATTTTAAGTGTATAATTTTTGTCATATTTCTAATTGTTTTTCCAGAAATGTGAATATATTAAATTGAGTTTAAGATTTGGTGATTAGTGTTTTATCTTAACGTAAGGGCCCCATTTCATTCTCCTATCAAACGTTATTAATCCTAGGTATCATACTTTTTCAATCTGTGGGATGGGTGAGTAATTAAGGTAAATGTTAGAGCGCGTAATATCAGAAGTAATACCTCTGCCCATAATACTCAAAGCGTTTTATCGTTACCGAATACAAGTCTGGCTGTGACAGATAATTTATTTGAACCCTGCGGGATCTGGAGACCCTCCTGTGCTCATCGAGACTCATTCATACATTCATTCATGGGATGAAATGGTATATGCCAAGATACAAAATAACTTAAAATCATGGTCTTCTACTGTTTTAAGTAATTAGTCCATTCCAGAAATAAAAAAATATTACTTAAATAGCACATGAATTGTTATAATGATTCCTTTTTTTCCATATTGGAGGAAAACAAAAGGAAATGGTTGGTTATATCAATCCCTCGAAATTCTTTAAGATGTTGGGAGAAAGACTTGACAAAAAGCAAAAATTTTCATTTAACTGGTGTATATACATAAGCCAGGTTATACCAGAATGAACAAATCATGTTGTAAGAAATCCTCTTATCATTAACTTCAATAACTAACGGATACCCAAAAAGTGGATCTGGTCATATTTTATTTCACCAGGTTCTATTATTATGTGATTTTTCATGTTTACTCTTACTGATACCTTCAGAATGTTTTTATAAAATCCCTAAAAATAAGCACGTCTCGTTTGATTACTATAATATTTGTCATTATTCAAATAACTGGTTTCGAAATTATTGATTTTTTTTTTTCACTTAGTATTTTTCATGATCAGACTAAACATCTACAGACACTTATAAATTATATTTTAAACATTAGTCGACCTTGAATGGAAAACAATGGTCCGGTTTGAGGTCAAGAAAATTCTCTTATATAGGGAGAACTTTTTATCGGCAGACGGTATAAAGTACCATGCTGTGGTTGCTAATGTTATAAATAAAATTAAAAAAGAAACCACTGTAAATAATTTAATAATAAAGAGCATTTTAAATCTATATCTATATCTAGGGAGAACTTTTTATTAGTAAGCCAACGTTTCGACACACACTGCAGGTCATCTTCATGGCTAAATATACAAAATGCAAATAAATTAAAATAATACATGTCACAGAATAACACTATATGTAGTATATTGATAGAATAATGTTGTATTCAGTATTTAGCCAGAGGGGATTGAATTATGAGGGGATATAATGACAAAGAGGTACTATTTATTAACAATAGGGTACTGTTAAAGTTCAAAAAAATTGCAAATAAGAGCAAAGTAAAAAAATGAAAAATAATATCCAATAAAGTGTCATAAAAAATAAGGTAAAAAATGAAAAATTAAGAATTAGGACATAATAATAGTTGAAAAATATTAAAGATTGATAAAAAAAAAAGTTCTCCCTATATAAAAGATTTTTCTTGACCTCTATCCGGATAAGTATTAAACCCACACAGAAATTTCCTCTGTATGTTCCGAGAAAACTGATGGGACTTCGTTTTCTTATTTATATTTTCCTTAGAGGTTACATTATCCTTCCAGGTACATTATCCTGCTTACGTTAGAGGAAAGTCTGAGTACTGCTAAAAAGTCTTCACTCCTGTAATGGTGGCTCAAGAACGGACTTTCCCAAAAGATTCTAAGAATTGACTTTATTTGAAGACTTGGCTGTCTTTACAGATATATATTCCGTTGTCTTATAAATCATCAAGGGGTTTAGCGATGTGGTCATCTTACTGATATGTGTATTCCTTGCAGAAGCACAGACTTCATGAGGTCACCCAACCTCACATTGATGTTCACCAATAGTTTCCATAGCACAGGATCAGGTTGGCCATGGTTTCATGACCTTGATACCGGTTAACCACTGTCCTTCCCTCCAAAATTAGCTCGTTCCGGAAGAGTGAAAAATTGGTCTAGATCAAAGAATGGTGGCTGTTCAGAGTCAGCAGGTGCACGATAACCTAATTTTTTTTCCGAAAACCAAACCTCCGGGCCTTAGCATTTTGACATTTCCAGAATTTGATATTCTAGAAAAACACAATTCCGATAGATGTACCCGGGGATAGATATAGGATCACTACCACACCCTTTTGCCTCCAGTATGCTGACGGTTCTCAGTTATCGAGGGGTGGTGGGTTCGTTGAGGAATCTTAGTACTAGGATTTGAACTCACAATCTCCCCAAAAATGTAGCCCATATGTTTGAGACAAAACATTGAAATTCTTCCAATAAATTTTAACTTTTTTTTGTTCTGTTCTCAAATTTGAAAATAAATTTAGTTTTTAATAATTATTATTAAAATTATTAAGCATAAATTAACATAAGTTAACTTCTATCGTATTCATATTATGTATTGGTATTAATATTATGTTAATTCAATCATTTGAAAGATGCCTTTCAGTTAATATTGTATTATTCTAATAATATAGCCCATAGGCCAGATATATTTTTATTAAATTATGAAAAATAAACACATATGTTATTCTTAAAGGACCTGGTCCAAGAGTAAAATTATTTTTCTTTTCTATTCTATTTCATGAGATAGGCAATAATATAGTGGTTTTTTTTTAAATAAACAGGGGTTTGCACCCAGAAAAGGAGGACGAACACGACATCTCCTATTCCATACCCTCTCAACTTTAGGAAACTTAATATAACCCACTTTTAGTAAGGAATAGCCATTCAAAGATTGACCGATACTTGATTCAATCTGTGGTTGATAAAACTCAGGAGAAAGTTAACCATACTTCTTTTGGGTTTTGAAATCCAATTGTAACTTATTCTAGTATTTTTTTTACTAGTATGAGTTAGCATTGATTTAAAAAAACAAAAAAACAACGATTGATAATAAAAATGAAGTGTTGCCGCCAAGTCCCAAATATTTAATTGTAACCCCAGTAATTTTTAAACGGCATCATCTTTAAATGATGAACTTCATCCTGATTTTTAAGATATTTTAAAATTAAAAACTAATCAATCCTGAGTACAATACAAGATTATTTAATTTATTTATTTTTATAACCATGTTATAACTGAGGCAGTAGTTCCTTCATGATAGAACCGTCTGAAACATCGGTAGACTGTCTGAGTTTATAATGGAATTCTTAGTTCTTGTAAAATTGAAAGGAAATTACTAACAATTGTTTTTAATTAATGTAAACGTGGAAATACGTAATGAGTTATCTGATAGTTTTCGTCTCATAATATGATTCGTCCACGACTCGCTGGGATTTATATTATTTTGAGTGATATGTATACGTCACGACTTCAAATTTTCTAGATTTATAAGAAGAAAAAAATAGTGTCCGGACGTCTAAGATCATGATTGTCCAATAAGAATCAGATTTCAAAATATATATCTTCATCTTGAAATATATCATAAAACGTATAGATTATTTCCTCTATTGTACTAATTTTACTAAAAAATAAAATCTCTTTTGATGAATAGCAATAAATACAATCTAAGGACAATAATTATTATTGATCAATGAATAATCAAACTATATAAAATTATACCAAATTTAAAGATTATATTTCATCTTATTTATCATATTATGTCCAATTATTTAGGCCAAAAATATCACTGAATTACTCAGAATGGTGAGAATAAATTTTTAATCATAATAATATTATTAATTTGCTAAAATAATTGAATTTGAAATATTTTATACGTTTGCAGCGAATGGTAAAGAAAATGTAAGATTTTAGTGATTTAATTAGACGTTTAAACCATTTTTAACCATATATATTTTAATGACTCAATCGTGACATTAACTTAAAAAAATATATGTAGGTTCAATGTTCTTAGTCATACCCTGTCAGAAACAATATGTTCCTAAATTAGGTTTAAATAATTGAAACTTTTCAATCTAATTTCTTATTGTTTTTGAATATTTTAATATTCATAATTCCTTATTAATCTAAAAGCTTTCATTTGAAAAATGAATAAATATAAGCAATTGCCATGCACAACTTTTTAAATGACGCGTTCAGTATTAAAACCAGATAACTCTAAATTTAAAAAATTGGCTTTTTCGCTCGTTTAGTCAGTCACTTTATGTTCCCAAAACTTCAAGTTCAGAACCGGACTAAAATATTCAGAAATTATGGAGCAAAGTGTCCTATTAGACAAAATTGCTTGACTAAACTCTCTAGAAATGTGAAAAAAGTAAATTTATAAACTAATGGGGTTATGCAATTCGATCCTGAATGCCTCAAATGTTTAAGAATTGATAACAAAAATATATAAAATGAATTGCACAAATCATGAACATATAATTATAAGGGAATAGGCTCTTTGAATAAAGATTTAAAGAATGAAAAAGTAAAAGGTAAGTGAAATAATTGTTTAAATAATTTATAACAAAACTGAAGAAAAGAATATTGGAAAATGTACCAAAATAATATAAACTAATATTATATAAAGGGAGTCGTGAGCGCTGAGTTGCAATGGTGAAGGTTTTGGGTTGAAACCTTGGGTTGTCCAAGAAACACTATAGTCTCTACTATGTAGAGACTCTAAGGGTTGTAGTGGTACCGGCTTATATTAATGTAATATATCATATTAGTATAATATAAGATTTCAGACCTGAATATTATTTAAAATGGGAGAGGAGTGGCTCAGTGGTAGAGTACAGAGCTGCCATGCCGGAAATCCTGGTTCAAATCCCGCTGCAGGCCATGATTTTTATTTAGTCTGTTTGCAGCGGGAGATGGATCATATAGGATCTAGGACCCTCCTGGGGCACACCCAGCCTCTATAAAACATTATAAAAATAGGGTACCCAAAATAAGGGGGAAAAATCTGGCGGTTGAGCGTGACCTAGGAAGTCTCCTCCTTGCAGAACCGTTGTCCATGAAACAGTACAGTCTCTACCATGTACTGAACCCTAGACCCTTCATGGGTTGTAGTGGTACAGGTTTTTTTTTTTTTTATTATTTAAAATAACAGTAGTGGGGTTTACTTTTGAAATAGAATTGAACAGAACTGTTACAGTCAGTGGTGATCTTCAGGACGTTTTACAACCGTCTGTTGAGCACAATTGAAAGCCCCAACATTAAATTTACGATATTATTGTATTAGATTAGTACTTTCTCTTAAGAGAGCATGATGAAATCTGCCTCTATCGGACCAGGTGTGTCTGTACCATAAAAGTAATATAAATGAAGCACGCAGTAAAATTTTCCGATCCTTATTTATTACTGTAATTTACTGAAGCCCTTTTATTTCTAGTCACCTCTGGCAAATCTTTGTAACCAGACATTTTAAAGATTTTTGTATAATTCAGAAAAGGTTTATACATGAGAGAAAGAAACAATTTAAGGAACGTCTATATTTTCTTATGTCCTACAAGAGAAGCTAAGAGTTGCAATTCGTTTGACTGTACAGAAAATAAAAAGAACCGTGTAACATAAATTGCGTAATGGACATTCAATGCACTCGGTTTGTTTATAACTGATGAATATAAAACACAAACGCACGTGCACCCACCCAAAACATTAAGAAAAAACATGATTGAAAAAATATCAATAAAACTAGAGGTAGCATGTATGCTAAGGAAAGGAAGGAACATTGAAGATTTTAGTATCCTATCGTTTGATATGGATCTTATGTTATTTTTCTGCACCGAATAAAAGTGTGCTTTCTATCAATTCTAATATTTTAAAAAATGTAATCGAAAACTTTCAAATACTAAAAACTAAGAATTGATCAAATCCACATCCTTCCCTCTCAAACAAGTTAAAATTAAATTAAAAATCAGATTTATTCATACATTATACATTGTTACCAGTATAAATTATTGCCAGTTATACATCAATTGAATCAACGAAAAATCATTTTGAGGGAATAAGCTTTAATTATTTGTGTAATCTAAATAGTAATAAACATAACTGTTTTTAATAATTAAAATAAAAGGAAATATTTTTTGAAAACAATTAAGAAATTGCTATTAGAATGGAAAAAAGAAAACAATTTAATTTTAAAAATTGATTTGTAAATGATTACAATTGGGTTGGAAAATGTTGCTTTGAATTTATATCTGTATCTTTTTTATTGATTGCTATTATATTCGTTTTTATTTCAGTTCATGGGTTTCAGCCGTATACTATTTAGCTATGCTTCAATTAAAATAAATTGATTTATTATACAGTTGATGAATACCTTTATTTTGTCTTATTAATAAATATTTTCCATTTTATAAGTTCTTTTTTCAATTTACCTGTTTATTTATTTTGAGATGCCATAAATAATCATTGAAGGTTATTACTCAAAATTATTATTTCCTATTGTGTCAATAACTGCTATCGAATTCATTTACTTAGCTTGGTGTGTTTACTAATTTCCTGCCAAGTAAAACTTAATACCTTGATAAAAATATTACTAATTCAATAATGAAAGCATTGTAAATAAGGAATTATATTAACAGTTTGATCATTAATACATGTATAATTTATAGATAGATACTATTCTGGATCGATACATACACTGATTCAGATTAAATCTTGCCATTAAACACATACATTATTCAATTAAAACTTATTCTAAGAAGGGTTTCGAAACTAGATTTCTCCGTCAGGTAGCACGCCTCCGGGTCTGGCATCTTATAACTCTGCAGCGAGCCAGAGCTTCTCTTCTCTTGAAGAAATGCCCCTCTTTGCCATTTCACCTCCCTCTTAGTTTCTACTCCTTCCTGCCTACGTGACACTTTAGTATCTGATTGTGTAACCGTTATTTTCTGACAATTCTTGTTTTGAAAATTCATATTTATTTTTGAAATAATGCCTGATATGGCTTACACGAAACATTAAAAAAAAAGTAAATATTTGAGTTAGTCAGGAAATGCATTTATGAATACAAAGCTAATTGTGCGAAGGAATGTTCATCCGAAATTTAAATTATTAACTCCGCTGCTGGTTCAGAAACCGAAAACGTCTTTCGTCGTAGTCTCTAACTTGATTGCTAATATTGGGACACTGAATTTAATTAGGATCGAGATGATGAAGAACAGAACTAATTTAAACATTTTTAGTTACTTCCTCCTGTCGCCTTTGTGAAATTATAAATTCCATTTTTTAATGGATCCTATCTGCAAGCTCGCCCCGGCCGGGATTCGAACCCGGGTCCTCTGTCTTACCGTGACAGGAGTCTACCAACTAAGATCCGGAGTTGATACCAACCGGGGACAAAGCATTTCTCTTATCTGATCCCATGACCCCGTGATCTCGCAAGTTTTACGATGTGTACACTAGAACGAACGTTCTTTGAACATTACTTTTAATTTTAGGAATTTCTTGACATACGTCATATTACTTTTTATAATTTATTAGTTAGTTGTTTTAATTTTAAATATTTTTATTTTGAAGAGAAAAGATAAAAAGAGAAAAGATTTGTCCCCGGCTGGTATCAACTCCGGTAGCTAAGTTGGTTCTGTCACAGTAAGACAGAGGACCCGGGTTCGAATCCCGGCCGGGGACATATCTTTTCTCTTTCATGGCTGTTTCGCGTCAAATAATAATAATAATAATTCATATTCTAATAACTACGCATGTTAGTTTCGTGATTTAAACAGCACACATTTTCAAGAGTTTTAAATGGATTTACATTTTTTTAGTGAATATTAATGAAGATAATTGTACAATAATTTTTCTATTGTACAATAATTTTTCTATAGTTCAACTCTTTTAAAATTTTAATACTAGACTGCCTGGCTATTGATTATAGTTTCACTATTCCTATTTGTATTAGATTATTTAAGATTATCAGTAAATCTGATGCATATTGTTTAGCTCCTAGTGTTTCTACATTCTTAATATTCCATCATCATTTCCAATTTTAAAAACGACATTGTCTCATATTTCTTTCCACCTAATAAACGTTGTAGCCTTTAGCATGGCTGAAATTTTGTCACCATTATTTGGCAATGTTAAAATGGAGTTAAAATAGTTCAAGTTATAGCAGCAAGTGAATAACATGTAAAATTTTTTTTTGAGAAATAGCATCTTATACCGTCAACCCCACTTTGACTACGTTTGCCCACTTTTAAAATTTCTAGTAAAAAATTGTGTGCTTCTCTAACAGTAGGAGAGGGGAAACAAATTTCTAAGCTTGGGGGAAGGCTTACAGATTTGATTTATAGTGTTTATATCTTATATTTTCATATCTTTCTCTTTCAATAATAATTATAAAACTTGGTGGACAAAATTATCTAGAAAACAGGGGTAACTTTACCCACCAGGTGTTATCTATTGAAAATGTCTCCAAATTCTCATCTGAGTAATGTTAACCTTTGCAGGGAGGTAATATGAATTAACTTAAACATGAGAATGGTTGAAAAAAATGTATTTATTATAGATTATTATTTTCTTGAATTATATTTATAATAAGCACTCCTTAAATTGTCAGATTATTGTTACCTATAAAATTTCAGTAGAAAACTATGAGCACATTTATAAAAAACAATACATGCAGGTAATAGTACTCAAACTGTTTTAAAAAAATTGGTGATATCTACTTCAAAAAAGTATTTTCCGCGGCGTTCCCTTGGAGATGGAGTTTTGAACACAACGTCTATCAGAAAAATGCTGGATTCATCCAGTTTTTTAGGAACCATGAAAGATTTCCAAAATGATTGCTTTCAGTTACTTTACAAATTGGTTAGTTTCGCACTGATAAGATATCACTAGATAGAAAAACTCTTGCCTAGATCTTGTCATCAGTATAACTAACAGCGCTGATTATTTGCAAAGCACTCAGTGGCCATTTTAGTAATCACTGTTTGGCGCCGTTATTTTTTTTTTTTTTTAAATGTGCAAAAATACCCCGGTGGGTAAAGTAACCCCGGTTGACGGTACAATAAATATATAAAATTGTGTAATACGTACAGTATAATATAAAACCGTGACAAAATACCAAATAATATGTGTATTTAAATATCAAGCAAGTACATAATATAATAATAAAATAAATAACGTATTAATAAAGCCGATAAATCTGGGTGCTAATAAACATATAAAAGTACGAAATTGATATTATGTTACAGAAGACTATAACGGGCTCACTTCTATTGCATTTGTATTGTTTATTATTTTATTTAAAAAGGTACTTAAAAGCATAAATAAAGATAAAAGCATTCATTTATGTAGGAGAAATAGATAAAATACTGAGAACAAATGTAAAAATATATAATTACTAAAACTATACTTATTATTTCTGCTATAATTTATTAGTAGTTTTTTTACGATTGCTATTTAATGACGGCTTTCGCTGGTCTGTATAATAATTTTAATTACGACTAGGATTTGACTTTGACTGAAAAGAATCCCATGAGGGGTATGTATATCACTCTCGAAAGATGTAATTTTGATAAATTTAGGAAAAGCAGTGTTAATAGAATCTGCGATACGGCTCCTTACTCAACAGAATAAGATCCGTTGGGTATTATAAAACAAAAAGAGCGAATGAAGGCATCACTTGCTGGACCAACATAGAAACAGACATGAGACTGGAACTAATGAGTGAATATTGAATTATTTCTAGAAAATGGTGAATCCGCCTTGAGGTAAAAGAATTAATCAAACAATCGTGTTCCACAAGTAAGAATCTGACTGTATTAACTTATTTCTTTGTCAAACAGACCTTATATCATTAAATTTAGTTTTGAAACATGAAGGTTGTTATTTCTTCGTCAAATTAATCAATCCCATTACGTCCCCTGTTTATTTACTTGTTGACTATCCAATACCTGTATAGCCTAAATCTGCCATGATCTTATTTGTATTGAGAGTTGTGAATTTTGCCAGGCTTACTGAACAATTTTAGGGGCAAGACCTAAACAGATCGACGTAAATCTGTATATTAAATTTTTAATATCGCCGTTTTGAAATATATCTTCCTCCTGAAAAAATATGGAGAGAGGGAGAGAGAGAGGGGAGGGGGAGTGGTCAGGTTTTATGAGTTATAAAGCGATTCTCAATCAACTTTACTTCTTATCCACTCTCTTTCCCATCATATATTTCTCAGGAACAGTGATAATCTTCAAGGGCTAGCTTTATCGTGTGTGAAAAACTTTGGCATCGCAGCTGTATCCATAGCGCACCCCTTCCCACACGACCACCCAAGGCACACTACAGTGGTTTTTCAATTTATTAAAACGTTATTTTATATATAACATTAAAAAATATATTTTAAATTTATTAACAAAAAATACACTGTTTAGTACCCGTGTGTTTCCATTTATTCTAAACAAAAAAAAACTAATTTGAAATTATCCGCTATCATTCAGAATTTTATATTTCATATGCGACAATTGACCTCTGGTTTTCAGTTTGATTAGTTTCTTAAGATATTCAAGAATATGCTAAATAATATACGTTGAAATAAAGCCGAAGTTTCAGCAGCTTATGTTTTTCAATCCATTTTGGTATGTTTGGTTCATGACTCAGTTAGTTTCATAAAAAAACAATAAAAAATTGTATGGATCGACAAATTTCAGTGTTCACAATTCGTTATTAGATATATTTTAACTGATTGCTTTCGAAAGTTATCGATAGATCTGTGTGTGTGAACCAAATAAAATGAATTCAAATTCAATATAACAAACCATCGACAAATTTAAGTTTTACTTAACACGAAACCCAATGCCGTTTTTTACTTCCCGTCAACATGGTAAAAGAATCATACTCAGAAGTTAATCATACTAATTTCATTAAGAATGACCCATCTACGGTTCGTTTAATTGGTATTCAAGAAAGTCATTGTCGTCTAAACCGGTATTTTATATATATTAATTGTTAATGTAACTAAATTTGTTTTATGATAATGTGTGACTTCCTTAGTTTTGGAATAAAACTTAATTTATTAACTGTAAATAAAAAAAAATATTAGCTTAGTTTTTATACGATTTGATTGGTTTTCTTTTATTACCTAGACATTTAGTGTTTCAAATTTTAGGACATCATTTATATCTGCTTCTAAGATAAGCTGTATTATTTGTAATATTTTTCCCATTATGAGACATTGCACATTTTAGCATGTGATGTTCTTGTGTATTCTAACAAGAAAATTCTAAAAATCTAACTGTCACTAATAATAAAATAAAAAAACTCCGGAACCACTACAACCCATGAAAGGTCTGGGGTTAAGTATATGGTAGAGACTGTACTGTTTCATGGACAACGGTTCTTCAAGGAGGTGACTTGTCGTAGGTCACGCTCAACCGCCAGATTTGCCCCCCTTATTTTGGGTTCCCTATTTTTATAATGTTTTATAGAGGCTGGGTGGGCCCCAGGAGGGCCCTAAATCCTATATGATCCATCTCCCGCTGCAAACAGACTAAATAAAAGTCATGGCCTGCAGCGGGATTTGAACTATGATTCTCTACCACTGAGCCACTTCGCTCCCCGCCGTCATGATTAGAATCAATTAAATTTAGTAATTAAATACTTTAATGCGGCAACCATAATAGAATTCCAATGTTAAGATTTTGATAAATTTTTAGATACGCTATATTGGATTTAGAACTCTGAGACGTAGCTCAATATATAGATTTACAAATTCAGTGGTTCATTACCTTATCAATCATTCCGCATATAATAAAGGGCGGTACAGACTGGGTAAAATGTTCTTTGTTTCAAATATTTGAGGAAGATAATTAAAACAATTTTTTTATTTTCGGATTTATTAAAATTTTACTAAAATTTGGGTGCAAAATAATTATATACGGTAAAAAAAAGAATAGAGACATTTTAAAGAACCCCATTTAAGTCTGTAAATAAATATAGCATCAATAGGTACTCAGGAATACCCGGTTGAATAAGTTTATTATAGCAGCACATATAAAAAAAGAAAAGAAAAAAGAGAAGGAATCCTTCCTAAATCGTTGACAAAACTGACTCGTCAAGGAAAGGAAAATATTAGGGCTCATTCGTTGCTGAAGAAAATACCCTTCTAACGCTATCTGCTTGTTCAGCTTGTTTTTTATAGTAAAAAAAAAGTAAGTGTCCTCTCTAAGAGATTCTATACCTACCATACTAGCAAGATAAAATATCAATTCGCATTCCATCGATTTTTTAGCTATAAAAAATAATCCGATAAATGAGCTACCCCGCTTCGAATATTAATACGAATAAGATACGAATTTGTGGCTGAAATATTCAAAAACATGTACAGACAAAGGTTAATGGCAGACTTTAAGCTTCATATGGGTCTTTTATCTGTTTTTACTTAGCTAAGCAAGAACTTTAATAAATTGTATTTTTTTGTAGGAATTAATAAAAAGTATTTAAGGTGATTAAGTTCCAGTACCACCACCAGTGCCTTTAGCCCCCCTTTATTTCTTTCACTATTTGCACCATTCGAAGAAGTGCTTCTTCAATGTGTTTTATTAGTTTTCCTTTTAAATTCATATTTAAACCAATCGCATTTCTTATTAAATTTATGCATAGTTTTAGTTTGTAAAACCAACTTATCTGTTTCTTTAAGTCTTGTTCTGAAATTCTATGGTTTTTCATCCTTTCTAACTTTTCCTTTGTAACTTTCTTCTTTTCTTAACTCCTTTTTGCAAATAAAGTCGTCCATAATGACCTCAATGCCCAATTTGTTACTTATTCGGACCGAGCCCGATACCAGTCTTTTCATGACAAACTTCAATCCCACCTAAACCCTTGCTACTACTTAAATTCTTTATGATCATCCGAGTTGTCAGAAAAGAAACAGAAAAAGAAAACCTCGTGAGCTTCTTAGTTGAATTTCTTATTTGAGTACTATTGGGTATTTTCTGAACTTGATTTTAACCATTACCGTTATGTATCATTCCTGACATTACATTTACTTGTTGTGTTATTATAAAACATCTGTAAATTTCAAGAAATATATTTTTAGTCAATAAATTTAATATGTTAAAATAAAATAAAAAATCAGTCAATAAAAGTTTTCATAAAAAATAATGTTTTAAAGCAGACATACCATTTTGTTCACGCTACAGCCCTCAAGTTTAATAAATCTATAAGCTGTATCTTGCAAAAACACTCACTGAAACCCTACCGTTTAGTAAACGAAACAAAGGGAAAAAGTATTACGAGGTTACGGATTGTAGTATTGCTATTAATTACATCACAGTTACCTTAGCATTGAGGGGCGGTAAAATATATAATAAACTCTGTTTTCGATTTTTCACTCAAACCTGGAAAACTTTGTGACCTTGCGATGAAACTACTACACTAATTAATTGTTGACTATGTACCATGAAGTGAACTCTCTTCCTTTCTTATGGTCAGGAAGTAGTTTCCCTATCTGAATTGAAATTCAAACAAAAAAAAATAATCATGTTTTTGAATTGGCTAACATAATAATACATTGTGACTTCAAGTTTTAACATAGATAGTGACATCAGTGAAAATGTGTTTTTGTTTTCTATATTTCAGCAAAATCATATCTCTTGCGTGATCATAAAATATTTATCGATTTGATTCTTTTTCTCTTTTTTTCTCTTCCTAATTGGGAATACAATTTTTAAAAACCATTTGTTTTTTTGTATATTTTAGCTATTTTTCGGGGAAAAAACTTCCACTGCTATGTTAATGTAAATGTAATGTGATGCAATTTTGATACGACATTAAGACGTAATGGAGTGAGCTATCATTAATAATGCAATTATTGAAGTCAACTATAGTAAAACCATTTATATTATTTTCACAAAAAATACCTCCTATGTCCACAAATTTCTATTCTGACTTCTTGGACATCTTACCGAAAGCAAGAAAAAAGTTTCCACCAGTTTACTAATTATTAATGTATTTTGCATATGTTCTTCTTCCGGGATGGACCGTGTGGTGTTGGTGTTGGCGGCCAAGCTTTCGCTCATCGTGCTGTGAGCTTCTTCAGAGCTAGTCAGTAAATGAAGAGTGTTTTTTTTTTTTGTTTTTTTCAAGCCCCTGGAAAATGAAGATTCGTCTGAAACGTGTATTAATAAATTTATATTTACATATATACATCTCTTTTACTGCACCGGGTGCATTTTAAGAGGATTTTGAGGATGTTAAAGGATTGAGGTTAGGGGGTCTAACTAGGATCAGATATCCAGTGATGGGGCTCACTGGTTGTTTGAGAATGATAAATGAAGAGTGGTTGGTGGGGAAGGGGTATTTATACCTTTAGGGGCGTGGTCTCGGTCGAAGTCTGCCTTCCAATTGGCTGGCTTGTACCGAGTCCGTAGGTCGTGTTGTGTTCGGTATTGTCGCATGTGTGTGGGTGGTAGGGTAATGTGTGAGTCTTTTGTTTTATGGTAGGATACCAGTTTTCAATGAGTTTGTAACCATCTTCTTATTGAAATTATTGGTTTCTTTGATGATTTCAATGGCCTCTCTTATGGTGTGGAGATGATAATTAGTTTATTTTACCAGAATAGTTGTGATTTCGAAAGGTATTTGGTGGTTAGTGTTGTAGAAGTGTTCTGCTACAGCCGATTTTTTTCGTTTTGAAGTTTTTGACGCTAGATATGTTCCTTTATCCTTCTTTCGACAGTCCTTCCGGTTTGTCCTATGTAGGACCTTCCCACAGGAACAGGGTATTCTATAGATGCCTGGGGTACGTAGTCCTAACTTGTCTTTGGGATTCGGTAGGATGTAAGCTATTGTTTTGTCAGTGGAGAATGTGGTCTTGATGTCGTGTTTTTTTAGAATCCTGGCGATCTTTTCTGATGTAAGCAATAGTTGTCTGAGTTGTAGGTTCGTTGTCTGTTTCGTTTTTGCCTTGTTTTTTGTTGTTTCTTTTGCGTTCTACCCGGTTAATAGTTTCTTGGTCGTATCCGTTTTTCAGGTAAGCTGTTATCAAGTGTCTCTTCTCTTCAGGAAGCTGTGACGGTTCAGCTATCATTTCAGCACTTTTAAGTAGAATGTTTATGATTCCTTTTATCTGAGAAAGATGAGACTCGTGGCACAACTTACATTTCTCAAAAGATGCAGATACTACAATACCCAGATCTTCCAACCTTGAAAGAAAAGGATCTAGCCACGCATTCAAAACGCACTACTGCGATCATCTATGACATTACTAAAAGAAAGAATCAGCGAAACCCAATCGGAACTGTCCACTGTTGAGAAGCAACTGCTAAACAACCACATGCTCCTAGCACACCTGATATCAAATGAGGATTGGAAGAAGATTGACCGCCTCACCTGGAAACAAGCGGATAGCATCTACCAAAAACACACCGCCATCCAACAACGAAAATACCAGAAACTAACGACAAAGAAGACAAGCTGCACTGACTACAAGGACGCACTAAAAAAGACTGTTATTAATCTCACCAACGAAGAATTCCTACAAGAAACCATATACGTCCTCCAGAAGGGATTAAACTTCTCCATCGCTCCTAGAAATGTACCTACACAGATAATTATAACCAACATAGAAGAATGTATCAAGAATATGGACCAAAACACCTCCGAAACCATCCGGCAAGACATTAGTCACATCATACGAAAAGCCAAGTCGCCAAGACCTATCCTCTCTAAGGCGCAATACAACTCACTTACTACACTATAGAAACTAGATGACCTTCCTGTAATCCCTGATAAAGGAAACGCCACCGTTATTATGAAGACAGGCCATCCTCAACGCCAGCAAGACACTTAAAACCAAACGACTCATAATGTATTACCCAGCCACACCAAAATTATACGGACAACCTAAAATACACAAAGATGGTATCCATATGAGACCCAGAGTCAGTACCATTGGCTCGCCCACATACCACCTCTCGAAATACATCTCCGACATAATCAAAACCCACACTGGCACAACATCCGCAACTCCGAACAATTTGTAGACACGATCAAAACCATTCCTATCAACAAAGAAGACATCCTGGTAAGCTTCGAAGTCAAATCGCTCTTCGCCAAGGTGCGATTCGATGAAGCCCTGAAGCATATGAAAAATCTTCTGAACTAAGAAGAGTACCAACTGGCGGAGATATGCATGAAGAAGACATACTTCCTGTTGAATGAACAGTATTACAAACAAATAGAAGGCAAAGCCATAGGATCATCATTGAGCTCACCCCCAGCGGACCTGTACATGGAGCACTTCGAACAGAAGGCGCTCTCCACCGTAGCCCAAAAACTTGAATTTTGGTTCAGATACGTGGACGACACCTTCGCCATTTGGAAGTACAGAAGAGACGGACTGGACAGATTCTTACTCCACCTAAACAGCACCGATCATAACATACAATTCAGCATGGAGCTAAAGAAGGATGGGAAACTTCCCTTCCTGACTGTCCCGGTCGAGAAAAACGAATTACCTTGGACACCAACCGTCACAGCTTCCTGAAGAGAAGAGGCGCTTGAGAACAGCCTTCCTGACGAACGGATACGACAAAGAAACTATTTACCGGGTAGAACCCAAAAGAAAACACAAAAAAGAAACAGACAACGGACCTAAAACTCAGACAACTATTCCTTACATCAAAGGTACTTCAGAAAAGATAGCCTGAATTCTAAAGAACCACGACATTAACCCTAGACTACAAACGTTCCTCAACATACCTCAAACACAAATGTTCGTAAATTTTACGACTTTGAAGTAAATTTGTTTTTACAAAGAAATAAGACAAGATTTGTTAAAACTAATTGTTTATTAAATTAGAAAGATACATAAAATTTACAAAATTAAGATACAAATATAACATAGAGAGAGATAATATATAAAAGTTTGAACTTATTATTAAGAAAGTTTTTAAAATTTTGTTTAAAATTATTATTATTACAAACGTATTTTTAACATGATAAAATAGTAAAATAATGAAACTAGAATTAAATTTAATTAGTAGAACGTTTTATTCAAAGACTCGACCGATGTTCTTTGCAGTAAGCTCTTTTGCAAGGACAGAATGATGTGGTCATCCGACGTTTACGCGATGGGCATATGTACCAAATTGTTCGCTTCTGTCGAGTTGTGCTCGGTTCTTCTTCAGCAGATGTAGTTTTAGTACCCAAAGCTGAAGTTATCGTTAAACGTAATTCATGAGAAATGGTTGCCATATTCAACCGCTTCTTCAGCCATGGCTCTATTAATTCTTCACTCAGTTTGATCAAATAATCTATTCGATTCAGCGGTTTTTTCTTTTCTCGACATGTATTTAGATAGTAAATAATAAAAGAATTTAGTCCGGCAACATTCAGCAATCCATAAAAAATACACAATACACAAACGTTCGTCAAAATTACGAGTCTGAGTGCGTATTGTTCGGATTCCAAGAAACACAGACTTAAATTTGAACACAACACTATGCCACAACTACCCTTTGCCAGTGGTGGAAAGGTACTGAAGAGCTGGAACCGATAAGTCATGTTACTGTAGTTCCCCACCTTGTTCTGTTTATTGTAGTCGTAAAAATTACGATGTTTTGTACTCTAGGGTTAAGACCACATTCTCCACTGACAAAACAATAGCTCACATCCTACCGAACCCCAAAGACAAGTTAGGAATACGTACCCCAGGCATATACCCTGTTCCTGTGGCAATGCCTCCAGAGGACAAACCGGAAGGACTATCGAAAGAAGGATAAAGGAGCATATATCTAGCGTCAAGAACTTCAAGACAAAAAAATCGGCTGTAGCAGAACACTTCTACAACACTAACCACTACATACCTGTCGAAAACACAACTATACTGGTTAAAGAAACTAATTATCATCTCCGCACCATAAGAGAGGCCATTGAAATCATAAAAAAAAAACAATAATTTCAATAAGATGATGGTTACAAACTAATTAACCTACCACCCACACACAGGAACCCACCCAAACACAACACGACCTACGGATACGGTATAAGCCAGCCAATGGGAAGGCATACTTCGACCGAGACAACGCCCCTAAAGGTATACATACCCCTACACAACCAACCGCTCTTAATTTACCGATTAGCCCCGAAAAAGCTTACAGCACGATGAGCGAATATGTTCTTCTTCCATCCCGGAAGAAGAAAATGTATACAATATCAAAGACCACGGAAGCCTACATGAATATATTAATGTATTGCAATACCTGGAAATTCTTATAACTAATCAACTAAAATTATACATTATCTCTGGATTGAATTAGCATCAACATCATTAAACGGAATAATATTTAATTAACAATTAATTACTTTTATATTTTTATATATTACATACCGAGGAATAAATATGCATCTTGAATTGAAGAGCTATTTATTTTTATTCCATTAAATAGAATGATACGACAGTTGAAAACGAAGACTGGTTGTTGTAGGACCATCTCGGAGAGCGAAAAGTCGGATTCTTGTTGATGTTCTTAGTTGATTTGTGAGTAGTCTGCCTACTACATTTTCTTTTCATCCAATCCCAGTCTCCTCAGTCTCGAAAGGTAATTTCAGGATATCTGATATCTTCCTCCCCATAGTTTTCGCTGGTAAGGGATGCCAGTTACTTCTCACTGGCTTAAACATTCTAAAGGTGGAGTCTCGTTATATCCTAGGAAGCACGACAAAAGTTTCAATTATGTTTTAGTTTGAAACAATTAAGTGCACACAAATACTACGTTGATCCAATTTAAATATTCTAGGATGCTTTACTTGCTTTTATTTGTACAGTTGTGTGCTACGATTCCGAAACTATGTTTTCTTCTCAGAAAAAAGTGGTTGCTCCCAGGTGTTCTTGTTTCTCACAGGAGTTCTTAGAGGGCCAAATTTGTTTTTTCTTCCTTCTAATATAAATATATGGTAATTATTTCGCAGGTAGTCGCTTCGAATTGAGTCACAACAACTTTTGACTTTTCACTCGTTTCTCTTTTAAAATTTTCGAAAATATAAGTTATCACGAGCTTTGGTATGGAAAAGAGAATGTAATTATGGGTAATTAGTAGTTTTCTGTAATCATTTCATCTGTGAATGAATATTTCAACAAATAAATATTATCTATTAACTCGAAGCTACAACCTGTGGAACAGATACCAAATATTTTCTAAACAGGTTTCTTCGAAGCTTTATAACAAAGGCCAGTTAAATTTTTAATGCTATTTTCTTCTCAAGTGGACAATGAAACCAATCTGTCTACGATACTAATATTAGCAAATAAATCAGATTAGTTTTTTTTTTTTTTTTTTTTATTTAATTCAATGATATTTACAACTATAATGGTATTATATCAAGTAAATGTGCAAAAATGTAGAATATGACATGAAAACACTTGTGGAGAAACTACCCATCGATAGCACTCCAATAAAGTTCTATAGTAGATGATCTCGAGGCCATCTTCTTTTCAGGCGCCTCGGAGGGTTATCAGGAATAGTATGGGAAGCAAGCTGAGAGACTAGCGGATTCAAGTGCGTATGGAGCTTGTTATGGAAGGATAGGTATCTAGTTTGGGCCAAATCAGTAACATATGGGATATTAAGATCATGATGGATGAGTTTGTTTGTGACATAATAAGGAGCATTGAGGATTTTACGAAGGATTTTGGATTGCAAGGATTGGATACGAGATGAATTGGATGGTTTAGTAGAGCCCCAAAGCTCAACTCCGTATGCCCAAATAGGTCTGATGACTGTCATGTAAATAAGTCTTTTGTAATTAATTGGTAGCTTAGAGCGTTTGTCCAGTAAGTGTTGAAGTAGGCGAAAACGTCGAGCAGTTTCTTGTCTTTTCAGTCTTGTATGAGGATTCCAAGTGAGACTTTTATCCAGATGGAGTCCTAGGTAACGTATCTGTTCGACAGGGTTCAGTGGTGTATTATTAAACGATACAGTAGGACAGGAATTCGTAGGTTTACGACGAAGGGTGAAGGTAATTTGATGGGATTTGTTAGGATTTATTTTAATCCTCCAATTTTGACACCATTCTTGTAGGTGTGAGATATGGGATTGAAGAGATTGGGATGCAACAAATGGATCCTTATTAACTGATAACACACATGTGTCATCAGCGTAAGTAGTGAGGACAGTGCTTGGATGGGTTGGGATGTCAGCTGTATATATCGTGTATAGGATGGGCCCCAGGATACTGCCTTGGGGAACACCGGCAGACTGGGTGAAGAGGGAAGAGTAGGAACAATTATGGTTTACTTTAAAGGTTCTATTACTGAGGTAGGAACTGATAATAAGGAAGTAAGTTGAAGGTAAGAATTTACGGAGTTTGTACAGCAGTCCTGGATGCCAGACTCGCAGATTAGTTGAATAGAAATAGAATAGAAAACAAACTTTATTCTGGGAATTAGAATAACCCTTTAGAATAACATTAAAAGGTCTTTTTGGGACGCCAAGAGATGATGGAAAAGCAGTGGCGAGGAAGGAAAGCTCGAATGCCTTAGTTCTGTGGGATGGAATGTAGAGATCGAAAAGGCGAGATCTTGTTTTGTGGTGCTGGATAGAGGATTTGAATTGGAGGAGACTATAGATATATGAAGGGTGTTGCGATTTAATGGATTGGTATAGAAAAACATTAAGGAAATATTGTCTACGAATGGGTGGGAAGAGCCACTTTAACTCATTATGATGATGTGACACCCGGGAACGCCTCGGATTACCAAGGACAAATCTTAAAGCGCAGTTCATTATTCTTTTTAATCGACCCTCCAGCATTTTCGAAATTCCAGTTTGTTCAGCTTTGCCCAGGCACTGATCCTATCTAGGTCTTGCTGAATACTGGCGAACGCAAATGATAGCTCAGAAGGAGGAAATGATAAATAGATTTGGAAGTCGTCAGCACATAGATGGTAGGGACAGTGGTTAACAGATTTAGGAAGATCGTTGATGTAACAGTTGAAAAGGAGATGAGAGATGCTTGAGTCACACCTGAGGATAGAGTGAGGAAAGGGGAAAAGGGTTGGTTGGGCATAGAAACCGCTTGGGTTCTGTCAGGGAGGAAGGTTTGGAACCATAGTATAGAGCTGTTGGAAAAGGGCAATGACTTTAGTTTGCAAAAAAGGATAAAATGGTCCAAGGAATTGAAAGCTTTGGAAATTCCAGTAAGATTAGCACGGCTAGATTTTTGTTGTCCATGGCTTTATGTGAGTCAGTAGTGAAGGGCAGATTGAGTGGAACAACCAGAACAAAAACCAGATGGAAGCGGATCAAAGAGTTTGGACTGATCGAGAAAATTTGATATTTGAGACTGGACTATTCTTTCGAGAGGATTGGAAATGTTGGGAAGTATAGAGGTCGGCCGGTAGTCTTTGGGAGATACTGAGGTAAAGGTTTTATTTATAGGATGGACTAGGGCTTTTTTTCCAAGAAGTCCGGAATACTGCGTTTTGTTGTGAGAAATTATAAATGAAAAGTAGGACAGGTGGGATATCGATGAGGCATAGTTTGAGTAGTTTGATAGGTATCTCGTCATAGCCAGTAGAACTGGATCGGGATTTGAGAACGGAGGAAAAAATATCGTTAGGTGAAATGTCTAAGAAATAAAAATTGTCGGGGGTGAAATATGGCGTTAGTGAAAAGACGGAGGAGGAAGATTTTTTTGTGTTAATTAAGGCGGCCAAAAAATACGAGTGCATTTCATCGGGAGAAGCAGGAAAGGCTCTGAAGGATGTTGGATTGCAGAGGGAGAGTTTTCGGAGGAGTTGCCATTTAGATTTAGGATCGGGAGTAGTGGAAAGGGCTTCGTGGAAATATTTGGATTTTGCTTGTCTGATTGTAGACTGTGTCAAATTGCGAAGAGCCCTGAACGCTTGGTAGTCATCTGTAAGCCTGGTGCATCTAAAGCGTCTAGGGGCAGCATCACGTTTCCTTTCCAGGTCTTTAATTTTTTGACACATCCAAGGAGCAGGATGGCGACGGAAGGTTAAAGTTTTGAGTGGGCCATGGGTATCCAGGATCCTTTTGAGATTGGCAGTGAGTATGTCGACCATTGAATCGGCGGTGGTACAGGAATAAATTTGGTTCCAATTCGGTATTTTGAGGGAAAGAGATAAATATTCAGGAGTAAGTCCATTTAGGTTGTGAAAAGTCATTGTTTTCGGTAGGATTTCTGGAGTTTGGTTATTGTATGAAATTTGGATTAAACCATGAGAGGACAAAAATGGGGCAGGTAATTGTGAGGAAGAAAGGAGTCTCTGCGAGGAGTCAATGATGAACAAATTTAACCAGGTGTCAGATAGGAGAAGGTGATGGGTGGAAGAGAATGGAACAATGAAGAGGTGTAGAGAGTAAAAAAGGTTTATAAGGTACAGTTTATCATTGGATTGGACCAGGAGGTCGGTATTAAAGTCACCGGAGATTATGATGCGGTTGTAAAGAGGAACATGGTTGTAAAGGACTGACTCAAAGATAGAATCAAAAGGGACCAAAGGGCGATACTACGACGTGTAGGAGAGGATTTGAGTTTCATGCAATTTCGACGAAAAGGAATTCTATGTGAGGGAAATTGGACGCAGGTGAAGAATCTAGGATACGTGATCTCAGGGAGTGAACGTAAAGACCTACACCTCCACCCGTCCGCCACCTAGTTGGACACCTAGTTGGACTAGGTGAAGTTATAATATATGTTTATAATTTTTTTTTGTGAATATTTTAATATATTAACTAATTGTAAATATTTACAACCTTCTAATCCTCAAAGGCCCGGTTCAGTGAAGAGCTAGACAGAGTAAATGGGATAAGAGTAAAAGTAGGCTGGAACCGTAAGAGCCCCCTTAGCCAGCTGACTACTTAACAATTCCCTATGTAGGAAGGATGCCCCAAACAGATGTATTTACATGATTCCTTACCCCTCCAGCATAAATGATTCATGAAAGAGCAATGCCATACAGGGTCCTCTTGCCTTGAAGGTAGGTCGGTGTTATGTAACCCTTTAAATTTCAGGATGTGAAATTGCTTCTTTCTCGGCTCGTGTGTTAACGTAAATGAATTCCTAACTCTTGGTCGATAAAGTGTCTGGATCTGACAGTCGCTGCTATTTGTCATTGTAAAATATGAGGCGTATGACAATGAAGGAAAAATATGTAGAAATCTTTGAAAATGGTGAAGGCAAGAGAAAATTTCGTTCTGTCATTTTAACGTTGACAAATTGCTTTTCAGTAAGCTGCTTTCAGACCGGCCTGCCTTTTTAATTACAGGTCTCAACCGGTTATGTTATTTCATTCCATCCATCTGAGATAGTTGTATGGACTTTAAATTTGTATTTTCTTATAATAATTAAAATTATTAAGTATTTATAATTTTAGTTGTTTTTTACTTAATCTAATATAAATTCATTATTTAATATAATATTTATAATATATTAACCTATTAAAAATAACCTTAATATATTAATTTAACTAAGTCGTTTATAGCATAAATTAGTTCCCTCTTCTTGTTCTAAACGTACCTTTAACCTTTGTATGTTGGCAATTATTACGTCATATATTACTGACCACTACGCGAAAATGGACTACCGTACTTAATCCTGTCCATTGCCTCAGATTTTTCCACCAGGAATGACTCCTGGGACTTGGACCTCTCGTTCCTTTGAGAGGTCTATATGATTAACTACAGTAAGAGGTACTTTTCATTTCGTATAACATAGTATGGCAATTTATATATTTTAATGCAGTGGAATATTTCGAGGGACTTATATATATTCGTTGCTGCATGTTTCGTTGATGACGCAGTGCACCCATGATATGACCATACGCCGTTAACATCACCACAACTATTAATGATTTTTAACACCAGCTTGGTTCTTTTTGTCTGGTCTAGTTGAAATATTGTGACATACATTCTTTTGTTAATTTATTTTTAATTTTAATAAATTAATTGGAATAACAGTTAATAACATGAAATGACCCCCTCGTAGCTGATATCAATAAAAATAAAATATAATAAGAAAAAAAGGTGATGCAAAATAAGAGATATTATATTATATTATACAGACTTATATCAATGAAAATAAGACATTTAATCACAGATTATAGTTGATTAATCGGAAATATTACATTACTCGAAATTCTAATAAATTTTTCCGCTGATAGAATGGTAAACGAGAACTACGAATCAACATAAAAATCGTCTATAAATTTTTTTCTTAACATATTTATTAATAAATAATACATTTTAGTATAAATAAGTAATAAATTATAAATAGTAACGCTTGATGTGGTACAGGGTAAGTTTTTTTTATTCATGATCACTTTCTGAACTTATTATTTAAATATAGTTACTCATGTATCATCATGTAGACCTTAAGCAACTATTTGCTGCTACTGTTTACGATTTACACTTGAATAAAGCAACATATAGATAGCGTAATCAAAACTTGCTATAGACAGCGTAAACAAAACCCATGTGTTTACATCGACATGTGTCTTAAACTTAAGGATAAGAAATATAAAACTAAACATATGACTAATTAATTTCTAAATTAAATGAACTGTTATTTGAACGTGGTATCACTCTCCATTTTGGATTTTAATAAAAGTTTATCTTTTAAATGATTTTAATGATTATTATTTCGCTATAATATCTAAAAGGTGTATATTGTTTAAAACGGCATTCTTTCCTAAGTGCTATGCGATAAAATAATCTGCCCGTTTGCCCTTATTTTTAAAGTAATGGAAACCTTTAGATTTCGTGAATATGAGAAAATGGACATACCGATTTCGAAATTAAAAGCTCAAATTATTCTAAATAATAATGAACAAACGTTCTAATTATAATGTTTCCTGGAAAAAATTATTTCTGATAAAATAGGTTTAATTTTTTATGTTAAAACAAAGCTTGTATAAGGTCGCAATATTATACGGCCTGGAGATGTTATATAACTTGATATTAATATAAGAAAAAAAAACATTCAAGGTGCTTGAATATTGGACTAATGGTTTTCATTAATTCTGTTACAGGTCATGGAGAAAAATGTGGACTTCCAAATACAACGTTTTATATTTTTCGTAAAGTGCTAGAGAGATATTTGAACTGAAGTTCTTTCTAATTTGGGTCGTTTAAAGTTTTTACAGACTAAATAATAAGTGAGTGTATTTAATTTTTTGTTTACAATTGTGTTCTTAGATATGTAAAGATCGGTAAACGTAAAGACGATATTGTATTCGTTTGCTAAATCCTTATAACTAGACCCTTGTTATATAACATTTTACCCGATCGTAGAGGTTGCACAGTGAACCCTAAGAATGGTAGTATGACGACTAGCTAGGGAATGGAGGGTAAGGGAGGGAACTTGATCGCGCCCTTGGTCCACAACTTCAGCTGCTCCAAGACCTTGCCGGCCCACATCAGCGTGGGTTCTGTCATCCAGGCGACCTTCATACTCCTCTTGTCGGCTGGCATCTTCTTCGCCAACATCCTCGTCATCCTGGTCGTCAACAGCCAGAGGTACTCTAAATACATCCATCAGCAGGTGAGTTGGTATTGACTTCTTTATTATATAATTCTATTCGGCATGCATTAATTATAACTTTATGCAACAATAAATACTTCTTCCAACTGATACAATTACTTCATTTCATATCTTTATTTCCACCTGTGAGTAGGGGACAGAGGAACAAATGTGCTATGGCAAGGATAATTATGGCATGTAAGGCTTAGTCCCTTGAAGGAGGGGATTTATCTGGAACAGTTTTTTGTGACAATAATTTTAAAAGAGTTCTATGTATCATACAAGCTAAATAAGTTACAATAAGAATTAAGAATTGTCAGAGAAAAAGTATAATAGGAATAATAAGAATTTTTCATGATCAACTACAATGATATTGAAAAGAAAAGATATGTCCAGGACCGAGAGTCGAACCCGGGTCGTCCAGATAGCTGGTCTGGAACTCTACCATTTGAGCTATCCAGGCCCAACCAAGTATGACCCGCATCTCGGTCGTGGTCATATCCTTTTTTTTTCACTGATCCCAAGTCCCCACTTTCTCGCATTTTTGCGATGTATACGAGCGGAAGAATTTTCTTTGAACATTATTTTAATTTGGATCTTGTTGACTTACGTCATTATAATTTATTGTATTTTATTTGTTATTAATTGCATTAATTTTTAAATATTTTTATTTGAAAAGAAAAGATATGTCCAGGATCGGGACTCTTTTCAAATAAAATACAATAAATTATAATAATTATAATTAAAACAAGATCCAAATTAAAATAATGTTCAAAGAACATTCTTCCCTACGTATACATCGCAAAAATGCGAGAACGCGGGGACTTGGGATCAGTGACAAGAAAAGATATGACCACAACCGAAAAGCGTGCTTGATTGGGCCAGGATAGCTCAAATGGTAGAGTTCCAGACTAGCTATCTGGACGACTCGGGTTCGAGTCCCGGTCCTGGACATAATAGAACTGATGAAACTTATAAATTTTTTATAATAATGCTATTTTATATTTTCGTTTATCTTAAATATAAGTTATAAAAAAAAAAAAAAATACGGGAAAATGTCAAAATATACAATTAGATAGAATCATTAGTTATAAAAATGTTATCCTAATGAACATATGAATAGCAATAAAATAACCATTCATACAATTTATTTAAATTTTTCTGGATCCTAATATCAAACCTGAACGTTGAGCATGCCTTAGCAAATATCGGTTCCCTGCGATTGCTCTAGAATCTCTACGACGTGCTGAAACCAAACCCTCCGAAGGTTGTATTCATTCAGGTTACTCGATTTTTACTACGATAACGTAGTAAAAAAAAATCCTTTTTATTTTATGATTTTTCTACAGTTCCGATAATACTTACAATATATACAAACAGATACATGTATAATATTCTTTAGGTATTGTATAGTGGTATTTTAAAGATGGTCCCAAGGACTGCTGTGGTGGTGTTTTCGGTGAAACTGTCGTTTTTCACTGTCAAAGAAAGATCAATCTTCCTGTAGTTCTAAAGGGGGGAGGGGTTGACCGAATGAGGCCAGATGTCTGTTCATTGAAACTCAAAGTTAGAAGATGGGGTTGAGATACACTGGTCTTAGCTTTCCACTCTAAAATTTCTTAGTTTATGGGCTCTTCTCTAGCTAGCTCAAGTGATTCTACGATAATGTCTGTTTCCAAACGGACGCACGAGAATATTAGAGGAGTTCTGGGTATGGCTAAGGGCATCTTAGTTGGAGCGTGAGATGTAAGAGTTGCTAAAAAAGCTGTTTACACCTTGTGAACTCCTCAAGAGTTGGATTACGAAAATAATAAAAATGATGTAAGTAAATATGCTGCTATCCAGTGAAAGCGGTAGAATTTCATGATAAGCTTCTTGCAGCATAAACTGACAAAAAATAAAAAGAGTGTGAGTTTGGTTGAAATCAAAAAATATTTTCTCTTTTACTATATCCAAAGGATAGCGTGGATGCTCAGAAGTAGAGTGCTGGTTACCATGCCGAAAGTACCGGGTTTGAGTCCGTCTTTGGCAGATTAATTTCTTTAATCGTTTAACAGCCGGAAATAGATTCTGAAGACCCTCCTGGGGCTCATCCAGCTTCAATAAAGTTGATACCGTTAATAGGCGGAAAAACCTGGCGATTGAGCGTGATCTTGGACAAATCGCCTCCCTCCACAAACGTTGTCCTAAAACAGTAAAATCTCTAACAAGTACTGAATCCAATACCCTTCAAGGGTTGCAGTGGTACTTTTTTTGTTTTTATTATATTCCTTATCTATTTAATTTATATTTCAAGATGACACCCAGGGTTTCCGCTAAAAGAGAGGTCCGTGTGAGCAAAATAAGATTGAAATACTCTTCAGGTCATGAACCCATTATGTACCACGTCGAAACAATTCAGTGATTATTACAACTAACACTTAACACCGCTTGTTAATAGTATTTAGTAAAAGTAAAGCAATTGTAATGTTTATAATAATTTCAGAATGTTTTCATAATATGGTTTAATATTCAGAATAGTAATTTGTATGTTAAAACATTGATATCTTAGCAGTTCATCCTACTTTAAATTAATATATTTCTATTCTGACGAGTAAAAGAAAGTCTTAATATAATAAATAGCACTCGGACCAAACGTATTGCTTTCTATTTTCAAAAATGCAAACGTGTGTGGTTGGTAGAAAGTGCAAGCATGACCCCTCCAGGATTATCCTCCTTCAAGTGGTAAAGAAGTTGGTTTTTTTGGTTGGCATTTACTTTTTATTGGAGCGCTCCCCCTTGCCCCCCCCCCTCATCCTCCCTGCCTTGGAATAAAACGGGATCGAATGCTGAGGAAGTTAGAAAAGAAAAAGAAACAAAAAGAAAGAGGAAGAAAAAGTTGGAAGAGAAAAAACAGAAAAGATATCCTCGCCATGTATATAATTTCTCTAGGCTAATCCTATTCAATTAACATTACACAATAAGCAGAACTCTAAATTAGAAAAAAATAACTCTTTTTATAATTTACTGGAAGAATAAAACTAATGATACTGATAGTAACTCAAGAAACTAGGAACATAAAAAGTATTTAATTGCCTGTGGATTTATTGCGCCTCCGTTTAACTATTTTTATTCCTGCTTTTTTATGGAATAACATAAATAAGATTACCATCACATACTACAATGAAACATAAAGAAAAAAGGACCGTACATCCTGAACGAAGATGTAGAATATTTTATGTTCTACATTGCTGATTTTGAATAAAAATTATAGCGCACTGTCATTACCGCTCTTTTTAAATTAAACCAACTATTTTTATCTAAATCATCAAACATGTACTAAAGAGTAAATACAGATTGAAATCGTGAATACCATCAATTGAAATTCATTAGAGCTTAAAATCATCAATATTTCCTAGTTCAATAAACATTTAATTGAATCTTTAATGATTCACTAACATTTAATTTATAATTAAAGGTATTTAGGATATGATAATATTTATATAACTTACAACTCTGACTATTCTCTAGAACACTGCTTGATGAACATTCAAGATGATGGTTTCATTTCTAACACCAAAGCGTTAATACTTCCTAACGTTTTCGACCGTATTGGTCTATAATTACTACAACAATTCTAGCCGTGTGTAGCTTTTATCAATACTTTTTGTGTCTGGAAGATTACGGAGTACTCATGTGGTCCCTGTTTATTTGTTCCTACCAACGAATTCTTACTTCACGGTATTATGATTTATATCGGTATTACCTCTTTCGTTACAATTAGTTACTATTCTTCACATATTTAGGTGATGAATCATAGCTACATTATTATGCCTGATTATTTATTCCGTTTCACTTCGCACCCATTTGCCATATGTTGAACAAACCCCGTTCGTTTTTTAAGGTTTCTTGCTGGATTTGAAAGGGAAAAAATATTCAATTATAAAAAAATGAATATAACAAAAATCATTAATTATTATGATATAAAAGTAAGTTAATTTGTAGATTGAATTTACTTATTTAATAAAATTAAAGGTAACTTTATTGATATTATTGATGCAGTATGGCCGGCTTTCTTTTGCACCATAAATTATTCAATAAATAAAACATGAAATCTATTAGTAAATAAATGACAAAATATTAAAGTGTGAATAGAAGAGTGAAGCCAAAGGAAAGTGGTTATTGATTAGCTTCTGTCCCTCGTTTATTTATTTTTTTCTAAAATTATTTGTATATTTCTCAATAATTGAATCGGTCATTAGAGAAACACCTCACCCAAAAAAGTAAACTTTCGGGAAGTCAAAAAAAACTCAGCTGGCCCATAATTTAACATCATATATTTTTTGACTTTTTTAATATGTTTCTAGAGGGGTTTGGTAAACTAATTCTACCAAACTAAAATTTTATTTTTTTTATTTTGATATTTAAACAAATTATAAACGTTGTTGGAGATGTGTTGTTTCTCAAATGACTGACTAAATGACTTTTCATATATATATATATATATATATATATATATATATATATATATATATGCATATAAAAATATACACATTTTCCAAACTTGCGTATTGGAATTGTCTAGCCTTCACCAACAATTTAATATGTCTAAATAATTTTTGCCAAAATGGACAATAGGTGTTTCTCAAATGACTGATTCAATTAATTTTTTTTCAGATCATAGGAAAAGTGTGCCAATGAAATTGGTATAATTTTAATTAAAGGCTACCTTTTATTTAAATAAAATTTTAGTCCTATTTCACAGTAGAAACATTATTCATCTCAAAACCTTTACACTCACAACTATTTCCATTTACAAAATAACTTGGCTTTTATTTAATAACTTTCTGACTTCTTGTTCCCATTCATACTCAACCAAAGCTCTCTAGTATTTCTCAAGCTTCAATCAAACCATTCAGTCCGTAGGGCTTATTCAAATGAGCTAAAGAAAGGGCCCTATTTTGAATCTGGTTCTTTAAATGGAATTTTAGATGTTTTGTAAAAATAATTATTTATTTTTATATAAAAATAAGTGTCATTATCTGCTTTGCCAAATAAAAAAATGTGTGTGTGGAAGAATAATCCGCACCTAAATAAAATAAACCTTCTATCCGAGCAGATTTGCCGGCTCTGAAGAAAAAAGCCAGACAGTTTTAATTAGACGGAAATTTCCCAAAATACAAACAATTGAAGCTAGAAAATGAAAAGAAAAATAATCTTGAAGTAAATTCAATCATGAATAAATGATAAATGTATATTGTAAAAATAAAGGAGAAAACAATTACAAACAAATATCAATGTGCACAACTAAACCTAGGAAGAAACAAAAAAGTTATTTAAAAACTAAAGCAAAAAAAATTATGAAAAAGAAAATGCACTGAGCTCTTATATACAGTTAATTATTTATACAAGATAAAATTAAATTAACTAATTTACTAGAAAGGGTGATCCTTAAAACAAAAAAATAACCTTGTTCTCTGAATCAACTGATAAACTAAAAAAAACGAATTCTTGAAAATAGATAGTGATGATTGACCGATAAGTCCCTGGTGAGATAAACAAAGAAGTTTTAATGTTGAAGCTTGGCTGCGTAGAAGGTGGTGAGTGTGGCGACAAAAATGAAATGTTCAGGAACAACCTTCTCGAACAACTGTCTTGTGACTGATTTGTTTTGTTTTTTACACATCACAATAATTTGATATTTCAACAGATGTTTTAAATACAATGTGAATATTAAATTACTATCTAAATTCTTTTTTTTTCTTTTAATAAATTTTATTATTGTCGTAATTATATTAAACCAAAAATATCTGACTTCTAATTAATATTACAAAATATTCGTATTGAATGTTAGAAAAAAAAAACCACCGATACCCAACAGTGGGTAAGTGTGAATGTATGCTTTATTGTGATACTGGATCTTGTTCAGACTCGACGCCGATAATATTTTGTAAGTGAGAAAACAAAATGAAACTGAAAGAAAAATGTTAATTAATTTACATCAAGCAATTTTAAAAAGCCTCTTTTTATGCTACATTGCTATCTTTGAGGAAGAAAATTATTAGCTTAGAATTGCCATACAGTAGTCCGAGTCCAGTGATAGCTAGGAATGCAATTTGTTAGGGAACCGAAGTCATTTAGTGTGGTTTCTACCCTAGGGTCTGTGGTTTGGTGGTGGGCATACAATTAGGTATAGAGTAGATAAACGTAAAGCCCCATCAACATATTAACCTAGTCAGTTCACTATTTTGGATTCTTAATGATATATGTATAAAATACTGACTAAGAAAACATTTTTTTAATTATCACTTTTTTGTTTCAAAAACTGCATGTATTTAAGATGTGTTTACACTACAATTGTAGGTTACATTTACAAGACATGTATATATATATATATATATATATATATATATATATATATATATATATATATATATATATATATGTATATATACTATATCTCTAATATTAATAGAAGGAAAGATCTCTATTTCAAACTATTTCAAAGACAGGCAGGCTTGTATTGTAACACCTCATTGTCAACTACGAAAATCACAGGCTCTAGGAACTCCGCAGGGGTATGCACTATCTCCGTTACTGTGGAATATAATTGTAAATGGATTATTGAAAAGAGATTATCCGCAAAGCGTAGCTGTGCAGGCGTTTGCGGACGACATAATTTTACTTACACAAGATGACATTACTCGAAAACTTCAAGAATTAATAGATGAGTACACACAAATAATTGACAACTGGGCTAACGAAAACAAACTAACTTTCAATACTATAGAAACTACATATATGATTTTCACCAGATCAAGGACTTTACCAACTTTACAGGTACAAATTCAAGGACAGCTTCTACAACAAATAAATAGACTAAAAATATTTAGGAAATAACATTGGACCCAAAACTAAGATGGAACGTACATATTGATAGACTAAAATACTGAGACTTACCAATAACTTAACGATAGCAGGTAGGAATACATGGGGACTGAAATCTGAAGCATTAAAGATACTGTACAAAGGAGCCATACTACCAATGCTAGCATACGCTATTAACATCTGGCACACAGGACTGCAGAGAAAATACAATTTACGGAAACTACGACGTGTGCAGAAATTAATGACAATCAAAATGGTGAAAGGTTTCAAGACAGTGTCTTACGAAGCCGCCTGTGTACATGCAAAATTGATCCCCATTGACTTGATCGCTCAACAGTACAATACACTGTAAACCTTACTTCGGATCAACCAAGACTGTGACGGGATACTAGCAGATGACGTTGAATGACCTATTAACTATAGACACTTGAAGCACCATGCACATTTCGCAGAAATTAATCAACTTACAAAACAAGATCAAGCTGAAGTAGAGATCTACACAGACGGTGGTGAAGATTGTGAAAATGTGATATGTGCAGCGGTAATTTTTGAAGATGGTGTACTGACTGACGTAAAGAAATACAGAATTGGACCTGATTGCACAAACAATCAAGCTGAACAATACGCTATACTGAAAATACTAGATTATATAAAGACATTTAATTTCCACAGGACATCTATTTGCATACTGACCGACAGCCAAATTACGTTGTTCAAACTCAACAATCGTAAAATAGATGAACCATTGATTGAAGAAACTAGAACTACTTTGGTCCACTTACAAAATAAAGGATACAAAATTAATTTCAGGTGGGTGAAAGCGCACTGTGGCAACGTGGGTAACGAGTTAGCTGATAAGGCTGCTAAGTCGGCTCCCAGAGACGCCTCACTTCCGTTAGTTTACAGTAAATTTACTAAGACTTGAAACACAGACAGTTACAAACATGGATCAGTGGCAAGGCTCATGGAATATGACAACTAAAGGACAACATCTAAAGGTATACATAACTGACTTACAAGAATATTATAGGAAAAATTAAATAACAACTGACTTCTACCTCACACAAATGTTGACAGGACATGACCGACAAAATCCTACTTGTATAAATTTAAATTTACGGACAATAAGGCATGCCCAAGTGACTTTACAATCGAACAAACTTACTTACACCTAATATATGACTGCAGACTAACGGACGAACCAAGGACTAAACTTATCAACCATATGACGCAGAAGGACAGCAGGCCAATCAGTGTTAAGGACTGCAAGTATTTTCAATCGTTCAAGAAATTTGACGAAGCATAGGTGAAAAAAGAATTTTTGGTTTTGTTTTTCTTTTAATTGCTTTGTTTGTAGTATTTTGTGTTTATTTACCATGTTTTTTTCATTTTCTATTAGTATGTGATAATATTTATGTTTCAACTTGTTTAATGTATATTAGGTACAATATTTTTTTTTCCCCTTCAATTACCTTATTTGTTGTAATTTTGTGCTTATTTACGTTTTCTTATTTGCTTTTTTTAATCAGTGATAATACTGTTACGGGCTACTGGGTGTAAAATTGACTAAACTATTACTTAATTCAAGATACTAATATTTATTAACAAATTGAAAAGAATACAATGAGATTATTTAAAACAATTAAATTATTAAACTAATATCAATTTACAATAACTATATTCTACAGATTATAACCTAGTCCTAACTGTTATCTAATTACTTAAATAATATACAAATAATCTAAGATATTGCTAATACTGAATAACTAAACTATTTATATAAATTTGTACAAATACAATAGTATTACACTATAGTTTACAATTACAAATTAACACTTACAGTTCGCTAATTAAAGTCCACCGACCGTAAGACTCTCCAAATATGACAAACTGACACACAGTTTATTACACTTATTACACGGCCACTAAATGTCACTGTTGCTCACTTAGCACTTATTACAGACTGATACTAAATGATACTCACTCGGCCGAAACAGCTGGCCTTTTTATATAGGCAAGGTAGCCCGGGGTGGGGCATTTCGCGGAAGAAGATAGAGAGCCGTCCAGGCCGATCCAGAAAGTTCTACACGTTCTTTGATCCCTTCCGCTTAATCCCACAGCTCGTCTAATCCTCTCAGCCGGTCCTTCTTCCCTCCCTGACCGTAACAATTCTATAGTTTCAACTGGTGTAATAGTTATTATGCTCAATAATTTTATGTTTCAGTTTTGTTTTAATTTTATATTTTCAATTTAGCTTTAAGTTTTATTAGTTATTAAAACGAAAAATGTAAAACATTGGAAAAAAAAATATGAAAATACAATTGTATGTAATGTACTATAGATGTAGGGAACATGCAGAGCAATAAACGTCCTTCAGGTAGGGCTACTGCGTGAAGGGAAAAAGTATTTTTAAAAAAATGTATGTATATATATATATATATATATATATATATATATATATATATATATATATATATATATATCTATATATATATATATATATATATATATATTATGTGTGTGTGTGTGTGTCTTGTATATGTACCTAAAATTGTAGTGTAAACACATCTTAGATAAATGGAGTTTTTGAAACAAAAAAATGATTATCAAAAAATGTTAACTATTTCTTAGTCAGTTTTTTAGGTATCATTAAGAATCCAAAATGGTGAACTGACTCTCTCTCTCTCTCTATATATATATATATATATACGAGTATATACAGCAGAAATATAAATTCTTCTTTAACCTGGGGTAAATCTATGTTTCACAATAGATGAGTCCGCGGATGGCGGGTTCTCAAAACCGGCACAAGGCGGCTGACTTTATACAGACCAAGCAGGGAGGAGCCGCTTTACAGGTTAAGGTGAAGGGAGAAAGAAGAAAGAGGAAGAGGAAGGAAGAAATGGAAGTGGGTTTGGACTACACAGTCCTGCCCCTACCCTCGGCCAATTGGAGCACGTCGACCAATGGGACACCGCCTTGCCACCTTCCAAGGCTGGGAGGGGGCACTATATCTCTAAAGAGTGGGTTACTACACGCCTTCAGCCCATCAAAAAATTGTATGTGCCTCCGGCTGATGTAGTCAGGTATGGACGGGAGTTTGAGCTCCTCTCTGACTTTAACGTTACGCGCCCTTTGTAGCGACGTGCCTTTAACTGTACGTCTCAGGATGGAGTTCTGGAACTGCTGTAGGCTCTTTAAGGTGGATTTATATACGCGCTTTAGGAGCGGTTTAACATGAATCAGTGTTGGCCTAATTACTGACTTATATATCTGGCACTTAGGTCTTAGCGAAAGTGGCTTACTTCAGGATACCTTTAGCCTCCACCTGAAGTGATTCGCGAAGGTGAAATGCCTATCGAGAGTGACGCCAAGGTTAAGGATTGAGTTCGATAAACGACGGTCTTCATCTTTGGTTAGGAAGGTTGTCGGTTGGCACTTCTTACCTTTTTAATCACCTTGATACAAAAGATTCAAGTTAAGCTGAATTATTTAAATCTGGAGTATCAAATTCGTGGGAAACAAAGACTTCTTTTCCGTAACTTTTTCATAATTATTATAAGAGATAGTGTTAATACAAAGCGCCATTTAAACGCTTTAAAAGCTTCAATTACCAAACGATCGAAAAATCATTCAAGTTTGGTGGTGGATTCAACTATTAAATAATTTCGTTGTATACACATTAGTTACTACTCTTTTTATATTACAAAAAATGAACGTTTCAACAGACATGTATAACATAAACTTCGAAATTTCAGTTGAAAAGTTTATTTCTTGGTGAAATGATTACCGAAATATACAGATTTCCCATTATTACACTCTTTTTTCATACTCACGATTTTTTTTCGAGATTATTAAAAAGGAATGATAGGTTGAAACTCTTTACTTAACTCGGAGTTACAGCCTGCGAAACTAATACCTGTATGTTTTTTGAATGATGAAATACAATGTAAATAAGGTGCAATTTAGTTTCCTCAGAATCTTCTACAGGTAAAATATTGATCGTTCTCGTTTTAAAGTGAAAATTATGTACAGAGATATGGAGTAATTATTCTTTCCATTAATGTGGAAGCAATATTTTGACATATCTTCTGTAGCGATACTATTTAGAGGTAGTCTAGCATTAATTTAATCATATTTATGTAGTTGTTCATTAATATTTTAAAAATTTACACTTTTTTTAATAGGTAATTAATATATTGATGTGTGGTAGCTTAGTGGCAGAGCGCTGTGATGCCGTACATTCGGCCCAGGGTTCAAATCCGGCTGTGGCAGATGAAGTATTTAATCGAATACCCTTTGGGATCTGAAGACCCTCCTCGGGCCCGGCCTGTATCAAGTGGATACCCTCAATTGGGAAAAATATGGTGTTTGAGAGTCATCTAGCGCAAATCACCTCTCTGCACAACCTTTGCCCTTGAAACAATACATTCCCTACCATGAACTGAGCCCAAGACCCCCCCCCCCCCCATGGATAGTAGTTGTAAAGGTAATAGAAATTATTTTGGATTCATAAGTGCTTTTAAGAGATACGATTTCGAATCAGGAAAAAACATTGTTTAAATATGTATTATGTGATTACTTGGAAAATTATTTATTAAAGACCACAAACTTGAAGCTGAGGATCATGATCAAGTTTGTCATTCCTTGTCAAGTCTTGTGAAATAGATGTATACAAATATTATTCTGAAGTTACATTTGGAATAACATCTTTAAAGCCAATGGTATTTATAAACCATATAGACCAAATCCGGGCTCCTGATAAGCTGATTAAACTGTGAGCCCCTTGGTTTCTCTCTACTATGCATTCACATTGGTTTTCATAATTGTATTCCAATTTTATACTTGTTTCGTTACCCACTAGTCTGCTAATTAAAATAAGAGTACTCTCATGGTATTATTTTGAGGTATTGATTATTTCGTTTAAAATAAAATCATACAAAATAAAAACAATCATAAAAAAAAATCGTTTTGTAGGTAAACAAATTTATAATTAATAAGAAAAATGTCTTTATTTATTTCATTTCATTCCATATATTGAAACTACATAGTTCTTAAATCGAGATATTGGAATAAGATGTAACTTTTTTTATTTTTTTGAATTAATAAACTCCATTTAAAGTAAAAAAAACGGTGCTATATTTAAGTTTTAGAAATATTTATAATTTAACTGATCAGGCACGAAATAAGACTAAAAATAAATTGGTACTACGATCCGTTCCTAGACAACACTGATAAAATTTTACTCTCTCTAATACTTTTTTATATAATGGAGAGACTATGCCTTGCTGAAAATGAGGTTAAATATTTCTAAATTGCTATTTCTCCAACAGAGCATTGCAGAATTAATCGATAGTTGGGAAATGAATTAAATGATTCCTCAGTTAAATTGTATTAATACTTGCAGTAATTAATTCATTTAATCTGATCCAAGTAATAATGAATTTATTTGCAAGAACAGGGAACAACATTTAAATCGACGTGGCTCCATTGTTACTGAATACAATAGCCAAGGCCCGGCTAAGATTGTTCGTATTGCCCCATCGTAATGCCCAAGAGGAATTTCTAATGGAATTCATTTGTCTCTCCATTCTAATTTTTTTTCTGGATAATTTCATAATGAATAACTCAGAATGAATTTTAATGTGATCAAATAATTTTTTTTTTCATTTGTAAAAAAATTCAAAAGTTATCTCATTTATTTCTTATCATAAGGAAAAGGAACGACAATTGTTACAGAATGACACTAAATATTGCAAAAACTTTTCCTTTGCTGTCAACAATTTTGCAATTAAAATTGACAAAGACTATGTATGTTCTCTAAAAACTGTGTACGTTATCTCTGGCTATATTTGGACAAAGAAGATTTAAAATAAAAAACTGACAAGAAGCTAAAAAACCAACTATCACATCTTCTGGACTACACATCTTTACTTGTTCACTTGACTTTCGCAACAAACTACTAATCTATAACTCGATTCCAAAACGTATTATTATTTAGCTGTATGGGGCAGAAAGATGGTGTTCACACAACCCAATCCAAAGTTCTACGAAAAATTGTAAATACTACTTGGCTTATTTCGAATACCATTATACCCAGCGACATGAACATTTTCACTGTAAAATTATAAAATAACGTTTAAAACAAATACATATCTCATTCTTCTACGCATTATCAAAATCCTCTTATTCTTTCTCATGTTTACTCCCTGTTACCTGCAATTCCAATGAAGAGAATAATAGTCAATGGTTCAAAAACCAATTATCAGTTATTGAAAATTTCATATTCCTGCATAGCAAGAAGAAAAAAATATTGAGATCAAATTTACTGGATGCGATACTGCGCAGGTGCAAGAATATACATAAAAGAATGTTACCGGCGGCTTTCTTTGTGGACACCTGAAAAGGACTGGTTGGGGAACATGGTATAGTCTAGGACACATATGGAAAACTTGGTAAAGAAATAAACCCAAAACATCGTATTATCAAAAATTCAACATTACTTCAAAATAAAGTGGTGTGGAATAGCTCAGTGGTAGAGCGCTAGGCATTTATTTAATCTTTTAGCAGCCGGAGATGGATCTTATGGGATCTAGGACCGTCCTGCAGCTCACTCAGCCTTTATAAAGTGGGTTCCCAAAATATGGAGGAAAATCTGGTGGTTGAGAGTGATCTAGGACAAATATCCTCCCTGCACGACCATTGACCAAGAAACACTACTATCTATCACATACTGAACTCCAGACCCGTTCATGGGTTGTAATGGTACAGGTTTTACACTCACACCAACTAATAATAATATTCATACTGGAAAAATAATAACTACAATGTAATAAAACATTCACAATTCCATTTGTTCAGTGATCAAGTCGTTACAACCAAAAAAAGAGATTAAAAAAATGTATATGTATTTTTATTTTATAAAAACATTTTTTATAGTTGATTATTGGCTCTATAATCAACTGAAATTACTATCTGGATACACCTCGAATATAGTAAGACTACAGTAAAAAGAGAGATTCCTACCTTGGCAGATCATCTTTCTTCCGGTCCGATCACAATCCTCCTCGCCGGGAGTAAGGCAAAATCTGCCTTATTGGGAAAAATCCACTCTTTAAAAAGGTCAACTCCTGCTAGCGTAAACATTTTCAGTACCCTCCTGTAAGGTGCGGCGCCATAGCGGACACGTTTGGCTAATTTCTTTCAACATATCGAATTCGGGTTGCAACATCTCGATCACTGTTGAGATTGTTTTTTCCTATCAATACTATCACTTAATCTAATTACAACTGTAATTGTATTCAATTACTAGAATAGTTATTTAAAAATAATAAATGCAATATAGTCTATGAAAGCAATATTCTTTTACATCATCTTATACATTTTTGAGAGATGGATGGTCCAGTCGATAAGCCACCAGACCCCGATCCCGAGTTTGAGCCTGACTAAAGGAAAAGAAAATATTTTCCGTTCAGTAAGCCTTGGATCAAGCGCGGGGTCGGGAAACACCCTCGGGCAATCCCAGCCTTTTCAAACTTGCCACATTCTATTTTTCATTGCATGGCAGAGTTTTCAATTCAGCCGAAAATAGCGTTGGTAGCCTCATCAGTGATTCTTATAACATCTGTCAGAAATGATATTCATATAAAAGAAGTTACAGGAAACGGACATAATTTAAAGGTTTTCTAAGTTGGTGTTTCTCTAAATATTTATTTCTGTTGAACTTTTGTATTAACTTCGGAACAGGCCTCGGTGATATTAAATATTATCAAATGAGAGGATTAATAACAGTTCATTACAGTCGGCTAACATAAAAATAGAACTTAACAGAAGTTCACTAATTACACTTTGAGGTTTAGAAATAATATAAACGGATATTTCATATGTATATTGTTATGTATCGTACCGGGCATTATTATAAAAATAAATATATATTATCGTAGAATCAATTCAGCTATAAACAAGAAAACATTCAGATATAGTATTAGATTAAAACATATATTCAATATTGAGATGATATAAATTTGCATTCACATTCCTTCAAAATATGATGATAGACCATCTTGTTCGGAATGGAGCATGTAAGGAGGACACGTATCCTACATCAGCGTCCCCTCGGAGACACCTGGAACCCATATCATAGGGCTTTGCGGAACCATTCGTCTGTCCCGACATCCGCTATAGCTGCCGATGGATGGGAATTGTAGGAGGGTACGAGCCTCCTGGGATGGTCGCACCGTCTTTATGGCTCTTCCGAAACATCAGCTCTGTATTATGCTGATTCCGAAGGAGCATGTACCAGGGATGGAAAACCTTATATTTCTAGAAGATGAATATTTTCTGTCTCATATGTCGGTTGTAACAAATATTATTTTAGGAAATATATTATACTCAAATATTACAGGGATGAAAATGAACCAGCTGAATTTCTTAAATACAGATAAACTATTTATTGGAAACCGATGTTTCGAACTACATTGAAGGTCTTTATCAGGCTAAGGCATGTTTTACACTTTAAATATATAATGTAAAGTGTAAAATAGATTCAAAAAATCGATAAAGTAAAACTTGATTGCAGTGAACTTGATACAAAAGTAAGAGTGATTTATATTATAAGACAAAAATAAGATAATACATATAATATTTTAACTAAGACAATGGAAAATGAGTACTAACAATGATTAGTAGAAACCATGTTTTTTATAACTAATTTATTGAAATTTACGAATGTATTTTACTTAGCAATACAACAAGTAAATATAATGTCATGAATGATTAATAATGGCATCGATAAAGTCAAGTAGAGAAACTACCCAGCGGTAGTCAAATAACAAATTCAAGTTAGAAGGTCTTGAGGCCATGTTCTTTTCAGACGCCTCGAAGGATTATCAGGAATTGAAGTACTAGTATATTATGCAAGACAGTTCGGTTATTTTGACATTTAATTAACCCATTTATTCTCATATATCCATATCTGATAGGTTAGTCTGTGGCAATGATTCTTCATCAGTTTCTGAACTTATAATGATTTGCATAAGGTAATATAAGTCGTTGTTTTTCCAAGACCTGTGTTGAAATCTTGAAAGATAATGTCACCTATTTACTGTAGTATTCAGATCAATATTGTGAAGTCTTTGGTATGCGTCTGTGGCCTTGATTGTTTAAATGACCTTTCCTTTTTTTTACAAAAGATCACTGCTTCGACTTGTACTTACATTTTAAAAGGTAGATACCATTTCTAGCCATATTTATATATTATTAAGTCACATGCTATCTCATGTCAGAACGTTTCTTTATAATAATAAAACAGCAGAATTAGGTATAAAATATATTTATAAAAACACATTTATACCGTACCTACATAAGAAATAGACAAAAAGAAAATGAAAGACCCGCAAACTAAAATATAAATGAGAAACATTGTATTTATCGCAAATGTATTCGCTCTAGAACAATTGATTTTCAAAAATAAAGTTAAATGAAAGAGAGACAAGTGGAAACAAGATAAAACTATACGCAGCGAGAGTCATGGCGAGGATGAGGTAAACCACGTGGTTACACAACATATAAAAAATATCCATTTTTTTCTTTATTTACAGTATATTGTTTTATTATAAGAACATTTTACTGTTGTGTATTAAAAATTAAGAAAACAAAACATTTTAGATTAATCTAGGGGTCTTAATTTTTAAAAAACTTACCGCAATAATAGAACAGGGCAGAAGGAGCGAGAAAAGAGACCACATCACGAGAAACAGTGGGAGTAGAAGACCAAATAATAAGTCTTATTCGAGCACAAACAATGTGTTGCCTTGTTCAAAGAAATATATTTCAATCGAGTCTTTGAATTGAGTCTACAATTGACCTTTCTTTCCCTACCATGAATCTCTTATAATTTATTTGCTAGGATCTTCACTTTTACCATGTACGTCAGTGTTTTATAAGCAGTCAGTATCTAAAGCGTATGATTATAACTTTGGATGACATACAATACAGTCATGTTTAGAAACACAGTGTCATTCATTCACCAGACGTTGATGCTCAAATGAGCTGGAAGGGTTAACATACAGAACCAGGTAACAAGTACTAGCGGTTGGAAGGGTTTTGTATTAAACAGAACCCTTGTGTTCTTACATGAATTTAAGATGAAAGCCAATCCAGTCCATATTTACATATTAAATTATTTGAAAAGCCAATGAAGACTATATCAATAGGAAGAAATAACCGTCATTATAAAGCACACTTTGCGTATTTTGAATATGCTACAGTTCTGTATTATGAATCTTAGTTCAAATTCACAATTCAAACACCATCTAGAAGAAGATTTTGTAAATTTTACAATTCAAGAAACACCCTTTGGAGGGAACAGAGTTACTGGCCGAAGCTTGGAGACCCCTGTTTTAAATCCTAATGGACACGATGCTCACCGAGGTTATGCTAGATTTTTTTTTTTTAAATTGGAGAAAACATCTTAACATTAGTTTCTGTCGTATTTTATTTTATTATAACTCTGTTTATGTTCCTGGATTGAAGGTTATTTTCTGTTTATTGCTCCCTGCAGTGCTATATTCCACAACTTGATCCCATTTAGTTCTCTACTGCCCCTGAGTGGCTAACTGCGGAACTTACAAAGATCAAATTAGCGACTTCAGAGCGAGTAATTCGTTAGTGCTGGCACAAAAGTTGGCAGATACTTCATACATGTTCAGCTTAATTAACATTTGCATGTCATATACTCGTAATTCTACCAAAGATATACGAAATTCTGTCAAAAGTTACGAAGTTTTTACTATTTGAAGGAACTTTGGAATATTTAGCTTTTTTCTTCTTTAAATATGCTAATTAACGAATATCATGTATATAATGTTCAGGATGAAAAGAGGATACTCCAAAATTTTAAATCTTGACTTTTCGCTAGTTTAGTCAAGCAACTATGTCTGAAACAACACTTTGTCGCCTCATTTCTCACGGTTTTAGTCCGGTTCTGAACATATGGTTTCAGAAACATAAAACGTTGTTTGACTGTGGGTGAAAAATGTGAAAAAGTCAAGTTTTGACATTATGATCGGTCTGCTTTTTATTTTGAACGCCTGATATCATCGTTGCGTTTTGGGATTTTTGGGACGATCATATGGGGTTTGTTGGGAGAATTGGCATTATCATAATTAGAATAATCCACCATGTTTGATAATTTTCACCTACCTTTTGACGATTTTTTTCTTGTTATTGTATTATATGAACTTCATTCCACCATCTAGTTTCGAAGTTCTTCTTCTTCTTCAGGACGCAAATTTTTTAAAAAATACATTGAGAAATACCCCCCAATAGTTATAGTTTGTTAAATTTTATAAATACATTGTACACAATATATTTTTTAGGGTAGTGACTTTGATTGATAATTACTGTTGGAAAATTAAACATTATTGGGTATTCGAGAAAAAAAGAGGATAACTCCAAATTTCAAAAATTGTTCCAATTTTTCGTTAGTTTGAAAAAGGCAATGCTTTATGCTCCCGGAACTTCTATCCAGAACTGACCCAAGAAGACAAGAGAATCATCCTAATCCTTTTATCCCCGTTTACCACTGACGCAGTGTGGGGTCACAATTTGTAGAGTTTGGACCAAATGTATCGTTCCTGGGCCAACTCTCTTCTCTTACTCTAGTCCATATCCCACCTCCTGAACGCCTCTTTAACACTCTCCTCCCAAGAAATGCGCGGTCTTCCTCTTGGTCTTTTCAACAGTCTTCTCCGTTATTTGTCCCATTGTGAAGATGAGATCTTGCGTGCTTTGCTGTGCTCTGAAGCCGTTTTGTTCTTCTCCGTGCTGACTAACTACCACTGTTCTTATTCTTGTCTCCAGTATTCTAGAGTACACTTTGCTGGGTATACTGAGAAGTGATATTCCTCGGTGGTTGCCACACTCTCGATTGCCCTTTTTCTTCCCAGTTCTAAGGAATTCTCTTTTCTTTCCAAATGAGATTCAGAAGATGGAGGAACATCTCTTGGCCTTTACTACCTATGTACTTAATCATTTCGGAAGTAATTTCGTCAAGACCTGCTGCTTTGCCTATTTTGACTTTGTTGATGGCTTCTTGCAGTTCTTCTTCACTGATTTAGTCGTTTTCGACCCAAACCTCCTCTGCATCCCTCTGAGTCTCACCGAGCTCTACCGACATCTTCCCTCTAGTAGGTCTCTGAAGTACTCCCTCCATCTTTCCATGAGTTCATCACGCCAGATAATATTTTCATTTCTATCCTTAATTCCCTTCAGAGAAGTCTGTCGTCCCTTTCTCATTCCTTTGAGAACTTTATAAAAGACCTTCTGGTTGTCTTTAGAGTTTTCCTCGAGCTTCCAGCCAAAATCTTCCCATGATTTCTTTTTGGCTTCCAGCACTTTTATCTTGGCTTTTTTCCTCCGATTCATGTACACTTGATAACCAGCAGGAGTTTTCAGGCTCAGACGATTCTTCCAAGCTGCCTTCTTTTCTTGGATTGCCTTTTTAACATCTTCTGTCCACCCCGCAGCTCTTCTGGAACCAGATCTTACGCTCTTCTCGCCACAGACCAATTTCGATACTTCAATGAGGAGCCTTCTAAAAGCTGACCAGTTCGTGTCAATTCCATCACTACCCCCAGGGTCTACTATGGACTAAGGCCATTCTTTCTACCTCTTCTTGAAAATAGGTGGCCATTTCAACCCGTCTTAAGCGCTACTAATTGATGACCTTTTTTTTTTTTGAGGTGACTGCGTCTTTTCCTTGGCTTCCCATCTTTCCATGTTATGTTTGCTATTAGAAGATAATGATCACTTCCGATATCAAATCCTCTTTTGATTCTGGCATCCTTTAGTTCCGCAATTCCTCTCTTTTAACCAGAATATAATCTATAGAAGATTCCTCATTACTTCCTTGCTCATTTATGGTATATTTACGACATTACGACATTTATGCGGTAAGAGTGTATTCGTTATAACCAGGTCGTTTGACACACAGAAGTTTAAGATCCTTTCCCCGTAGTTGTTGATGAACTCTTCTCCGTATCTTCCTAAGGTTCCAGGCCACCTCATGTAGCTACATCCTACCCGGCCATTCAGATCCCCTAAAACCCCTAAAAGGGCACACCCTCACAGTTATCCACTTCTCTCTGAAGGTCGTTAAAGAAGGCATCTTCTTCTTCAGATACAGCACTTTCATTCGGCCCACTGGCTAACATCACTGATTGAACCCTCTTTCCTCCCAGTATACCTAGAACCATGATTCGTTTACGAATTTCCATCCTTTCATTACAGAAGCTAGGTCTCCATGATGCAAGAAACCCACTCCGCCGACTGCTCTCTCGTTGTTATTTACACCAGAATATAGAAGTGTGTAGTCCTGTATCCTAACTTCACACGTTCCTTTCCTTTTAGTTGCTATCATTGGGATCTACAGCAGATTTACTTTGGTAATTTCATCCACAAGTTCACACTCCTATCCATTCAGGCCACGGACATTCCTTGTAGCCAGTCGAAAAAACTGTTTTTCACGCCTTGTCGAGTTCCGTAAAGACATTCCAGCTCTTTTCATTCCGTTCTTTGTAATAATTTGCTTTAAGGTGAATGAAGTATCGGGCCATTCCCCCGAGTCAGGTGTAGGGATTGCCTCCTCATAGCTTCCCGGCAAGCTTCCCCATCCAGGGTGTGATGGGGAGGTGAACCTAGGATGTGTAATGTTATTGCTGTAATGTGTGTAAATGTATGAGCGTGAGTGTATTGTCCCCCCAACCGACTCAATACTAGAGAAATTATATAAAATTACTTGGCTAATCTAGTGAAATATGTGAAAATCAATATTTAAAATTTTGGAGTTATTCGCTTTTGATTTTGAACGTTTCATATACACTTTATTATGACGTTACCACCACTTCACCTAAACACCACCAATAATTACTTAATTAAAAATAAACCTCGACTGTGGCTATATCTTTCATGACTTATGAACCTAACCGTAATTAATGGAAGTACAAATTATTGGCAAATCGTTAGTGAATGTCAGGAACATACATGTTGGATATAGCTAAGATATAGCTTTATAGACACAGGTATTTGTAACTAGATACATGTTTTCAGCAAATGTTACCCGTTCAAATTTAAACTTGTAAAAAATAATATTTATAATTAATGCTAAAATTTCTGATTTCATCATCGTGAATAATAAAAATAAGAAAAAGTGGTGAAATTTAGTCTTGAATATGGAACATTAAGTTCCGACAACTTAATATTTTAATTACTTTTGAAAAACTAATTCGTAACTGGTGACACCCTTCCAATATCCGAATACCATCAATGTAGAAGTATAGTGTAGATCAGAGAATTATTCTTGCTCTTCTTTACATGCCATTCTAATAAATCATATATCAAACATAATATGTAATCAATAAAATTGTTAAATATTAACAATTAAAAGAAGAATTGGTTGGAATTCTTTACTTTTGAGGACTATATTGCAGTCCATTATCACTGTGAATATTAATAAATGTATCTCTGAGATTCTCTACACAATCCAATCAAAATCCCTACCACATACACTAAAATGCCCCCCCTCCCCTTCTCCAGTTCCATCGTATTGAGGAACCATAAAACACTCAACCAGAATTGTCCTGAAGCTCTTAATCTAATACAAAGCAAAACGTAACTTATAACTATGTTCATTTATACTACATATATACTTGTCAATTATAATATTCCTGAAAAAAGAAAAGAAAAGAGAAAGTAGATAGCTCTTATATCGCTACTACACTGCAGAACCATGTTTTCATTGCTTTAGTCGAGACACTCTTTGAAGTAGTTACTCTGTTTTTTATTAATTATTTACATAAATACTTAGTTAAGTAAGTAAAAACCAAGTTTGGGTTACCCGGTATAACGTTGAAAATTATCGGATACTCACAAAATTCCCTCATGAATAATTTGATCTGTGTATTTGTAGAGAAACTGGGTACCATTTATTCACTGGGTACTGAAATTCTGTTGATTATCTATTCAATAATACTTTTTTATTAAATTCCTTAATATTACTTTTTTCACAAGGTATTATCATCGGATCGTATAAAATACAAATAAAGCTTAAAACTTTAATGTTTCTTATTATTTATACATATTCTTATTATTTTAACACTGATTCAAGACAAAATTAAATTTATGAACCTTTGTTCTCATTTTTAAACCTGAAAGGCGGGAGGCTGTAACACAGAGGGAAAATTAAACATAAAAAGGTAGATATGCTAAACTTATGCATGAAGAGTTTTAAAATAAGTACAGATTTCTTTCAATCGAATAATATGTGTATAAATTTAAATGCAGAAATACGTGCAAGGGAACAAGGGTAAAATATATAACCTTTATATTGCTGTGAACGAATGATGGTTAGTAAATGGAATGCAAATAAACTCTATCAAAAAAATATATATTAATATTCTGAAAGAGTGTGAAATGGTCGGCGGTCAATAAATTTTACTGATTTATTTATTTATTCATTTTTATTATTAAGTTTAACTTATTTGTGTAAACTTTATTCACTGCACCCCCTGTCCATTTCAGTTTTCTAGGATATATCCAGTCAACTATTTCCGCATCAATATTAATATTTTGATTGCATAGTTTGTTCTAACAATCTAACTTTTTTAAGTATTGGTCGACTATGGTGAAAAATGAAAATTATCATAATCAGCCTTGTTATAATATATTGTAATAAACATTACTACATACAAATACAATAAATCCTCTCAGATAAACAGAATACATAATATATCAAGCCAAAATTTTTCTCTGTATAGTGAAAAACTAGAATTGTCAGATATGTATAAATCGTTGGAACTTTAATGTCGAAGACCAATAAATCGTCTTATAATAAAATAAAAAAAATTAATAATTAATTTTTTTTATTTCTTATATTGATTTTATTTATTAATTTGACTTTTATTAAACACAACTGTACTATTTTTCGTCATAGGAAAAGGGATTTGAAACTTAATTTAAGAAATTTAAAAATACATAAGCAATACATTTATGTAATCTAATTATTTTCAATTATAAAATATTTATCTAAAACCATTACATTTTCATTAATACGAAGTTATGAGAGGCAATGCCGAGTAAGATTTTATTAATATTGAGGCCTTTCAAACCATAAAATTATAAATTTATAGTTAGATTTTCACTAATGCAAATTGAGGGAGAAGATCGATGTATCTCATCTGAGTTCATTATCACCGTGCGTGCGGAAATGACAGATAGATAACATAAGATGGAGCGAACTATAATTTATCGTCAATGTAAATATTTAAATATTAAATAATTTATAATTATAAATGCCTATAGTTTTAAGGACAGATTTAATCACAATTTGAATGTAATATGGGAACATTAAAAACTCTTTTCTTTGGCTATTCATGAGTTTGTGGGTTGAATTCAAGAACGCAATTACTTACTCCATAAAGAAGAATTATTAAAAATATTGAACTAAATTCATATCAGTTTTGTATTTTTTTGATACAATTAAAATTATATTGATTTTATTTAATAGTTTTACAAAAGTAATAACCTATGATACAGTTTCCACTTAATTGAATAGAATTTAGATTGCAACGATACCTCGTTCGTTTGACTAAGTAAAATACATAATATTTGGTGCAAAACAAATTTTTCTATTTTTTTTATTTTCGGCAACTAATATATGATCTGTTATTATTTTTGCTAATACCTCATATCACAGATAAATACACCTCAATGATTCTAAGTGAGTGTGTGTAAGTAATTATGTCACACTTATTTCAGTATTAATCAATTTAAGAAATGAGGAAAGTATTTCCTGTAGTTTGATTTTAGAAAATTAGTCTTAGATTTAATTTAATTTTTATTTTATTTTATGGAGAGAATGAATTCAATATCGGTATTCACTTTGAACCTCATTAAAACTGAACAGATATTGCTTGTGAACCATTGTTGGCCGAAAATGTAGGCGGTATTATTATTGTCATACTTTTTCCTGTAGTGAAAATATATTAAATTTTCTTTTCAATATCCCTTTGCCCAAAATTTATGAGCTATGAAATCGAATTATTAATTTTATACTTCCCAGAGTTCTCTGATGTTATATTCATTGTATAGCCTCTTCTTAGGAATATTTTAAAAGTTTACGATGAAAAAAATAATATAAATTGAAGGGAATCTTTCATCAATAGGGATCCGAACAAAGTCTACATCTTCACTTTATTTCCCATTATTTGAAATATGTTGTTGCTCGGTGATTTTTTTTTTTTTTTGTTCCATCTTTTAATGAAATTCGGACTTTAAACAAAATTTCATTAATAGATTAATTAATCAGTTTGGTCATTCAATATTCATGCAGTAATCCCATTATTTTTAGAAAAATAAAATAAGAAAATAGTATAACTACTTGACCCCTCTGAAAAAAATCATTAGCTAACAATATGCAGTAGAGGAGAAGAGCTCCTTCTTTGTGTGTATTTTTTATTCTTTTGGAATCCAAATAAACTATTATTATTCAGGAAATATTAAAATATTTGTTATTTTAATTCTTATACAGACATATTAAAGAATCATGTTTTGTGAGTTATAGATATTATAAAAAATAAAATAAAATACATTAAAAATATTGGTAACTAAATCAGACTAAATGAGACAGAATTTATTAACTTACATGACACGTCTATGCACTGGATGTTTATTTTATTTATTCGAGTATGGATGAAGAAATAATTACTAAATTTATGTGCATAAAATTCCAAAAATATTATTTAATGAATAGTTATGTTCACAATTAAAGGAAAGGATTGCCAGAAACTTTGCTGATATTGGCAATATTCCCAGGATACTAACATTTAGCCGTAAATCTTCAACATAAGAAAGGCAATTCAAAATAATTATTATATAAAGATTTAATGTAAACTGAATAAACAGCAATATATTATTAAACAGTTGCATAAATAAATTATGATTTGGTTGACTTGCAGATTTAGTCAGAATCAGAGTGACGACAAATGAAATGGGAAATTTCTATTTCCAGTAATGCAAAGCAAAATTCAAAGAAGCAACTGATAAACTTTAACAAATATAAAAAAATGTCTAGTGTGCGAAAACAAAAGTAGCCTGCACAGCATGTCAAGAAAAATGTCAATTGTTTTCAGCCATTGCCAATTTCAAACTCTTTTGTTTTTCCACAATTGGATAGCATTCATTAAATTTTGTAATAATACTCACGTGATTTCTCATGTAATTTTACTGTTTTGTTAACTTCATATATTTTATTTTAATACTTTAATCTTTGTTCATTTTATTTCATTCTAGTCACCCTTATCATTTCTGTTTATATAACCTGTTGTATTTTCTTTCGCACTACTCAGTTAAATTCGTTATTCTGTTTTGTTTTATTATTCCCTCCTCTAACGATGGCCTAAAAACTAGGCTGAAACGTTGGCAAAAATAAGTTGTACTTATTTCAGTAAGGGTTTTTGACTGCACCTCCGACCATTTTCAACACTTCTCAAAATCGAATTATTAACTTTTCTACATCAAGTCAACAATTTATACATCAATAGTCATCCATTTTTGTGTATGCAGGAATGCACATTGTTTTATTTTCAATTTTTTCTCAACTGATTGAGGTGTTTTTTTGACCTTAAAGACCTCACACACGCAGACTTTTGATAGTTCTGAGGATTTCATATAAATTATCAAATAAACAACAATAAATTATTAAACATTTAGAAATATAAATCGTGTCTGATTATAATTTTTTTTTTTTTAGAGTTTGTCTTACACCACTATTATATAAGGATTGGTTACCTTACATGATTGATCATACCTATACTTCTAAATAAAAAAGGAACTTACTTTTCCAGTAATTCAAAGTAAAATTCCACAAAATAACTAATGAACTATAGTATATATATTTTTATTTGAAAATATTTTAATATTTGGCCGTGACCGGGGAGCGAGCCTGATGGACCCAGGATCGCTCAATTGGCAGAGTTCCAGACTAGCGATCTGGGTGACCCGGGTTCGAGTCCCGGTCCTGGACAAATCTTTTCTTTTCAAATAAAAATTAATAAAATCAATAACTAATAAAATAAAATATAGTATATATACAAAATTTCTAGTTTCCGAAAACAAATGTACCCTGGATATATAGCCTGTCAAGATAAGTGTCAATTGCTTTTAGACTCATTTTACCTTTAACCAATCCATGATATCCATGATATTCATTATATTTTGTAATAACACTATTTCTCATTTAATTTTACTTGTAAAGCCTTTAAATGTAGCCCTTTGGCCGGATATATATTCATTAAATTTTGTACACGAGTTATTATTAAAAGACCTGATCCCAGAATAGAATTATTTTTCTATTATATTCTATTCTAAAGCGAAATTCCAAAAATAACTAGTAAACTATAATTCCCAGAGCCTGAAAATAAAAGAAGCTTGGACAAGCCGCCAAGATAGCTGTCAATTGTTTCCCTCCCATCTAGTGATAGTCGATAGTCTAATGCCAGCCTCCAATAGAGTAGACGTTCCCAACGAACGTCCCTCCAGAGCCCCGGCTGGCCGCCGATAGGGCTAGATAAGAACGTGAAGCCCCCTAATCCCTATTCAGCAGCCCTTTCAGGCCCTTGTGTTGGACAGTTTTAATAGCTCACCTCCCGAATTTACCTGACCCAGTTACATCCGATGGACCGGGAATTTTTACATTTTTCCCACAATCTCTAAACGAATCTAATATCCATCCTGAATAATATTAGTTGACCCTTATATATAGGGTAGAAAAGAGGTCAAAGAAAGAATTTCTTAAATAGAGATGAACTGAACATAAGAAACAGACGTTCTCTTCTCCAGGGCATCATAGAGACAAATTATTATTAAATAGCAAAAATAAATGGAATAAAATGGATAAAATAATATACAAAAATAAAACTATTGGAGCAAACTAGATAGAGAAGTAGGGATGATTTAAATTATTGTATAAACTAAAATAAAGGTATTATTTAAAATTTATGACCTCCAATGGGATAAGAGTACTAACTTATTTTATTTTATATTTCCTTACATGATTTATCATTAATGCTGTTAGTACTCATATCCTATTTTTATAGATCAAATATTTTATGTAATAGCTTTATTGTATTTTAAAATTTAAATCATCCCTACAATATCAAGTATACCCCAATAGTTTTATTTTTGTCGATTATTTCATCTATTTTATTCTTTACTATTTTCATTTTTTTTCTATTTCATGTCAATTTGTTCGTATCTTGTCTATTAACTACTGATCTACCATCCTGCAATGTAGGTTTCCAATAAATAGTCCAATGGAGGGTCTGTAGATCCCAAAGGTCCCAAAGGTTGTTGAAAGATTAAATAATTTATCTACCTCAGCTGTATTTGAACCCAGAACCTTCTGCATAACAACTCAGCTCTCTACATCTCAGACTAAATTCCTTAAAATACTACAAGGCTAACATATTACATTCTAAAAAATAACAATAATAATAAAAATATTTATTTGAGAAATAATACAAATACCATTTGGCACATATTGTATTTTTAATGTTCTTTGGAAAACCTCCCCTAAGGAATTCTCGTGAAAGCGTGAATGGAGAAACTTCCCATTGAAGGCACTCCTAACGTGGTACATCTCACTTTAGCAGATCCCTGCTCCAGAGACGTTTCAGTCTCCTTGTCGGATTCTGTGGCAATGTGTCTGCCAGTAGTGATTGTACCAGTACGTTTGGATGTCCAGCAAGTGAGTCATGAAATTTTTTGTAGTTTTTCTTGATTGAGTCAGTCACGAGTGGTATATTGAGATCTTTGTGTAATGTTTTATTAGTAATGTAAAAGGGACTATGTGTAATATAACGAAGGAATTTCGATTGAAAAATTTGTATGGTCTGTAAGTGGGATTTTTGCATGACCCTTGGGGGACACTTGCGAGGCGTAGGTCCATTCTAAAAAAATAATATTATAATATTTACTTTATATTTCTTTCCGAAGTTGGTGTTTTCCTTCTGAGCAATGCTGTTTTTGCTTGAAAATTTGAGGCTTAGGTCCATTCTAAAAAAATAATATTATAATATTTACTTTATATTTCTTTCTGAAGTTGGTGTTTTCCTTCTGAGCAATGCTGTTTTTGCTTGAAAATTTTAAAAATTGCCTCTTACCTGGTTCGGCCTACAAACGCTATCTCCCTTCTATTATTGATCATTACTATAATAGCGTTTAAATCCTTATAGCCTGCGTATCAATGAATACTTAATATATAAGTTAAACTATATAATTACGTAATTAAGGGATTAATTAATCAATACAAAAAAAAACAATTCGAACACTGTTCAAGTTACTAAGAGCTCTTGTTTTTATAATACTATCAACGACTTCTTACACGTATCGATAGTTTAAGAAGCTACATTTATTATATTAAAGGCGTGACTGGATGATATGTTAAAATACACATGAAGAAAGTAGGAGTAAAGTATAAAATAAACAATGTTCGTCGGAGATTTGATCATAAGATTAGAGTGGACACCAATATCTAGCTGTGATAAACATGGAAAGTATTAAAACAGCCAATAGCCACTAACTAGAGTGTGGCAGTTACTGGACCCGGAAGACCTAAAAAGTGAAATATAAGTGCTTGTCGACAGCGCGGGGGCGTAAATTCACTAGAGCCCATGGACTGGCGAAATGTAATTTCTTTTAGCTGATGAGTTATGAGAATCGGAAAATGTTTCTTCTCTTCAATATGGCAATTTATTAAAATTATTGCGTTAGTGATTTCTGTACAGCTCAGAGCGTAATAAACTATTGTATTTTTATATTATTTTTAATTTACATGCTCTCTTATAGGGAACCTATAGCTCTAGGTAACAGGCGGGTCGCAATGGCTGATAGCGCAATCTCCTGTTTTCTCCGACAGGATAGCTGGAAATATGATGTATACCAGCCCCGGGTCATGAGCGGCCGAGTCTCGGGCAGGGGAACATGGTTAGTGGCGTGGCCGTGTTCATCAAATACTCCAGCGGGCCCTGAGACGGCTTCGGTGACGTGGCGAGGAGCGCCGCCACTAAATAAGCGCTGCCCCCTAGTGCGGGACTCTGCCTAGGAGAAGGATAATTCCGAAATAAAATCCCGGGTGGATAGAACTCGAAAACCAGGTGATGGCAGTTTGTCTAAGGGAAGGAAAACCCTGAAAGAAAACTCTGGTCCTCCAGGTTGGGGGTTTTCGTTAGGGTTAGCTGCTCAACGATTTAAAATCTGCTTTGCTAAAAACAGTCATCAGAGATCCTCGGATTCGGATGGATCACACGGAAAAAGATTTTGGAAACGGACACGGACCCTTCATTTTGGAACTTGGAATGTACAGAGCCTATCAAACAAGAAACAGGAGATGCAAAGAGAGATTTCTGCTTCCCAGCTTGACGTAGTTTTGCTTACTGAGACTAAGATTAAAGAAAAAGGTCAGGAATGGGTGGGAGAGTATGTTCGCCTTTGGAGTGGTGTGCCAAAGGAGGAAAGAGCGAAAGCAGGGGTTTCCATGATGGTGATGAGAAAGCTAAAAAGTAGGATCACAAATATCGAGGAAATATCCAAAAGATTGATGAGAGGCGATCTCAACCTTTGGGGCAGATGCGTTGTGATTATAGGGGGTGTACCATGAACCTCATGCGAGTAAAGATGTTTTTGAGAGAAGCTTGAGAGAAGCTTTAGAAAAAGTGCAGCAAAATGCAGAAATCATCCTGGCTGGGGATTTCAAAACGAGAGTAGGACGAGAAGTCGGCAGTCAGGTGGTCGGACGATATGGTGATGAAGTGGTGACAGATAATGGTGGGAGGCTCGTAGATATCTGTGAGTCATTCGATCTAAAAATTCAAAATATCTTTTTTGAACATAAGAAGATCCACCAAAGAACATGGAGCAAGCCGGGATTCCAGTCCTCGATGTTAGATTACTGCATTACAAGGCAAAGATGCTCGCTCATTTACGGTCGAAGACGTGAGGGTTTTCAGGGGATGGGAGTGTGGCAGTGATCACTACATGCTTAGAGCAAAGACTCTCTTCCCGTGGAGAATGTCAAGAGATATCCCGGATAAACGGAGCACAAATAGTTTGGAGACGCCAAAGTACAACTTGCAACTTCTGGGTGATGTAAGTGTTACAAACCTATATAAGTGGAGGTTGGATGAGAAGATTGACCTTTCGTATGGGCGAACAGCGAAAGAGAAATATGGGCATCTGAAAGAATGCGTCCATTTGGCAGCTAAAGAGGTAGAATCAACTGTACTTTAGGATTTAACCGAATCCGGGAGTCTTGGGGAGTATTGAAAAAGATGAGAACTGTGAGAAAAGGAAATTTACTATCTCCCATTACGGAAAAGGAGAGGGGAAATCACTATAGGACCCTCCTGAGTGAAGATCGACCTCAGTTCGCGACCCAGAAAAATGAAACCGAACATGAATATGCAGAAACACCGGTTGAAGTGGTGCAGAGTGATGTTCAGCGGGCCCTATCAAAGGCGAAGGCTGGCACATCTCCGGGACCAGGCGGAATCGCTATGGAGCTCCTGAAAGCTGGAAGTACAAAACTGACAACCCTTTTGAGGGATTTGATTAACCTTGTTCTCAGGGGAGATGATATCCCGGATGACCTGAGGTCTGGGTACATATCGTCTGTATACAAGAAGGGTGACAGGAAAGTGTGCCGAAACTACCGAGGAATATGCATACAAAGTTCTGTTACCAGAATTATTGGTAGACTGAGGAAGCGTACTCTACCCCTCAGGAACAAACAGGTTTTACGGCGGGACGGTCATGCACTGACAAAATATTTGTTGTTCGTCAACTCATTGAGAAGTCTCAGGAAAGGAAGCAGGAACTACATATGGCCTTTGTAGACCTGGAACAAGCATATGATAAAGTGCCTAGAGAGAGGCTGTGGGTGGCACTTAAAAAGGCAGGCATAAATGGGGCTCTGATAGAGGCTGTGAGGCACCTATACAGCGGCAACGTGTATCGGCTAAGATGCGGGAACCACCTTTCGGACCCTTTTCATTGTACTAAGGGATTGAAGCAAGGTTGTAGCATGTCACCCACTCTTTTCAAGATATACCTTCACGAGGCTGTGAAACCATGGTACAGGCAATGTGGGGATGTTGGGCCTTTCATTATTGGTGAACAACTACTCTCCTTGTTCTTCGCTGACGACCAGGTCGTGTTTGCGAGGCGGAAGGTTTACCTTGAAGTGATGGTGTATACCCTGAAGATGTGCTACGAAACGGTGGGCTTAAAAATTAATTTCAATAAGACCGAGTATATGGCAATCGGCGATACTGATAATAGTCCGCTTCTGGTTGACAGGGAAGCCTGTAAAAAAGTGAATGTATTCAAGTACCTGGGTTCTTGTTTAGATGCTACCGGGTCGTCCGAGCATGACGTCAGAAGAAAGGTTAAGCAAGCCTGAAAGGCTACCAGAATGCTGCATTCGGTCCTCTGGAATACGGAAATATCTAAAGAAAATAAACGCCGTATTTTCACAGCCATAGTGGAAACCATCCTGACATACTCCTCGGAAACTTGGACTATGAGCCCCCAACTGTACTCAAAGATGCAGGCGGTTGAGATGGATTTTTGGAGGAGGTGTCTCCGTATCACTAGGCTGGATAAAGTAAGAAACCAAGAAATTCGACAGAGGATGGGTGTGGGTATTTCTACAAATGAAAGGATCGGTGCACGCCGCCTAAGATGATACGGTCATGTGAAGAGAATGGCGTTTGAATGCTGGCCAAACCGAGTTCTGGATTGGGTTCCACCTGGGAGGAGACGACGAGGACGGCCCAGAAGCAGGTGGATGGAGGGAGTCCAGGAGGAGATGACTGGTCGAGGACTCCAGGAGGATGATTGGGAGGATCTGGAGACTTGGAACTCTGCTCTGACCAGTTGAGGCAACCCTTGTCGGAACACCTATAAAGTAAGTAAGTATTTTTAATTTACTTCATAGAAGAGAGATAACTTGTACATGCAATTATATAACTGGAACCTGAGTATATCTTAACCTATCCTTTTCTATTTTTCTGTGTTTTCTTCGCTCAATGTAGAAAAGTGGCAACCCTTTTTATCGGATTTGGTACATTCTCGTTCTTATATTAAATTATATAATTAACTGTACAAGTATTAACTGTATTAATTCCAAAACGTTTATACAGTTTATACAGACGACGGAGGTCATCCATGGACGGAGGAGAGTTGGCCGACCGCGACTGCGGTGGATTGACTGTGTGGCTGAAGACACAAGGAACCTCCACAACTGGGTGCAGCAGCACTCAAAAGAGACTGCTGGCGGATACTGATTGAGGATGCCTGGACGCGACTACGTGTTGTTGCCCCGAATTAATAATAATAATATTATAAATATATAAATAGTTATGACTGTATTAAATAATATAAGTAAATATTGAGTAAATGGGCAGTGAAATAAGGAACCTATACTAAAAATTGGTTTAGGTGTGATGAAAGTAAACATGATATAAATATGCCCTTCATCCTTTTCAAGTTAACCATCTACCGATGCCTGGGTCTGCCCACTTTTCTTTTTCCTTCATTTAACGTAATTTAAGGAAGTCTCCTCTTCTTTATTTGAGAAGCATCGGGGCAAGAAATTGGAGGCGCCTTGCAAGAGAACGCGAGAAATGGATACAAACAGTGGCAGTGGTCCCGTCCTACAAGAACTGTAGAGGCCAATTGTGATTGAGTGATGGCACCATAGTACTTCATGATGGTAACACCAAAACATAAAGAACTTATTACAAAATCAAGCTCTGTAATGGATTTTTGAATGGTACATGTCTTTGCTATAAATGAATTACATACTTTTCATGGTAGTTGGCTTGCAAGTCGAGAATGTTGAACTGTTGAGGAACGTTCGAATTATTTTTTCTTCACTTTTTGGATTTATGAATCATATGCACCACGAATTCAGATTGTTTCATTTTAAATATGTTAACAGTTGATTAAGGTAAAGAGGGTAAATTAATCCTGAAATTACATTAGTTCAGTTTCTGATTCACCTCACACAAGCAGAAGTTCGTGGGCTCCCTTTAGATATTCGTACGACAATTATTTTATTACTGAAAACATGTAAAAAATATATTAGCGTTTGTTACTTTTAAGGTGACACTTTTCGTAATTAAACTGAAATTTCTGAAACATTATTTAAAATTGTTACTAAAAACATTGAAATAGGAAGCATAAATCTTTGATGCGCGGTCATAAGGGCTTAAGTCAAAATAATTCCATAATACAGAATCAAGAATGATCAGATAAGAAATAAATGTATGCTTCAAACAGAATTACTGACTATATTGTTTGTAAATTACTACTATATTGTTTTATAAAAATAAAAATTACCAATAATATCAATAATTAGGTTTTGAACTTTGCTGTTGCTCTCCTGAAAAATTAAAAATTTTGACTTAAGCCCTTATGACCGCGCATCAAAGAAATATTCTAATTTTAGAAATATGTATGCTGTTAAATAAAATCTGCAGTTCACGCCAAATAAATTTCACAAACCCGAATTCACTACCTTCCCGTAAATTTTAAACGTATTCAATTTCAATTTCAATAGAATTTGCATGGATATATTCAGTGTCCACTTAATAGTATCAAAATATGAATCATTGTCTTCAATGATCTTTTTAACTTAAGTGTTTTTTTGTTGTTCTCCATTGAGTTGAAGTCGCATGTCTCCCCTCCTCTTTCCAACTTTCATTTAGATAATTACAAATTATTTTTTTTTTAATTTTAATTTTTGCATCTTAATGTCCTGTTTTGACTTGATCTTAATTTTAAAACGAGATACTTTAGACGAACATCTTTTTCTTTTTTTTCTCTTTTCATTTTTATTCAATCCTCACATGGAAGTTCTTTCAGAGGATCTTGAAGGGATTCTCCCAAAAGACACTTAGAATCCTTTTCATTATTCTACAATGGATGTAGAGTGAAGAACATTTCTGGTCAAGTAAAGGTATTAATACTCACTATAATGTATGGTATATCTCGTAGAATGGCTGCGGAAGTGGCCTAGGTATTGACGTTCTGGGAAACAGCACCTTTACCAAAAAAAGGTTCTCGTTATATCGTTCACCCAACCGTCTAAGAGACCCCTACGAAAGAAGTAAGAGTGGAGTCCCCAAAGAATTGCATGTGCCCTGTCACGTTGTAGTTGGAGTAGGCGGATGATAGTTATTTTAGTCAGAGATAACAACCAATTCGTGCACTGTAAATATTAATAAGGTTTCCCATCCGGGGAATTTATGAGGATATGGGACAATATGGCGCAATATTCAAATATATTGCTTTGCAATTTAGTTTTAGGATAATAAATCAAAGTCAGTATATTTTTCTTTGAAAATGTGATCATAATATCGTAGGCGATGTATAAAGTTATTTGCTATTGGAAAAAAATGGCAAAGGAAGTCTAAATGTGACGATACCTCTTCGTTGGCTTTATAAAAAAATCAAACGTTGGATCTGTTCTGTTTGCACATTCCCTCCCTGACCTGGTAAGGTCTTTATGCTACAGAAATAATAAATCGTCCTCATGTTTGCTTTAGAGGATGGAACTGCTACAACCTTGAAAAGAACCGTTCTTATGCTAATGGCTTCAGAAAGTAAATACAGGTTTCCCTTTACACGTTCTGCTTTATTCCTGATATTTCAACAAAATAAAAATCCCCGAATCGCTCATATTCTGGCTCTAATATTTTTTCTTAGAATAGCCACTATTTGTGTTCATCTGAATGATTTTATAGAAAATTTATTCTGTATAAATTCAGTACAGCCGTACCTGACTTCAGATCTAAAGAGGGAATAAGACTTCTGAGCCAAGTTAGAGTTTCTCCCGTCAAGCAAATAATATTTTTTTACGCCAATAGAACAACCCATAGAAATATTACTGAAGACTATTGCCCTCAACGTTTAAATAATTCACTTGATGATCTAAACCACATATTTTTTTGCCTGTCATTGTATGTAGAACCTAGAATTAAATATTTAATATAATACTATCACGAAATTTGAATTGAATTGAATCCAAAACACAACAAGCATATTGTTGATCTCTATAACTTGTTATATAAAGCTCTAAGTATTAGAATATCTGTGACACAGTGACATACTTATGATTTTTTATCCACATAATAATTACTTTGATTTACATAATTTTTCATTTCCTTACATACTAGTATTGCTACTACAATTTTCCATAATTTGATTTGGTATTAATCGATTGAACTTCACGGCTATGTTCAGTATTATTATTATCTAAGTTGAATTCCAAGTTTTTTTCTTCTATGTTTAATTTTTCTATGTACATTTAATTTCGTAATTCTTAAATCAAACTCTTTGTATTTTATTATTGTAAAAATCAAAAGTTAATATTTACAAAATGTAAAAATCGTTTATTAAATGATGTGACCTTGTATATAATGAAAATGAGGCTTAGGTGTCAACAAATCGTATCCACTTGTTTTCCTATTCGGATTGAGAAACAGACGTTCTTTCACCTGATAACTAACGAGTCATACTTCGTGGAAACGCTTATTAAAAATGAAGGGATAATAGAGTACAAAAAAGAAAAAAAGCTAATTTAAAATATAAATAAAACCATTTTAATAAACAAAAAAACATTACTAAGTAATTTTTGTATTTTTCTTTTTCCTTGACTTTCTTGAAGGTCATTCTAAAAATTGTTTGGCAACGCAAATAAAAAGGAACAACGAACACGAAACTGAGGCAACAAGTTGTATCTTTAACCGGTTTTTTTTCTCGATAATATGTTTCCATACGTAAGTTACCTCTTCATAGACCAGGGCACATACGGGTATACTTATAAACGAAATTGCATGTTTATATTCTATTTACTTCGTTATGTTGTAAATTCGCGTATCTCAGTTTGAAGAGCGATCAGTTTCTGATCTGTTGATCCCTGGTTCAAATACGGATACGGCAGACAAGTCATTTAATCTGTTAAGAGCCATACATCGATCGTGTGGCTTTTGCAGAACCTCCTGCACTCAACTAACCCCTATAAAGTGGATATTCTCAATATGGATAACTTGGTGGTTTAGCGTGGTCTCTGTCAAGTCATTTCCATGCACAACTGTTGGCCAAGAGACAAAACAGTCTCTAGAAACAGTACACTATTATAATCGTAGTCGTAAGAGCTGAGTTTCCTTTATCTAAGGAGTTCAGTCTCCATTTACTGAACCCAAGAGCTCCCGTGTTGTTTTCCGTTATAGTGGAACAGGTACCTTAATTTATTTTGTTTTTCGTAATATTTTATTTATACTACATTTTTAGTCCATTGCTTGATAATTAATATATTAAAACATAATATCAAAGGAACTTTTCGTTTTTTCAAAAAATTTCAAGTTTTACAAGGCCTTTTATAAGGCATTAAATAAAATCCAGTTTTCTGAGAAATGCTTAAAAGGTTTTTAAGTTTTGAGTTTTTCCTGCTTTAAATTTCAGGAAAGCCAGTAAGGTAATCCTCACAATTATGACTTGTTTTAAGTAATTTCATTGTATTATTTTTAATTTGTTAATAAACATTAATATCTTTAATTTAGGTGTAGTTTAATTCATTTTACACCCAGTAGCCCGTAACATAATATTATTACCTTTTATAAATGAAATATTTATGTTCAAATTATAGTTTTCGTATTTAGACAAAGCAAAAATAAGAAAATGTTTAGTAGACAACTAATTATAAAAATTCTTCCGTACGTCCTTCTTTAAATGGATTAAATTGTTTTGTTTTTTTTTGTTGTAAATAACAAAGCTTTTGAAAATACTCGATATAATAAATAAAGGGATTATTAATAAAAATGCAATGTGAAAGCACAGTTTCTGAGATCCTTTATGACCCTGGTACAGAACCTTTTTCTTTCCGTTACCATCAAGCTGAAAAATATTTATGATAGGGAATTTTCAATACCAACAGGTATTAAATGAAAAATAAATTAAAAAAAAACGATTGCATTGAAAGTTACAATTATTTACATTTCAAGTGCATATTGAATGCACATTTAAAATTTAAAGGGTAAACATACCTTCAGATGTTTTAACCAACTGAAGCTCTCAGAAAAGCAACTGCAAACGGACATGATGGTGAAAATCCAACTAAGGGTTGGATTAATGGTTTGAAGCCAATATGAAGATTTGAACCCCTACTAGGCCACTTAGAAAGGAGCATCAAACAGTGCTCTCCGACCAGCACTAAAACTCCCATAACATTATATAACGCTTTTCACATTGAAAGGATTATGAGTAATCTTAATTTGATAGTAAGCAATATCGTACTACGTAAGCCAGAAACAGAAATGAAAAATCAGTAACTTGTTTCTATCAAGAAAACTATTTCAAAAAATTGTTTTTGTACCTTGGCATCTATTAATAACTCTTTGGGAATCGGAAGTAAATAAATAAACGGGATGAAGGATCGGAAGAAGTTCGGTTGAAAATGAAAAAAAAAAGAAGTGACTCGTCTTATGAACGAGGATTGGATAAGGGAAGATCTATCTAGAGATGTGATATTTCTAGAGAAACCTCAGTTCACTTATTTGCATTATTGAAAATCAATTACTTTCATCGGGCTTGGTAAGAAAGAGCATTTATAATATTTTTGAGCTTGTATCGAAGTAAAAAATTCAATTGATAACTGCGATAAAACGGATCCACATTTTAGTATATATATTTTGGTTTAGTGATGGAGCGCTGAGTAACCATGCCGAAAATCCCAGTTCAGATCCCGCAGGCAAGACTGTTAGCGGCCGAAGGTGGATGATATGGGTTCACCCCCTGGGGCTCACCCAGCCTGTATAAGGGGGGGAATCTGGCGGTTGAGCCTCCCTGCACAACCGTCGTCCATGAAAAAGTATAGTCTTTACCTTGCCCTTAATCCCAGATCCATCCTCGGGTTGTAGTGGTGCAGGTTATTAAATCGGTCTAGCCGGTAGAAAAAATTCAAAGTTTCCTATATTATTAATTAGCTCTAGATTAGATATTCGTATTTTAGCCTTTTTAATCAAACTATTGGAGAGGAAAAGAAATTTCCACCCCCTCTGGTCAATTATGGGGGAGAAGTCGGCCTGCGCAATAAGGTTTAAAACTTTACCAACCTGCCCTAATTTCCTTTTTAAACGAAGTATTCTTTTATTCTCTATCTCTCTCTCAATTTAATTTATACTTAAAAGAACATAAAAAAACTCGTAACGATATAGTTTTGTTATTAATGTTGGTGCCATTTATATTTCTTGTATTTTTTCTTTCTTTTTTTTACATTCACAGGCTTATTTACTATTTTATGAATTGTATATAAATTATTGTTCATCAAATATGACTGGGGACCGCCATTTTATATCCCCGTTGGACAGACCTCATGACCAAGGATTTTTCGACGTAGCTTAATATAAAATTGGTCGATAATAAATAAAACAAATTTTTCGGACGACAATTATCTAACATACGAACTACATTTAATCGACGCTGCAATCCTCAAAGAAAATACTATAAACTATATATACATGACAGATAATACGAATTGGGATCATTTTATGAATAACTTAGAATTCCAGTTACAGAAACAATTCTTACAACGTCATTATGTTGATACTCTTGACTCACTAACAACAGAAGATAAAATACTTACTGAATTATCTCATATACGGACAGATATAATATCCAGTAAACTGGCTATAGCTATTAAAAAGCAGAAATATGAGCTTTACGAGGTCAGGTAATAGAAAACCTATTAATGAAAATCATCGAACGGTCACGTTGTGGAACTCTGACCTAACAAACATCCGTAAAAATATTATCGCTTTGCGTATAATTTATCAGCGTACTAAAGATGTAACGTTGCGTGAAATACGCAGAGAAGAGTTTCTTAAGAATAAATTGGTCTACCAAAAACTGATTAGGAAGTCAAAAAACGAAACTTGGAAATATCATGAGGAAAATACTTCCCGATGGACTTGGCCTTATAACTGGGCTCCAAACCTACTGAAAACTGAGCCTATCTTACAAACCATTCTAAAAGAAAAAGGAGAGTATACGACGAATAAACTTGATACTCTGACATATATAACCAACAAGATAATTAAGGATGATTTGACCGATCGTGACACAGTAAAACACAAGGAAGCGAGAATTGATTCCCTTAATCCACCTCTTATTGCCTACGATTTAACCTGACTGACGAAGAAATATTTAATGCGATCAATAAAACGAAAACTAAAAAAATGTCTAGAATTGACAGAATAAACTCAAACATTTTTAAAAAGGTTGCTGGATTCTTCCCCTGTTTAATGTGCGGGATTTGCAATACATTTTTCGTTAGGTGCGAATTCCCCGCTAATTGGAAAGTCGGTAGGCTAGTACTGATTCCGAAGACGGACCAGCAAACGCTTAGACCTCTCAGTATGCTTCCATTAATGGCTAAAGTTCTAGAAACGGTAGTAAAAGATAGTTTAATGCTTCATCTTAACTCAAACCATGTCAATAGGCATCAATATGTCTTTCAACCCCAGTATGGTACTGATGACCCTCTACGAACACTTATCCAGCATATTACTGATACAAAAATAGTAATTTACTTGTAGTCAGTTTAGATATTAAATCCGCCTTTGACAGTGCCTGGTGGCCTGCTATACTGTGTAATTTGAAGAAATAACTCTCCAGTAAATTTGTATCGAATAATACAAAATTATATTCAAAGCCGACATTTAACAATACAGACTAACTACTGTTGCGTGGACAAAAAATAACAATAGGGACACCTCGAGGATAAAGCTAGTCTCCTATCTTGTGGAGCGTGTTGATTAATACTATTTTGGATACTAACTTACCATACTCAACGACAATTTTAGCATTTGCTGATGATGTTCTATTACTTGTCAGACGACGCCAGTTTGATGAATTACAGGCAATGACAAACTTAGCGCTAATACGACTTGCACAGTGGCCAAGTCGGAACAAATTGCATTTCAACCCTAAATATATCATATTTACTCGAAGAAAGAATCCACCTCAATTGAACATAAAACTCATCCGGACCCTACTGACTAAACATGATACACTTCAATACCTTGGCGTACTTTTTGATCGAAAACTCAATTGGAACCGCCATGTAGACAACATATACAACACAACAATGCATACTATAAATCGAATGTTAATTGCTGTCATAGTTACTTGGGGTTTGAAGTCTAATGTTTTAAAAATTAGCAACTATTCTTGCTGGTATAGTTCCACTCACGTTAAAAATAGAATAACCTGTGTCATTATTTAATTTCAAAAAATGTCGAAAAACTATTTTAATATATGACCTATTATATATATATCGAGACATATATATATATCGAGAGAGAGAGAGAGAGAGAGTGAGGGAGAAGCATATATTCAGATTTTAGCAGATTATTAGCATTGAAATTGAGTAATATTGTATGTAATAGAGGGGAAAATCGAAGGTAATCTCACTTCATGATTGAAAAGGGAATATGGGATTCAATGACTGAGGTTCTCAAGCCAGGAATAAATCTTTTACCTTTAGCCAAGATAGCTTCTGATCTTCTCAGCGAATTCGGTGAGGGAGCTACTTGGCATTCAGGGCTAGCTAGCATTGCAGCGAACATTTAACCCTTTTTCCTCAGCATCTTGAAATATACTAAAAGAATACAATGGATTTCCCAAGGCCTCGAATAGTGATTGTATAAATTTAATAATCCCTGTGTTTTAAAAATAATAATGTACATAGATTCAAGACAACACTCCTTGTATTAGAGAACACTAAATTCATTAAATTATTCTACTTAAATACCATTCTTTTAACATGTATTGTTGCATAGATCTGCACTTTATAAAAAAACGTTTAGGAAGACAATACCGTACTAGTAGAAAATAAAAAAACAATAATCCCGCCGACTGTTTAAGAGATAAGTTATATATATATGCGTGTCATTGTGTTATACTTGTATGGCATTGTCTACCTAAACGTAAATTTAGAGATGATCTAAATCTAAATGATCTCGGAAAAGATAGGAACAAAGATACAGAGATTTTACTGGTTTAAAGGAAAAATAATCTGTGAAATTTTTTCTATGCAACAATACACGTTCAAAGAATGGTATTATAATTTCCCCTCTAGCTGTAAGGCCGAGTGATCTGAATAATTTAATGAATTTAGTGTTCTCTAATACAAGGAGTGTTGTCTTGAAGCTATGTACATTATTTTTTTTTAAAGACAGGCATTATTAAATTTATACAGTCACTATCCGAGACCTTGGCAAATCCATTGTATTCTATCCATTCTGTTCACCGCCAGGGCTTGATCCAAAATTTTGGCCACATTGTTATGCCCCTAGAGATATTCACTGCCTGCCAACACTCCACATCCACCAGTGATGTGTTGGATTGACTCCAATGTAGTCGACCATTGCCGACATTTATCCGGTGTTGATGCGTCTTTTAGAACATGCCTTCTATATGACCTGGTGGCGATAACTTGGTCTTGAATGGCGATCACAAACCCCTCTGCCTCGGAGAATATCTTGCCAGCCTTTAACCTATCAACTGACATATCCTTCTCAATGGAGCTATAATTTAATTTGTGATAGAATCTACCATGTAAAGATTTTGTTTTCTATTCCGCCAACCGTTCATTTTCTGTAAGACCTACTGGTTCAGCATCTCTTCTTAGATTTATTGCAGTTAGACCATAATCCATCCTTGAAATTGTGACATAAACTCCATCTTTTTATATGAGAAAATATCGGCGTTGGGCCACTTCCTGCTTGCGGCAAGGTTCTTCGATACTTATCAAGCTACGTCCTCCTTCTTTACTGGACACGTACAAGAGAGCTTTCCATGATATTGGGGAGTGGGCCCGTTTTTGTGTGAGAGTTGTTCTCACAAGACGATAAATGTCTTGTAGGCTGGTGTTTGAACATTGCAATATCCCAAAGCTATAACTGAGAGCAGGTATAGCCCAGGTGTTTATGGCCTTGATTTTTCTCTTTCCAGTTAGCTGAGTTTTAAGGACTTTTCAGTTAGATATTCCATACCTGCTAATGCTTGGCAGCCAGAAGTGGCATGATGAATCGATTCGTACATTGCTTTACATTTGGGACAGCTAACTTCGATTTCTTGGTGCAGAATGTGCTTTTTGTAGGAGTTTTTTGCCATGAACTGTTCCTGTATTGCCAGAAAGTATCCTTCAGTCACGGGGAATATGGTTCCTGTGGTCAATCACCGGACATACGCTTCTAAATTCAGTTAGCATTGGATCTTGTCGAAGCAAATTGATTGTGGTGTAGTTGCAGTCGAGGGCAGCAATGGTCAACAGCATCAGCGAACTACTTCTCATAAAATAGTTTCTAAGCCTTGCTTCTTGTTCACGGCAGGCTTTCAACAGGCTAATATGCCCCCTACCTCCATGTTTTCTGAGCATATATAGTCTTGGCACTGAAGAGTTTGGGTGACGCTGTCTTGATTTAACCATTTGAGTTCTTAAGAAGGAGTCCATTTTTACCAAATCCGTATCATACCATTTCCTTACTCCAAAAGTATATGTAACCGAAGGTATTCAATACTATTACCAGATTTCCTGCTGATAAATTAGTTTTTAGTAGTTTTCTGACTCGTTTCTTAAATTCCTCTTCAAAGGTTTTTTTGACCTCTTGTTCTAATTTAAGCAGCTGTGAGATACCAAGAGACTTGTAGGAGCCTGTAACCTGAAGTTGCTTGATGATTTCACAATTGGGGTGTTCAATGTTAGCTGAATCCTTGTATTTGCCTTTGTGTAAAGTAAGGGTTGCACATTTTTCAGTTCCAAGCTTCATCCCAATATCTTCTGTGAATGAACTGCCCATTTAAGAAGAGTTCTCATATTCCTCTCATTCTTTGCAAAAAGCTTTAAGTCGTCCATGTAGAAAGGATGGGAGATCATTGTTTCCTGATTCTAGGAATAACCTTTTCCAGATTTATTTAAAATGGAGCTTGAGGATTAATCGCAAGGCATAACCATAAAGGACTTAGCGAATCACCTTGAAATATTCCCCTTTTTATTGAAATTTTCTCCACGACAAGAGTGTTCTTTTTAGTTGGATGAACTTATGACACTTCCCATTGCTTCATAAGTCGTTGCAACAGTTCTGTCATTTTTTGGTCAACTTTATAAATCTTGAGAACTTCAATCAGCCAGTCAAGAGGGACCGAATGGAATGCATGGTAGTCAATCCATGAAAGCGATATATTACGCTACTGTTTTGATACTTGTGAAGCTATGAATGAATCAATCACTAGAAGCTCTTTACATCCCTTAGAGTTTCACTTACATCCGATCTACTCCTGTGCCATAAGGTTGTTATTTTCTACATCCCCCATTAGTTTTTTACTGATTATAGACGTTAACATTTTGTAAACACCATAAAGACATGTTACTGACCAAAAATTCATCGGTTTCGGAGATTTGTTTTTTTCTTTCGGAATCAAATATAACCCTATAATATGTCCCTAACAAACAGAAGTCCTTTGGGGGTACAGCCGAATTGCACAATAGTTTCTGGTAATAAGAGGCACTTCCAAAGTGTTTGAGCAAATAATTTTGAATTTTATCTGGCCCGGGTGCTTTCCAGTTGTGTGCAAACTTAATAGATTCATGTACATCATCGCCATTAATTTGCACTGCATCCATCACAGGAACATTCTGTGTTTCTGCGTGCAAATTCCTGAGCCCAAAAGCATTATTGTTATAATTTTTTGGATAGTTCCAGATGCTTTCTTAATAAGTACAAAAGTAAGACTCATTAAGTTGCAACATGGAAAAGGAGTATTCCTTCTGATCCGATTTCAGGTCATTATAAAATTTTCTCTCAGTTGTTTGAAAACAGTTATATTCTTTTCATCGGGATTCCGCTCTTCTGACCCTGTTAGCATAAACTGCTAGCTTTTGTTTCATGAGTTCTGAGAGCGCAGACAGATTGAATTGAGTTCAGAACTATTGACAGAGCCTATATAATTATTATTATGATTATTCTTTTCTTCTCAGCATTGCTGGTTGATATGGCTTAACCGGACCATGGTCAAGTTTAAGCTTAATCGTCTTCTTTATCGATATTTAAAAATGTTCGTACAATAGTAGCAGTTCCTAATAACACTGCTTTTTGCAGTATTTCAACTTCCTTGTTCAGGTCAAGGATTTTCTTGTTTCCTCTGGAATAAGGCCATTGGTAGAACTACAATTGGTAGTACTTCATCCTTCACCAGCGTATAAAGATGCTTCAACTCTACGAGAAGCTCCTGATATTTCCGAATTTTTTCTCCAATTATTTTTTGCATGTTATCATCGGAAGGAACTCCTACCTCAATAATCAGTGCTTTCTTTGCGGCCTTTGTCAATAAGCACAATGACAGGTATGTTGTGAGGTATGTGGTGGTCTGTTGTCATCATATGGTCCCAATATAATTCCACTTTCTAATAATGCTTTAGGATGATATATGTACAAAGGTCTTTAATTAGATCATAACTTTTAGCAACTACTTGATGAATGACCTTTGCTACATTATTGTGTCTTTGAAGGTATTCTTATCGCACTAGTACTTGACAGCTTGAGGTCAGATGTTGTACGGATTTATTTGTAGATTTGCAAAGACGACACTTATCATCAACTGCCTCTTGTAAGATATAGTTCCCCTACGAACGAGTTGCAATTACTTGATTTTGTATAGCTAAAAGGAACTCTTCCGTTTCTGGAAACATACTTTCATTTTTCAACCATTGGACAGATGCTGCTAAATGTATTCCAAAAGTTTTTAAGGCGTTGTAAAATCTGGCGGGAAACTGTTTACATTTCCAAGACTCGGTAAGGCTTTGTTCAGTTAGGTTCTCGTTCGGTTCCTCCCGAAGCAAGTTTAGTGCCTTATATCCATGATCAATCCTTGTAATCGCAGATAGTACTGGTGAAGTGCTGCTCGTGACATACGGCTGACGTTGTGTTTCCTGTTCTCTGCACGATTTAAATAGAATAGTGAGACATCTTCTTCCTTGTTTTCTGGTGTTATACAGTCGTGGAAGTAAGGGGTTCGGATGGCGTTGCCTCGATTTCGCCATGCGTTCTAATGAAACGGTCCATTCTGTTAAGATCGGTATCTGACCATTTTAATGGGCCAAAGGGGTACGTGGCCGCCGAGATAGCCCATGTATTCAAGGCTTTTAACAAATTTCCTGAATTTAAATTTGTTTTTAAGACCCTCTAACTCGTTTCATGAATTCGTCCCCAATTGTTTCTTTAAAGTCTTTCTTTAAAGAACTTCAGAAGCAGCGTAATATCCAGATATCTGTATGAATCAGTTTTCTTTAACTGCTAATCAGTTTGACTTCACTGTTTGAAAGTTCTATATTCGTTGAATTTTTATACTTTCCTCTGTGAATGTTAACAGTTGAATACTTGTCCATTCCCAATTGCATGCCAATATCGGTGGTAAAAGAAATCACTAACTCAAGTAAACTTCTCATGTCTCTCTCATTCCCGGTATATAATTTCAAGTCATTCATATAAAGTGAGTGTGAAATTATTACCTCTTTGTTAATTGCGTAACCCCTACCAGAATTATGGAGCTTAATGGATTGATGGATATTATATAGATATGTTCAGTGAGACTACTGAATCGTCTCTATCGCATGGGGATTTAATGGTTGATAAAACTTTAAGTTAAATAAGAAAACCACGACGAGGATGGCTCGTTTAGTTAATGATCCATAGGGAGGAGATAGGACCAACTGGCTTTGACTCAATATTACCAGATCAGATGATGTCAAAGCCTCCTCTGATGTGCTTCATTACCTATGCCACGTCAGCACTTCCCTGTCATCCTTCCAGATTAGAGGCTCCCATCACCCCTCAGCTAATGTGTTCCCCAGGCAGCTGGTTTGAGGTTACTTTTGTAAAGATATTTACAGTTGATTGCCAATAAAAACGCAACTAATCTATTAGTAACATAATTTAATTATTAAAAAAAAACACTATATCGGAAATGAGCCTCCTCTCTCCTTCCTAAGAGGTAGAATGTACTTTGTTTAATTAAGTTTATGGATAGTTGGACTTTGTTGAAGACCTAGGGGTCTTTATAAGTATACTTGCAGACTTCTTACCCTTAAGTTATGAAATATCTCCCGTGTTATCAGCAATGTAACTTCCTTGAGCTCCCCTCTTCTTTTACATGTATAAATACTAGATCTAAGATTGGGATAGTAGAGAAAGCAGGGAAGGTAGGAGAGTTGAGAATAGATTGTTCATAGTATGTAACAGTCTATAAGTTAGATAATATAGCCCATAGTCAATAAGTTATAATGATAGTCAATAGCAATAAGTCACCTAGGCAGTTCATAAGAATGTCTCTTTTATATCTCTTGTATATCCATATTTTATCTGTTCAATAACATGATAAACCTATATATTTATTACAAGTCGCTCACCGTTTGTTAATTATTAGTTTAGGTGTACTTGCAGGAAAAATGTAACTAAGGACCATCAGGATCACTTTACTATGTCTTTCTGTGGAAAATTGAAAAGTAAATTGATGTCATGAGTGCAAACTGGCGGGTAAGCACACACTCCATTTTCGGATTTTTTTTTTAGTCATTGATTTATACCTCCTAGACGATATTCCCTTACGAAAACGAATTTATTTATTGATATTTACATCTATATTACAATAATATAACAAGTAAGTAGGCTATGTGATACATAATGACATGATATAATGACAATTAGGGAAACTACCCACTGGTAGTACTCAAATAGCAAGTTCAACTTAGAAGGTCACGTGGCCATCTTCTTTTCAGACGCCTCGGAGGATTATCGGGAATTGAAGAGGAAGCTAGGTTTGAAACTAGAGGGTTTGAGTAGGTATGAAGTTTGTTATAAAATGATTGATACCGGGTTCGGGCCAAATCAGCAACAAATGGACATTAAGGTCGTTATGGATGACTTTATTCTTAACAAAATAAGGACCATTATGGATTTTACGAAGGATTTTGGATTGTAGGGATTGGATACGAGAAGAATTCGATGGCTTAGTGGAGCCCCAAAGCTCTACTCCAAATAGGTCGTATGATGGTCATGTATATGAGTCTTTTGTAATTAATTGGGAGCTTAGAGCGTTTGTCTAGTAAGTGTTGAAGTAGCCTGAAACGTCGATCGGTTTCTCGTCTTTTCAGTCTTGTATGAGGATTCCAGGTTAATCGTTTGTCGATATGCAACCCTAAGTATCGGATCTGTTCTACAGGCACAAGTGGGATATTATTAAAGGATACTGAAGGGCAGGAAGTCATTGGTTTACGACGTAAGGTAAAAGTGATTTGATGGGATTTTTGAGAATTTATTTTAATTTTCCAATTTTGACACCATTCTTCAAGATCAGTGATATGGGATTGGAGACTTTGGGGTACAATAACTGGATTGGTGTTGACTGATAATAAACATGTATCGTGAGCATACGTGGTAAGGATAGTATTATAATGAGTTGGGATGTCAGCTGTATAAACTGTATAAAGGATTGGGCCAAGGATTTTACCAATAACACCAGCAGATTGGGAAAAAAGGGATGAATAGACATTATTATGGTTTACTTGGAAAGATCTATTCGCAAGACAAGATTGAAGGATGAGAAAGTATGTAGTCGGTAGAAATTTACGGAGTTTATAGAGCAATCCCGGGTGCCAGACTCATCCTTAAATTTAAATTCAGATTGGTAAATATTATTAAAAATTATTATATAAAAGCAAAAACTCGAAAGTTGCACACTGTACGCTCGTATGTTAAGGCATGAAAGCCTTTGGTTGGAGACTTGTGAGACTGTGAGTTTTGAACAATACTTCATTCCATTTTTTTTTTATTATTATTCTAACCTGTTCTGAAGCCCTAAATGGCGAATTGTTGTTAGATATTTTTGTGTCTGTAGTTTTTGAGACTTACGACTTTTCGTTCGGAATTTTACCCCTTATGGCTTGGCATTTTAAGTTGAATCCTGGATCATAGAGATAAATATTTTTACAAACTTGCCAAGAAATTCGATGTACTGATTTGAACCTATAATTCCTCGCGCATTCCAAACAGCTTTTCTAATTGAACAATCACTGGAATAAAATGTATCTGTTAATAGAAGGCCTTTGTAAAATAGATTGCATTTTTCAGTAAAAATATTTGTATTATTTTAAATAAAATCTTGTAAAATGAGAAAAAAAACTTGAAAGATTTTTAATTTAGAATGGTCCTTTTATAATACAAGCCTTTAAAAGTCATCTCTTGGTATTCATGACTCCTAAAAATTGTATGAATAAAGATTAAAAATTTGATGATTATCGGCCCAAGAATACATTGTTTTCAATTGAGGCGTTCAGGATTATAAGCGGAAAAATCTAAATTTCAAAAATTTACATTTTCACATTTTTCGCTAATTTAAACTACTGTATATATATATATATATATATATATATATATATATATATATATATATATATTACTTTTTTACTTTTTTGACTAATGTAGCAATTATTTGATCATTGTTTGCCAAGTATTTGACAAATTGTTCCAAATCTAGCATAAGAAAAATTCTAAGACGTACAGTGTTTCAGAGAAATCTACGTATTCACAAAAAATAAAGTTTTCATAAAAAGAATGCTCTTACCTTACTTACATGATTTATTCATTTATGTATATAAAGTATAAAATACAAAATAAGGCGTTCTGATAATACAATGTGCTTAATACATAAACCGTAAAATTAGAATGTTTACCTAATGTGTAGTTTTCTTCCTTTTGTAGTCCTCTTGAAGTGTTTCTCGCTGTAGACTCCAGCAGTAGTCCGCGAGCATGTTTTCATTCCATTTTCCACTATACCACCTTTCCATTTCGGCAATATCCTGATGGAACCGTTCCCCGTGTTCATCAGATACAGATCCAAAATTGTGGGGAAAAAAGTTTATGTGAGAATGGAGAAAATGGATTTTTAAGGACATGTTACAGCCAAGTACTTTGTAGGCTTGTAACAGGTGAGTCAGAATTTGTTCATTGCCATACGACCTCACATTTCCCAAAATTTTGCTGCATTCTTCTTTAAATGAAACCTATGCTCTTCTTTCTGGAGTGGTAAATTTTTCTAAGAACTCCTGGTCTTTTACTAGTGATCGTATCTGTGGACGAACAAAAATTCCCGCTTTAATTTTTGCAGCACTTTTGCAAGTTTAGGAAACTTAATTTTAAGGTAAGCAAATCCTGACCCGTATTTGTCCATTGCTTTAACACAATTTTTCCAAGGCAGATTTTGTTGCAGAACAGGGATATTTAGCACAACGGAAACAAAAACACCTGACGACATTTCACTAATTCGATCATCATAACAGAAACAGAATAATAAAAATGAAAAAAATAAAATGGAATGAAGGATTACTCAAACCTTACCGTCCCACAAGACTCCAATCAAATGCAGTACACCAACACCAAGGTCCTAACGCGACAACTCTCATTTTCGTTTCCTGTTGTTTTGGAGACTTAAACCTTTTGTTTAGAAATTTCATACTTATGAACATGAACGCCTCAATTCTATAAATATAAATATTTTCACAGATGTGCAACGTTTGGGAGTTACAAGTCATCAACTGATAAAGTCCGAAAATAACGTATTTGATTGACTGCTATTTAAGATTCAAGCAGATCCACGTTCTTTATCTTTTCTTCAAGGAGATAGATAAATGAATGGCATAGATTTGATTTGTTGCGTCCTCAGAAAAGAACTAGGTGGTTGGAAGAAGTGTTATATCGCTATAGGCAGCCTTCAAGACAAGGTTGATTCATCGTGGAAATAGGCGCCCTTCTAAGCCAAGCGGGTGAGTTTGATAAAGATATCTTGAACTCAGATGTTTGCGCCTCATTCCTCGCCTACTTCCTTTGAAGTGGCGCTACAAGGCACGCGCAGTATTCACTAAGAAATGCCTTATTTTGTTTCCGTTTTACTGGGCGATTTATTTTATTGGGCGATTCGTTATTTTATGGTATGTGACCATAATATTCTTTTATTTTTCCAGTTAATTAATGCGTTTCGTTTATTATTTATGCTTTATAAGAAAACATGAATGCCTAAAATGTAATAAAATAAAAATACATAGTGAAGCAGTTTTATGTGCAATAAAATCAGATATTGGAGTGTCATTTTATGCATCCAATGCACAATAACATAGCACACATGTAAATGAATGCTTGATCATCTACGGACTTGATAAACATGACGCCTGTAACAGTCAAACAACCCAATCACCACAGTGGATTCCTGATTTCTCTATGTCTCTTGCACATTGTAGTCTAGCTAACCATTCAAGTTTAATCATATCAAATATCGGGATACCCCATCTTACTTATATTCGCCTACGTAATAATCTTATAATTGCTAAAAACTTAACACAATTATCCTCTCTAAGACTCCTGAAGAGATATGTGATTAATGATACAGACACAGAGGGGTGGGACAAAGCGGTGTGCAACGGATTTGCCACTGACTATATTTCTTATAATTTTAATTTTTTTCAATATTTATTTCGTACGCATTCACAAATTAATATGTATTTATTTTCTAGGCTTACTTTTCAGTTCACTTTTATGTATATATTTTAATGGCCAATCCATTCCTAACATATCCCGAGCTGTTGTGTTTCTGGCTGAATGTAGATGTGTTTGATTTTTATCAACTTTAACTTGGACTTTGTATTTGGGAACTCACATTCTCTTCACTATTTTGTTAATAAACATCTGGACTGTATAAATATTGTTATAGAGGCATATTTTCTTGGTTTGTTCTTGCTTTATTTCCAAACTATCAATCACTTTTAAACAGACAGCAATTTTAACATAGAGAAGAAAATAGTTGACTGGAAGATTCTATCCTTCATAACAATTTTAACTGTTTATCAGTATCAGTATACTGTTACAATGTTTATCACTGGAACGAATAAATTCCGTTAACCTTTTAAGGAAGCAGACCGATTAGCTGAAAAATGTTAATAAATCCTTTTAAAAATCTCAACTGTAACTAAAAACTGTAAGACTGTTTACCTAAAAAACATTAATTGAGTGGTTCCGGATTAAAACCGGATACATCAAGTAGACATTTTCACAGTTTTCAAGCAATTTTGACGACACTTTTCCGCCTTATTTTAGTCCGGTTCCGAACCTAAAGTTTCGGGAGCATAAAGCATTGCTTGACTAATCAAGCGAAAATTAAGAAATTTATGAGAGTTATCCGCTTTTAACCCTCAAAGCCTCGATAGTACATTTATGTTTATTTTAACCTTTTTTCGATAGTTTGTTTTGAGATTGTGATCGTAGTTGGATAAAATCCGATCATGAATATGATGATATTTATTTTCAAGTTAAATAAACTGAAAATCAATTATAAAACTATTTGTTTTTATAAGGGAGGGGATTTGGTAAACGAAGAGGCGGCAAAATTAAGGTTGCCTAAGGTAGAAAAAGTACTAGACCGTAGCCCCAATGAATTTAATCGCCGTTTCTTCTAGGACCTTATTTATTCTGCTGCGACCTACCTCGTTCCATCCTCAGTTATCTACTGGGATTCGATAAGGATTATTTAACTATTCTTTAAATTTATCATCGCACACACCAGTTTCTATCTATTTACTGATCTTTAACGAGTGCCTGACACTGTAGAGGCCAGAGGACACCCATTTTACGTCAATTTTACTTCCGAAGGACGGCATAAGTAAGGCTTTTTTTCTCCCTTTAAAATATTCTAAAACCACCTGCCGGGCTGTGAACCCGCATTCTTTAGCGTAGTATGTTGTTATTCTTACCACTACACCACAGAAGACCGTAAACAGTTATATTGTGATAGTATTTTTTAATTGCTTCTATGCTTATAAAAACATGGTTTTCCTTTACTGCGGTTTCATTAACAACTTATTTGGAAAATTTTCAATAGTACCATGAAGGCATTGCAGGAAAATATTGTTACGGTCAGTGCGGAAAGTAGGACCGGCTTCTGATCTGCCTAGAGCGGATTAGGCAAACAATGGGATTAAGCGGAAGGGATTATAGAACGGCGTAGAACCTTCTAGATCGGTCTAGGTGGTCCTCGTCCGTGTTCCGAGTAATGCCCCACCACGACCTACCTTGCCTATATAAAAAGGACAGCGTTTTCGGCCGCGGCAGTCAGTAATAAGCAGTGAAGTAATAAGCAGCCGTTAATTAGTGGCAGTGTGTGTGAGTTAGTTAGTACTAGTATCAGTCTGTAATAAGTGCTTAGTGAGCAACAGTGACAATTAGTGGCCGTGTAATAAGTGTAATAAACTGTGTGGCAGTTTGTCATATTTGGAGAGTCTTACGGTCGGTGGACTTTAGTTAGCGAACTGTAAGTGTTAATTTGTAATTGTAAACTATAGTGTAATATTATTGTATTTGTACAAATTTATATAAATAGTTTAGTTACTTAGTATAAACAATATCTTATATTATTTGTATATTATCTTAGAAATTAGATAACATTTAGTAGAATATTGTTACTGTAAATTGATGTTAGTTTAATAATTTAACTGTTTTAAATAATCGCATTGTATTCTTTCTAATTTGTTAATAAATATTAGATTATAGAATTAAGTAATAGTTTAGTCCATTTTACACCCAGTAGCCCGTAACAAATTGGTGTCAGAAGTGGGATCTTGTGTAATTGTTATTTTGTCTAGCATTTTGTAATAATTGGGCTACTGTTTGAAAAATGGCTTCTCAAAGTCTTAAATTGATGGATTTAAAAGTTGCGGATTTAAAACGGGAATTAGAAGAACGTGATCTGGATTCTTCCGGAAATAAAAGTGTACTGCAACATCGCTTGCGTCAATTTTTTGTAGAGTTAGGGGAAAATCCAGAGGACGTTCTGTTTGAAACTGATTTAAGCAAGTTGTCTGCAACTTTTAAAAATGAATTAGGCAATGTAGAAAATAAGCTAGGTAATGAATTATGCAGTGTTAAAAGTGAATTAGGCAATGTAGAAAATAAGCTAGGTAATGAATTAAGCAGTGTTAAAAATGAACTAGGTAATGAATTAAGCAGTGTTAAAAATGAACTAGGTAATGAATTAAGCAGTGTTAAAAATGAACTAGGCAATGTAGAAAATAAGCTAGGTACTGTAAAAAATGATTTAATGGATACATTAGAGTCTAAGTTAGGCACATTAGAGACTAAGTTAATGGAAAATGTAGATAATAAGTTAGCCGATGTAAATAATAAAGTAGCAGATGTAGAATCTAGGCTAGGAGAAAAAGTGAACGAAATTAGGCTAAGAATGGAAGCTCTCGAGGGACGTAAGAGCAACCCACCGACGAACGACACCGACCGTACCTGCGAGGGCAGCCATCGTAATAGCATTCTACCCGCCTATGCTGGGGCGCCGCCAACTCACAATACCATTCCAGTATTCGACGGAAAGACGCCGTGGGAGGACTACATGACTCTCTTCGAGACAGCGGCTTCGATCCACGGGTGGTCACAGGAGACCCAAGCTTCAGCGTTGTGCCTGGCCTTGCGTGGGGACGCCTTGAGAGTGCTGCAGGGGATGCCCATGTCGGAGCGGTCCAACTACGTGAAGCTGATTAGAAGACTGGAAATGCGTTTCGGACACCGCCACATGGACCAGCTATATCGCTCACAGTTAAGAAACAGGCTCCAGAAGGACAACGAGACGCTGCAGGAATTTGAAGCGGATATTGCCCGGCTGGTGAGGAACGCCTACCCATCGGTCACTGACTATGTCTACGAGAGTTTGGCTGTCGACAAATTCCTGGATGGACTTCGGGACCCAGAGACACAACAAGCAGTGAAGCTCGCCCAGCCGAAAACGTTGGGAGACGCATTATCTCAGGCCATGGAGTTTGAAGCTGTCAGGCTGTCTGTACGGGGCAATGCGCGAGTTCGAGCAGCAGGAGCAGAGCCTAATGTGGTAACCAGCGTCAAGGACATAGTGACCAAAGGGTTGGATGCTCTCAGGACCCATAAGAAGGAGATACGCTGTTGGGGCTGCGGCCAGCTTGGACACCCTAGAAGCAAGTGTCCAACCCGTAACGTCAAAGCCCCCAGGAAGGCCATCAGAGTTGCGTCAATAGGAAGCAGGACAAACAGCTTCTACGTTGATGGGATGGTGAACGGGCAGCTGCGAAGCCTTCTAGTGGATACCGGCGCGAGCATGACAATCTTGAACTCCAAGACACTTCCAGCTGAGAAGATCTTACCAACAACTTGGGCATTACGGACTGCAACAGGACAGCCAGCCAAGGTCTACGGGGAGACAGATGCCACCTTCCACATCGGGGATCAACATCTGCAGCACCGCGCTCTCGTGGCAGAGATCGATGAAGATGTTATATTGGGCATGGACTTCATGATCGCATACGGGATCAAGCTGGATATGTCGAGAGGTGTGATGACGCTGGGAGACGAGGAAGTCATACTTCGGCAGGAAAAGGACTTCTGCGCACGAGTGCTGCTTCCAGAAGACACCACTTTACCGGCACGGAGCCAAATCGTGACGCATGGGACGGTCGAAGGCCATCTACCCGCGGGTCAATGTGCACTACTCGAACCTGGAAGGCACGAAGAACAAGAGATCGGACGCGGCGTACTGGTTGCTAGGTCTCTCATCAAGGCCGGACGGACGACTCCAATCCGGCTAATGAACCTGAACAGCTTCCCGGTAACGCTGAAGAAAGGAACACCGGTCGGGGAGTGTACAACCGCTACCTCAGTGGTTCGTCAGCTGCAACGTCGTCCCACCGAGCTCCGAGGACTGCCAGAAGAACTAAAAGGATTTGTTAACGAGTCATGCCGCGACCTTTCACCTGAACAGAGCGAGGAAGTGAAGAACATGATTATACGATGGCATGACGTCTTCGAGATCGGACCAGGACCACGGGGCAGAACGGATATCGTCCAGCACAGGATTGACACCGGGGATGCGAAGCCCATCCGACAGGTCCCGCGGAGGCTGCCGTTAGCCAAACGGGAGGACGCCGAGAAGATCATAAAGGAGATGGCGGCTGATGGTGTCATTGAGCCTTCGAGTAGCCCCTGGATGTCTCCTGTCGTATTGGTGAAGAAGAAAGACGGCACAACGAGGTTCTGCGTAGACTACCGTCTTCTGAACAACGTCACCAAGAAGGACAGTTATCCGCTTCCCAGGATTGACAATACGCTGGACACCCTGGAGGGGTGTAAACTCTTCTCTACCTTGGATCTCCGCAGTGGATATTGGCAGGTTGGATTGGCACCTGAAGATAAAGAGAAAACGGCGTTTTCAATTGGCACTGGGCTCTGGCAGTTTACAGTAATGCCGTTCGGGCTTTGCAATGCTCCTGCCACATTCGAGAGGCTGATGGAAAATGTGTTAAGAGGTCTCTCTTGGGAGGTATGCCTGGTGTACCTAGATGACATCATTGTGCTGGGAAAGTCCTTCGATCACCATCTGAAGAACCTGGAGAAGGTCTTCGAACGACTGCGTGCAGCGAACCTTAAGTTGAACCCGAAGAAGTGTAATCTCTTCCGAAGGCAAGTCAACTACCTGGGGCATATTGTGTCAGACAACGGAGTTGCTGTTGACCCAGAGAAGATAGCAGCGATCACCAACTGGCCAGTACCTCGAGATAAGCACCAGGTGAGAAGTTTTCTCGGGCTCTGCACCTATTACCGGAGGTACGTGAAAGGATTCGCTAACATCGCAAAACCTCTTACCAGACTTACCGAGGAGAAAAGGACTTTCCATTGGGATCACGAGTGTCAGCCATCCTTCGAGGAGCTGAAGAGCAAATTGATTAGTGCTCCTATTCTGAGCTATCCACGCCCCGAGGGCAAGTTCATACTTGACACAGATGCCAGCAACATCGCCATTGGAAGTGTCCTCTCTCAGCTCCAAGACGGAGAAGAAAGGGTGATTGGATATTTCAGCAAAGCACTCTCAGCTCCGGAACGAAACTACTGTGTCACAAGGAAAGAGCTTCTGGCAGTAGTAAAGTCCATAGAGCATTTTCATAAATACCTATACGGAAGAAGGTTCCTGCTGAGAACGGACCACGCGGCTCTAATGTGGCTGCTGCGATTCAAGTCACCTGAGGGGCAAGTGGCGAGGTGGATTGAGCGCCTTCAAGAGTATGACTTTGAATCTGCTCATCGTTCTGGAACGAGCCACAGGAATGCGGATGCACTGTCAAGAAGACCTTGTGAAGAAGGCTGCAAGCATTGTTCTCGACAAGAGGAGAAGCAGGCAGCGGTATTGAGGACTACAGTTGTCATCGACAGTTGGCAAGATGCAGAGGTGTCAAAGGAACAGGACGAGGACCCGGACTTAAAACAAATAAAGGAATGGAAAATATCGGGGCGAGGAAGACCGGCCTGGCAGGATGTTGCTCCAATGTCGAAGAATGTAAAAACGTACTGGGCCCAATGGAACTCCATTTTAGTGGACAACGGGCTGCTGAAACGGGCATTGGAGAACGCGGAAGGAGATCAGCGCAGGCTACAGCTCATCGTTCCAAGGAATAAAGTGCCCGAAGTGCTTAGGGAACTACATGACGGTGTAACTGGCGGCCATCTTGGAGTTCACCGTACATTGGAAAAAGTTCGTGAACGCTTTTACTGGGCAAACCTTAAGGACGATGTGTTGGACTGGTGCAGGCGTTGTGCGACTTGTGCGGCTTCTAACGGACCAACAAGAAGAAAGAAGGCCCCTATGAAGAAGTACAACGTGGGAGCACCGTTCGAGAGGATAGCGACTGACATCGCTGGCCCTTTCCCTGTGACAGACGAAGGCAACCGATATATTCTCGTGGCCATGGACTATTTTTCTAAGTGGGTGGAAGCGTATGCCCTTCCGAATCAAGAGGCAGTCACGGTTGCAGACGTACTTGTGAAGCAGCTCGTCAGCCGGTTTGGAGTACCCATGGAACTTCACGCTGACCAGGGAAGAAACTTTGAGTCTGCAGTCTTCTCCGGGATGTGCGAAGCACTGGGAATACGGAAAACCAGGACGACACCTCTTCACCCTCAATCGGATGGCATGGTGGAGCGCATGAACAGGACAATGGGTCGATATTTGTCTAAAGTGGTCTCCGAGCATCAGCGAGACTGGGACCAGTATCTTCACTTGTTCTTGTTAGCCTACCGGAGTTCAGTCCATGAAGCAACGGGGCAGACCCCCGCAAATGTGGTGTTCGGCCGAGAACTTCGTTTGCCTTGTGATCTGAAATTCGGGTTCAAGCCTAATGAGGAAGTGGCCGGAGAGGAGTACGTCACGAATCTACGGAAGCGGATGGATAATATCCACGAAAAGGTTCGTGCAAACATCCAGGGAGCCAGTGACAGAATGAAGGAGCGTTACGACATCAGGGCAGAGAAAGGTGGATTCCAACCTGGAGATTTGGTCTGGCTACATGATCCTCGAAGAAGGCGAGGCTACTCACCTAAACTTCAGAACTCCTGGGATGGCCCGTTTGAGATCATCAATAGGATAAACGACATCATCTATAGGATCAGAAAGCAGCCAAAAGGAAAACCCAGGGTAGTCCATTTTAATAGACTGGCCCCATACAAAGGAGACCATGGCCCGACAAAAGACCAGCGAGTCAGGTACCTCAACAACGTGGAGGCCAGTAAGGTATCAGTTGCACAACCTAAGGTACAAGGTTCCCGTGGAGTAACTCAGGCAGTATACAGAGATATCTTCTCGTTACCCGCGGACTATTCTCTGGCCCATTGTGTAGCCGAAGATCTGAGGACTTCCCGAGGGATTGCAACCGTCTTCAGGAAGAAGTTTGCTGGAACTGAGGAACTGGAACGCCAAGGACCACGCGTCGGGAAAGCACTCCACCATACGCACGAAGGACGACACCTGTTCTACTTAGTTACCAAGTGTGCTACTGATCAGAAGCCCACATATGACGCACTGCGGCGAAGCCTCGACGACCTGCGGAGTAAGCTTCTGAGACTGCGTGTCACCAAGCTCGCGATCCCTAAGTTGGGCTGTGGATATGACGGCCTGGAGTGGAAGGTTGTCAGGAACATGCTTGAACAGATATTCGCCAACTCTGGAGTCGCCATATTGGTGTGCACGTTCAACCCCTGGAAAGGAAATGCGTCTCCATCGAGGGAAGCTCATGACCGCCCGATTTCTCCGGACTATGCTCTGGGGCAGAGCACTTTTAAGGAGGGGGCAGTGTTACGGTCAGTGCGGAAAGTAGGACCGGCTTCTGATCTGCCTAGAGCGGATTAGGCAAACAATGGGATTAAGCGGAAGGGATTATAGAACGGCGTAGAACCTTCTAGATCGGTCTAGGTGGTCCTCGTCCGTGTTCCGAGTAATGCCCCACCACGACCTACCTTGCCTATATAAAAAGGACAGCGTTTTCGGCCGCGGCAGTCAGTAATAAGCAGTGAAGTAATAAGCAGCCGTTAATTAGTGGCAGTGTGTGTGAGTTAGTTAGTACTAGTATCAGTCTGTAATAAGTGCTTAGTGAGCAACAGTGACAATTAGTGGCCGTGTAATAAGTGTAATAAACTGTGTGGCAGTTTGTCATATTTGGAGAGTCTTACGGTCGGTGGACTTTAGTTAGCGAACTGTAAGTGTTAATTTGTAATTGTAAACTATAGTGTAATATTATTGTATTTGTACAAATTTATATAAATAGTTTAGTTACTTAGTATAAACAATATCTTATATTATTTGTATATTATCTTAGAAATTAGATAACATTTAGTAGAATATTGTTACTGTAAATTGATGTTAGTTTAATAATTTAACTGTTTTAAATAATCGCATTGTATTCTTTCTAATTTGTTAATAAATATTAGATTATTGAATTAAGTAATAGTTTAGTCCATTTTACACCCAGTAGCCCGTAACAATATATTGTTCGCAAGAGTAAAGAGGCTATGGAGAGGATCACCAGATCTCACAATCCACGGTTTCCAATGCGCATAGGCAGACTATCCATAAAGTTTGGATCCAACACCATCGACATCCTCTTGGGTTAAAGGGCAATAACAAATTAGCCTAGACCCATGAAAAATGACTGTTTGGGTCAGATGTCTCAGGAGGCCTATATTTCTTTTCACTTGAGCAGACTGAATCTCAGGGCGGCTATTTAGCATCCTGGATTTAAATCTTGTTCTTTATTATGTATTGTAGAGGCAACACGTTTATACCCGAACCTTTGTCAAAGAACTGCGAGTTGCTCAACGTTGGTAAATTATTTGATAATTCCAGTTTTCGTTATGTCATAAGTGGAATAGATAGCGATGATTTTTGTAATAATAATAAATGGTCGTTATCATTTTGGTTTTCTTAGAAACAGTTAAAATTAAAAACTGGTAGTGATTTAGATTATATGGAACACAGATGGTTACTATTTTCCATTTTCATTTTTAGACGTCACAGTATTTTTCTGCTTCTCCCGAATCACCTCTTCATGACTCCATACCTTTTCCATGTCAACACTTCAATCATAAATAATAACTAAGTTTAATTTAGCATATTTAAGGTTTTTGCGATAAATCAACAATATTTCATTTATTGAATTGAAAAAATATTTTCAATATGGCAATTTTGTCTATATTAGATTCATCATTTTATTGAAATATTTACTATTGTATAAAAATACTTTGTCCTCATTTAGTACAGCTTTTGCAATTAAAAAAAAAAATTATCAGTAAAGGAGGATTCTTGGCATCTAACGTTTAAGTATTTTCTCTTATAACATTTTTTTATTAGTCAAGTATTAGATAATGAATAAATAATATTTTAAAAACATGCTCTAATAGGAAATAAAATGAAAAGCGCGTCCACCTAGTAGCGGATGATAGAACGGCCTTCAGATATGAAGGTCAGCGGCGTAATAAGTGGCTTATTCCTACAAATAAGCTGTCGTAGACAATTCACTCTGGTTTTCCAGGTTGGGGGTTAATGAGGGGCCTTGCTCCTCCCTCATTGTAAACAATGTACAATGCAAAAAAAAACAAATAAAATGCCTCGGATATATGGAGAGACACATTGGCGAAGACATGGAACACGTTTAAGGATAAACACTTTTGGATGTTGGAATGTTAAGGGCATAGCAACAAAAATGAAGAAATCTTCGGAACTTGTTGAGGAACCAGTTACAGAAGAAGATGTGAAATATATCCTCAAGAAAGGTAAAAACAACAAGTCCTCTGGACCGGGTGGAATCCATATGGAATTGCTTAAGTGCGGTGGGCAAGCCATTGTGACCATTTTTACCCAATTATTCAATAAAATTCTGCAAGAAAAAAAAGTCCGGAGGAGATGAAAATAGGTCACATTATAAGAAATGCGGTAAGACTCAATTGATTAATTACAGGGGTATATGTGTTAACAACACAATAATAAAGGTATACGAACGGGTACTGAATAAAAGAATATGGGAACCATTTACAACTCCAGAAGAACAATGTGGTTTCACTATATAAGTCTTGTATTGATCATATATTTACTTTGAGGCAGCTTTTAGAAAAATGTGAAAGCAAACAGAAACAGCTTAGCCTAGACTTGAAAAGGCTATGCCTATGACAGTGTTCCACATAAACTTCATTTGGAGTGCATGAAAAGCAAACATTAATGACTCCTTAATCTGTGCTGTAAAACACATATACCATATTGGCATATGTCAAATAAAAGTTGGAAACAAACGATCACGTAAATAACCAAGTTGTAAAAGACTCCTTCTAGGAAGCTCTATGTCACCTACCCTATTCAAAATTTTCATTCAAGGAGCTACAAATGGTGATACAAATGGTCAAGGAAATGTAGAAGGATGGGGCTACATATGCAGAATAACTTTTACCTTCACCACCTATTATTTTTAGATGACCAAATCATCATAGCCCAGAATAAAGAAGACGCAGAATATATGATCGCACACACCAGTTTCTATCTATTTACTGATCTTTAACGAGTACCTGACACCGTAGAGGCCAGGGGACACCCATTTTACGTCAATTTTACTTCCGAAGGCTAATAAGTAAGGCTTTTTTCCTCCCTTTAAAATATTCTAAAACCACCTGCCGGGCTGCGAACCTGCATTATTTGGCGTAGTATGTTGTTATTCGAACGAAACAAATAGAAGAATATAATATGTGAGGGATGAAAATGAACTTTGTAAAGATAGAATATTTGGATCCGGGGGAGGGAACATTGGAGGTAAACGGCCTACAGATCAAAATGCACCTAACTTTAAATATTTAGGATCTATCCTTCAAAAAGATAGAGCATCTGAAGGGGGTATAGCCCGAAGAACCAGCGAAGGAAGGAAAGCTATTGCCATGCTCAATTCTGTACTGTGGAGTAAAACCATCCTAAAAACTCCCCAAAAAATTATTTTCTATGCTATTACAATGGATATACTGTTATAGTGGTGTGAAACATGGAAATTGGGAAAAGAAAGCCAAGAGAACTTTTAGTTGCGGAAATGGATTTCTGGAGAAGGGCACCCGGAATTTCTAGACCAATTCAGTAGTACGAGAATGAAATCACAATAAAAGCGATTAGAGTGGTTTGGAGACCTCATTAGGATGGATAATAATAGAATACCCAAAATGACAATGCAATGGTGCCCTGAAGGAAGAAGAAGAGGACGACCACGAACTTCTTGGATGAACCAAGTCCAGGAAGACATGGCAGGATATGGCCTTAATGTAGATGACGCATTTGAAAGGAAAACCTAGAAAAAAATGTTACTCTAAAATTTGGTTGGAGAAAACCTCAACTTTGGGGAAATTAAACAAAAAAATCAAGGAAAAAATATTATAAATATATTAGTTAATATTTAACGCTAAAATTAGTTAACTAATTAAAATCAGTTAAGTTTTTTAACGCTAAATTGTTTTGTTTTTTTATTCACTCAATTCTCAGTAAGTTTACATTAAGACTAGAGTGAAGAACAAAAAAAAAATTTAGCGTAAGTTTACATTAAGAATAACTTTTAGTTTTTAGATTACTATGTTTCGTTAATATAAGAAAAATTGTGCGAGTGGCTCAGCGGTAGAGCGCTAAGTTGCCATGCCGAAGCTCCCTGGGTTCAAATCCAGCTAGCAGACAGCCTTTATTTAATCGTTTAGCAGCCGGAGATGGATAACATGGGATCTAGGACCCTCTGGGGCACACCCAACCTCTAGAAAGTAGATCCCCAAAATAAGGGGGGAAATATAACGGTAGAGCGTGATCTACGACAACCGCTGTCCAAAAAACAGTGCAGTCTTTACAAGGTACTGAACCCCAGACCCTTTATGGGTTGTAGTGTTACAGGTTTTGATTTTGCAGTCTGAAATGTTTGAATTTGGATTTATTTGGCATTTCACAATCTAATTGGGTCTTTTGAATTAGATTAGTAGACTGTATAAGTCGTAAAAACACAAAGAAATGTATTACGAAATGATATGTTATATATTATTGAAAATTAATATTTACTTTTTCTAGATATTTTTGATAATGTTCATCTCTGTACCAACTCTGTTTATGATAAAAAATTATTCTTTTCCAGATGGGTATCCGTTTGATTTTTATAGTTTATCTAGAGCAGGGGCTCCCAAACTATTTCGGGTAAGGGACTCCTTTTCCAAAATGATTAAATACTTTGTTCATATAACTTGCTAATATATCCATTGGATTTAATCCTCGAAATAAGGGTGGGGATCTTGCGGTTGAGCGTGATCTAGGACTACCGTTGTCCAAGAAACAGTACAGTCTTTATCATCTACTGAACCCCTGACCCTTCATGGGTTGTAGTGGTGCAGGTGAAAATAATTAGTTTCTAGGAAAAGCTTACTGAACTAAAATTAATTGAGTGACATAAATAGCCATTTGTAGTCCTTCAGCACCAGGCATTGAGTTCTATATAGGAATGATCTCATACCTGGTGAGGTATACCTGAGGATAGTATAACCTTAGCAACTTAATTTGGTATGGGCTTTTGCCACTAATCACTGCCGGCCGCAGGTATCCGAACCACGGTGCCCCCTATACTTCACCCCTGACTACAATGCCGGGCCCTGGACAGAACATTATTCATGCCTTACTCTGCCGAGGTTTGGTTCACAGAGGTGGAGAGAGGTCGGACATAACATTCGGCGACCAAATCATTTTTCAATCCTGCCCATTGTCTAAATCCACAAGCCTCTATTTGTTATTTATTATTCTCTAAGGTACAAAAACACACTTAGGAATAAACAACAGCAACCGCATTTGTATGAAGATATCTGGAGTGCCCATTCCAACGATCATTCATTCCAATTGGTATGAATAGAGATGCCAAACCCAGTAGAAAGAAAATTGTTGGTACATTCCTAAAATAGAACCTGTAAGAATTTTAAGAGGAAGAAAATGGTCCGGGCGGAGGTACAAAAAAAGTTCTCTTAAATAGGGAGAACTGGTTATTGGAAAGCCCACCGTTTTGCAGGTATTCTTCAAGGGTAAATATACAAAATGCAGACCAATTTAAATTATACGCGGTAAATATTGAAAATACAATGAGGTATCTGAGTGATAAAACATAAAGATGGGAAGGGACTCATAGCTAAATTTACAAAACATTTTAATTGCATTTGACCTCCACCCGGACTATTTTATTCTTCATGTATGTAAGGTCAACAAATATTATTCAATATAAGAATTTTATTTTTAAACTTTAAGCTGTTTGTTAGTTAGTTTAGTTTCGTTCAACGTCACTTTATGCTGATATGTCTAATCTGACGATGTTACAGTGCTAAATGCTAAATTTGGCCCCTGGTATAATTAGTGTAAGGATCTGATCGAGTGCCTGACTTTGCACAAGTTTTTTTTTTATTTTCCCTACATTCCGGTACAAGGACGGTATAACTAAGAGTTTTTTAATTTATTTGTATCCTCTAAGTAGTTTATATACTGTAATAAACTAGAAAAAAAGGAATAGTCATTATTTTTGAAATTTATAGTTTTAAAGTCCATAAATTTATCCCCTATAAATCAATAAGCGCTGAGTTGCCACGCCGAAGGTCCTGGGTTTATTTCCCGTTGCTAGCAAGACTTTAATTTAATCTGTTAGCAGCCGGAGATGGATCCCATGGGACCTAGGACCCGCCTGGGGCTCACCCAGCCTCTACAAAGTGGGTAATCAAAATAAGGGGAAAAATCTGGTGGTTGAGCATGATCTAGGACAAGTCAACTCCCTGCACAACCGTTGTCCAAGAAACAGTATATTCTCTGCCATATACTGAACACCAGACCCTTTACGGATTGTAGTAGTACATGTTGTTTTATAGTTTTGAATACATAAATCATCATGAATATTCGAGTTATACTTTCATCACCACTATAGAACATAAAAGAAAGACTGAAAGAACGACAATACAAATAACAAAGTGAGACATTTAGAAAGCAGATTCAATGTACTTCGTACAACCTGACATACATCGTTTATATAATATGCATTTTATAATTAATTAATTTGTATTCTATAATTTTTGCTCAATTACTACACACAATCTTATATGTAAGATATGAATTACATTTGTTGAACGACAACATAATATACGAATAAAAGTAAATCATATTTTATTTTTATTCTAATATTTTATTTCTTCGAATTAATTCATCCTTTTGATCATTTAAATTCTATGTCACAGAAGCCAACTGTCTTATCATATGCCAAAAATATTTTCGTACCAAAAAAAGTATATTCTGTAATCGTTGTTTATGTTCATTTTTGCATTGAACAATAAGTTGATGTTTTTAAGATCTCGAAATGCGATTGGGTTTTTCTGTTGTTACACAGATATAGCCTATTATGATAGTCGGAAAACATAAATTTGTAAAACTTAACCGCAGAAACATTATCTCAGTAGAATGGCAATCAATTAAAATTACGGCCATTTTATTTTTTTAACTGATGTTAATTATCACCCATTTCAAATGTAAGTATATATTAAAATTAAAATTAATTAATTAATTAATGTTTTAGTTTAATAAAGAAATATTTGTAATTATGCTGTATATATTTATGTATTTTGTATATTACTAGCTGACCCGGCCACGCGTTGCTGTAGTTGTTATATTACGTTAAAATTTGAATTTTAAAGAAACAATGAATGAATGGAAAAATGAATTAAATCGATTATTGATTTTAAATTTTATTCATCTTAAATCTAAGTATAATATATAATAAATAAATAGTATACAAAATTCTTAACTGATAAAATAATAAAATTAGTTTAATGAATGAGATATATCATGGTTGATTTTTAATTATGGCTAGTAATATTATTTTAAATTGCAACTATTTATTTCAATTTAATCGAGCGGTAATCGATGTACAATATTTTTTGTTAATATGTCCTTTGCTAATACAAATAGATTAAATGGTTTACCAACACGTGAGCATGCAACATATAATTGTCCATGGGAGAAACATGGATGTTCTAGATCCATACCGCGAATGGACATTGTCTGGCCTTGAGACTTGTTGATGGTTATAGCAAAAGCCAAGCGTATAGCAAATTCTTCTTCTGAGGAATTTTGAACGGTATTATAGGTTTTGATGGCATCATTGGAAAACGTGGCAGCTGGACGATTTCTCCTTTAAAGATTCCAGTCAACATTCCTGCTTCAATAACATTCCTGGTGATATTTTTGATGGCCAAACATGTACCATTCCATAATTTTGGTGGATTCAAATTACGCAGAAGAATAGTAGGTGAACCGATCTTCAACCAAAGATTGTCGTTTTATTCAAATTATTCATAGTTCTATTTTAATTAATTAATTAATAATTATTATTTACACAGCACCATGACAATAAATTAATTAATATTAAATTTTTAAAAGTAAATAAACGCTTCTATAACGAAAGTATAACACGTGATATAATAATAAACGTACAGAAATGAACACGTGTAAAATAAATTGTAGCATCATGGTTAGGGAAAAATATAATTTTGTAATAAAAATATCGCGGTCATTAATCGAAATGAAATATAGCCTATATTTTAAGTTGGACTAAGTTACTTCAGTGCGGAAATGGTTGTTGTTGGGGGGACCTTGTGAAACGTGTTGTAATCTATTGATTTATATGAGATCACTTAATAAACTGAACGTGAGAACTATCTCGAGCAAAATCGAAATAAATAACTATAACACTCCAAATTGATGATACATTTACTATGAGAATGAACTTAACAAGAGAGTTGCACTGAGAAAGTAAAATGATCAGTATAAGCGTCACTGCTACGTTCGACGCACAATCAAAAATAATGGCCGAAACTTATCACTAGGGGTATGAAAAATAGTTTACGTCCTAATCTCAGACCTACTGAATATACACACAAAATTTCATAAGAATCGGTCGTTTTGTTGCAAACACTGTGACACGATAGTTTTATATATTATATTATTATACTGTATTATATTTATATTGTATTGTAAACGTTTTCTTGAATAAATGGAGTTTTGAAATTTAAAAAATGTTTGATTTTAATTAAGTTGTTAATGACATTTTTTTTTACAGCCCAGATATTTGCTGACTTCATTGGCTAGTAACGACCTTGCCATTGGTGTTTTGGTAACACCTTTTGGTTTTCTTCCTGCATTGTTCAAGTGTTGGCCGTACAGTGAAACCATTTGTCAAATTCAGGTCAGTGTTATTTTAAAGCATTTTCTACTTAAATTATTTCTATTGTCAAAAGATTTGTTTTAATAAATTATTTTTCAGAATTTTTATATGTCTAAAGGTTTTTATTAAGCTTTTATAAAAGCTTTTGTTACGACTTTATAACCTCGTCCGTCCGGTGTTGTTACCCATCGGGGTAGACCGAAGGGATTTGGAGCCCACCATATTTAATTCATTTTCTGGTGCACTATCGTTACATTTGGATTTATCTTTTTTTTCAGTTTAGTTTATATTATTTGTTTTACTATGTTTTATTATCTTCATTATGTATGTACTAGTATAACCTACATTTCTTTCCATTGTTATTATGCCTAACCAGTTATTTCATAATTTATCTTACTCTCTGTATTTCTATTCATTCTTATGATTTCTGTTTATATAAACTCTTACTCTTTCTTAATACTGCATTGTTTTGTATAGTTATTTTGTGTTTCTTTTTATCATCCCTGATGATGGCCTACTTCTTATGCCGAAGCTTAGGCAGAAAAAAATAAGTCATTCTTTTTGTGTGTGATCATTGACTGCACCCCCTGACCGTTTCATACCGTTATTAGTCAACTACTTTCCACTTAAATGAGAAATCAGTTAAATATAAAATTGGTTTCCGACATGTTCACTCTATAATTATCAAGTTCATTGTTGTATCAAGTTGTATATGTTCAAATCATTCATCTACGTGATCTTATAAGAGAGCCTATTTGCCCTGGAAAATACGTTTATTGGTACTACATAAAGCCTTGTCTCGGATTCCAATTACGGAGGAAATTGTACCCGTACGTACATATTTCGTTTACAGCATTATTAAAAGGAATGGCCTAGTCCTTGGAGAGCTTTGGTTAAAGTCGGCCTTCCTTCTCCTCAATGACCAACACTTTTCTCTCCCCGGACCGATAACAAATATTTATTAGACCCTAAACACAAGGGTTCTAAATCGAGGTTTGATTGTTCATTATGTCTAATTAGTTTTCATAGCTTCCATAATACGGAGTAGCGAATCTCATATTTTATTTTTGCAATTTCAATTTTACAAATATTCACATCAGAAATGCTTAAAAATTTAATCTATTTCTGACTTCCTGGATAGCTTTTTTCGAGGAATAGAAAAATTTTATATTAAGATTTTATTTGCTTTATTACTTTTCATTTTTATTTTTTTATTTGTCTTCAAGGAAAACATAGTTTATGATTAAAATAATTTCATTAATAATTAAATACGTTTTTGCTATTTTATTACATGGTAATAACTGGCATGGTACTGGCATTTTAAATTAAATTTGCAACATTAATTATTTGGTTATGAATTTGATAATATCCAATTACTGTATTACTTATGTCCGTTATAAGTACAAAAATCTATTACTTATGATATAAAAATCAGCCGTAAATTAACTTTACAAATGCCACTGTACAGACAATTAAATTTATTTATTTAGAAATTTAACTTTTAAAATTACACGAACTCCATCCATTATTCCATCACGTGATGTTTGTAAACATTACTCAGGTGACATTCTTACAAAATGTCTAACTAGTTGTTTCATTAATCTCGAAATAAAAGACGAATATATACCCCTCTTCCGAACCAAATGTAATATTTACTTTGGACATTTAAATAGAAAAGAAGTCTAATTCAAACAAAATGGTATTATAGATCCGGACCCAGAAAGATAAAACTCATTAACCAATATTTTCGGTTGGGAATCACTTTCATCACATATAAATACAAACCAATGGCAATGCGATAAGAAATTAGATAGGTCCTTTACATCAATCTGAAATATTTCAGAAATAAGCAGAGTATTAATGTTAATACTTTAATGTGGCATGTGCCTTCCTTATGCGATAGCTCTGACGAGTCTAAGACGTGCCTAGAATACCAAATCCATACATTATAGAAATACTAAAGGTAGGAAAACCTCAATTGCTCTGAGACTTTGCGTCACATTAAAGAAGAGGTTGTCAGCTAGAAATACTCAGGATTTTTGCTTGGCTTATCCTATTACAAGGCACATTGAAGGATATAGGATAGGCCGGAGTTTTAATTTTATATGCATTTTCGCCTAACAGCCAGTAATTAAATTATCAAAGCAAATTAATCAAAATATGAAGGTGGACGATGATTAAAAGTGGAAAGTCAAATTTTAACTAACTTAACAGAACCTACACAAATAAATTATCTAATTACTGCAGTGCCAAAATATTATCTTAGGCCTTATAATACCGGATAAGTCTTTTATTAAGTAGATGACCGTTTATACAAACTTATGATTAACTTTCGTACCATGTTCAAGTTTCTTCGTGCGTAAAATCGCCTTTGTCTTTGTAATATACCCGCCTTTATTCTTAATAAAAGGCTAATTTTTAGTTAACTAAGTCAAAGTATACCTGTATTAGTAATACTTAAGACGTGTAAAAAATGTCTTAAATAAAGGAAAAACTTTGATAATTAAATTTAGTATTAATCATTTGTCTTATTGATAGTATTTGTTATAAATAATTTAAGTCATGATTGTTGCGTCACGAAAATTTCGTATCCATTGGTTGGTACATGAAACCTATCTTTAAAAGTATATTAACAATACTCTGTAGTAGATTCAACTCTCTGGGCGATTCAAACAACATTTGTGAAGGAAATAGTGGTTGTTAAGCTAATCGATTTAGTAAAACAGAGTTCTATTTTATTGAGGCAAACTTTATCTGCAAAATCGTCCTAGTTTTCAAACAATTTAAGTTTATTTTGTAATAACCTTTTTTATGCACATATTTTAAGATGATAAAATACCAACATATATGGATAGAAGAAGCTTCTGTTATTCCAATGAAACCAAACAATAACGAGATATAGAGGATACCTTCAAATCAAAACCAGATTTCGTGGTTTAAAGATGTTGAACTCCTTCGGAGCTGAACGAAGAAATTTGGAATTAGAATTAACAAACGGTGGATGACTTGTAAGCTTTATTGAGTCATTCAACATTATTAGCCCAGGATCCATCGTCCATTTTTTCACTTGATTAGTATCAATCTGAATCTTCGTGAATAGCTTCGTTTCGATGAGACGCCCAACTGGATTTTTTTTTGTTAAACTCAAGATAATTATCTGAATTATTTGAAAAAATATTTGTCCTACAAAATATATGGTCTGATCAAAGAGTACCCTCCTTCCTATATGTATCGATAACGAAGTCAAAAAAGAAGAAGTAAAAAAAAAACAGCTGGTTAGTGATCATTTTTGATGACCTCGTTATCGATACACGTTGGAAGAGTCCCCTTTGATCAAACCATACATTTTGTATGACAATTTTTCAAATAATTTAGATAATTATCTTGAGATTTAACAAAAACAAACCAATTAGTAATAAATTCCTTGCTACCTCTGTTAGCTACCACAATCGAGAATTTTCGCACAGGAAATTGTTGGGCGTCTCATCGAAACGAAGCTATTCACAAAGATTCAGCTTGATACTAATCAAGTGCAAAAATGGACCATGGCTCCTGGATTATATTATATGGATATACAATAAACATTCTTATGAACTAACTAGGTGACTTATTGATATGGGCTATCATTGGAACTTACTGACTGCATCTAACATAGAGACTACTCACTTACATACTCAACATCCACTCTCTAATCTTTCATCTCTCATCTTTACTCCCTACTAATCTTAGAGCTGATATATACATTGAAGTTGAAGACAGCACGGAAGATATTTCACAACTTGCGCTTAGAACCCTTCATGTATAGACAATTATATTTGGTTATCAACCCAATATTACTATCCATTGACAAACGCCGAAATAATTATGGATATATTTTTGGATGTTGAATAACCAAAAAAAAATCTACAATTGGTGAACCATAATATAATGTCTTCCTTTGAAAGATTTATCAACCATATAGGCATAGCTTTTTTCACAACCTTAAGGATATTTAATTTATTATTTTTATTATATATATAAGTTATCAGTGTATAGACTCGCAACGTTAGCAAATTTATAGCCTTCATTACTCTGTAAAGGAAATATTATGTGTTTTTTCATCTGTTAAAAGTTTTAGTAGTAAATTAAAAAATAAAATTGTGTCGTTCTTAATAAATATATATTGTTATTAATATAATTTTGACTCAAAACTACCTTTATTTAACAGCAGATTCAGTCTAATTATAAATTATATATATATGATATTTCAGTATACTATAGAGTACCAATACTAACAAATGTTATTCTTTTCCTTTTGTTATATTTTATAAGAATGTAATTCACAGAATTAGAAAGTCACTAAAGTGACTTCAAAAGACATTAACTATAAATATGTTGAAGGATTAATTAAAAAAAATAATATAAGTCCCTCTTGAGAAGTTTTGAAGACTCCGCCTGCCATCTATTGTATTGCTATTGATTGAAAGCCCGATAGACCGAAAACTTTTAATGATGTCTAGTCTTGTTGGCCAATCTAATAAATTATTTTGAAAGGTCTATTCATTTGAATATTGATAAGAGCTCATCTTAGGAGGCTGAATTATTCCTTCTAAGATTTATAATTGGATTGGGGCATAAAATATGCATTATTAGTATTTTTATTCTATATTATTCGACATATTTGTACAGTAGATTTATGATTTGCTAATTTCTGTAATGAAATAACGAAATTAGTAAAACTCTAATCTTGATAGTCCAGTCAAATTAGTGGTTTCACCTCGGAATGAGAGATAGTCGGCTATAAAGTTGTATAAACCTTTATATTGGCACCCTAAAACTTATCTCAAAACCTACTTAAGTAGGGTAACCGTGACTACAGATATTCCAAGGGCAAAGGGTAAAAAATCGATTTTTACACGTTTATTGCAAATATCTCGTTTCATATGGGTTTTATGATAATTGCATTTATTATAAATATTGTAGAGGATTAAAATGTCTACAACTTTTGTTTAAAGATTTTTTTAATACCTTAAACCATTTTCGGGATAGAGGGCAGAACTCGCGCAGTGTTTAACTATTTAGAGTATCATTCGAGATCAACCTGTAGTCCCGATTAAAAACACGCCGTATAAAGTTTATAAATTATTAATAATTATATAATTCTAAATAATTTGCATTTTTATTAACTATTACGTTATGATTAATAATTATAGCTATTGGTGAATGTATACGTCAAAAGTCTGCTGTTATAATAGGAGAAGCTATAGATTTACTTGTCATTTTAATTGGGCCTACTCTATGTCATCAACAAGAAATTTTCTTTACAAAAGTTGGCAAAGGTAATGTAAAAACTGAAATATACTCTTCCAAAAGTTTTGATAAATATCCTCGTTCTAAAAACCATATATTGTTTCTTCACTTAATAAAAGTGGCTGTGACACGACTTCTGCGCTCCACAGTGTTTCGATTAGTAGTGGATAGCTGGACAAAATTATTTTTCGCCATTTTTGTATTTCTTTCGACTAATCAAGTATTGTAAATATAAAAAAATGGCTTTTAATTAATTACCAACTGAATTTAAGAGGATTGCTAGGATAATAATTAGAAAAATAAAAAAGACAATGTATAATTAAGACAATATATAATAATAAAACTGATAAAAATCCGTATTTCTTCAAAGACAAGTTCCTTTAGAATAGTGATACGGAAAATAAAATATAAACTATAAAGTTTAGAGTATATTAAATTACAATTTAATTAATAAATAAAAATAAATAATTAATGAATATAAATTAGGAGCTAGCTCGCAATAACGAACTAAATGGGAAAAAATATAAATACCATAACAATAATTATAAAGAAAGATAACTATTAATATTTACATATATACAAGTTTTATGGAAAACAAAACCACAACAAAATAATATAAGAAATTAAAGAAACCAAAAAAACTATAATTGTTTAAAAAATAGTTTGTGTACATATATACTGCCTTACATATTTATACTACTGCTCATAATTCATCCATCCAAAAAATTTTAATCATAAAACCATTTTCGAGATAGAGGGCAGACGGCAAAAAAAATGTTTAAACAAAAGTTGTAGAAATTTTAATCCTCTACAATATTTATAATAAATACAATTATCATAAAACCCATAGGAAACGAGATATTTGCAATAAATGTGTAAAAATCTATTTTTTGCCCTTTGCCCTTGGAATATCTGTAGTCACGTATACCCTACATAAGTAAGTTTTGAGATAAGTTTTAGGGTGTCAAAATAAAGGTTTATACAACTTTATAGCCGACTATCTCTCATTCCGAGATTCTTGCTCTCATTTGACTAATTTTACTGGACTATGGATGTTTAGTTGGATCAGGTTTTGGATAATTGGATAGTGCCACATCATAACTTGTTTACATTTCTCAGAATAACCAAAATTTGGAAAATTCCCCTTTTTTTCCATAAAACATATCTCATTTTAACTAAAAAAACAAACTGAAATGCAGAGACATTTTTTTTTTAATTCAGCATCTGTTCCGCAGGTTGTCGCTTCGAGTTGAGTTACTACAAGTTTTAACTGTTTATTCATTTCTCTTTTAATATTTTACAAGAATACAATCGTTATCGTTAGCTTTAGTATGAAAAAAGGAATATAATTATGGGTAATGAATAGATTTTGTTAAACCTTTCATCATGATATAAACATTTCAACTAACATATCGAAGAAGAGATGATATATGTTTGTTGAAACTTTCATTTCTAGGTGGAATGATTACTGAAGTATACATTTTACAATTATACAGTTACAATTACAATCTCTTTTCCACACTAAAACTCATAATTATTAGTATTTCTGAAAAATATTAAAAGGGAAACAAATAAAAAGTTTTAAATAAACTTGGCGTGAATCAACTCGAAACAACAAAATGCGGTATCATTAACCAAAATTCTGTAGTTACATTGTTTTTCTTCAGCTGCACAGTTTAGGTGCCAGAGAGCCTAGGATCCTTGGAAAATGGCAAACAATATTCTAAAAATGATTTCATCTTTTTTTATTGTTTTTTCCCTAAATTTTTTATTATTTTTGTATATACAAAATTGTCCGATATGGACAACACTTGAGTTTTGTATATCTATTAATCTATAAATAAGAGGGCTAAAAAAGTGTTTCTAAACGAAATTAATATCCGAATGGACAGCCTCAAGTAATTTTAAAATCACCTTAAGATAATTTATAATATTTTATTATTTATAAATAACCCTTAATGATTTATTACAGAATTCTACATAATATATAAAAAGTAACAGTCACGATTATAAAAAAAGTATTGCTAAAAAAATCCGGAGAAGGCTGAACTTTAGTAATTAGGGTGTAACTTCTAATTGTATGGCTCCCATGTTTGGCCATTACATGAACAATGGAATTGATTAAATGCACTGTAGAAGTTCATTTAAATCAGAACTTGGCCAGTTCTGACGAAGGTTACAATGTAACCATGGAACTATATTCACAAAAGGGAAGGGAAATACTGATGCACTGCTGAGAGTTCACGCAGATGTTGAACAGAGGCGAGAGTGATATGCCATGTTGCTGATCTTTGACATATCCTGTGCAATTGACGAAGTATGCCTCCACCAACTTTATTCTCTTGTAAGGCACTATCTTTAAAAAGGAAAGCTAAAGTTCAAGATTTTCCGAAGAAAAGTATCGTTGATCCATCCTCAGCCAAGCTCTCTAATGAACTGGGTATCCTTTGTGTGATAAAATAAGAGACTAATTGGATGATGCTAGTTGATTTGGCCACAGTGGTATCCTCCAACAGAAGAGTAAGGTTGAAATGGGAAACCAAACAATGCATCAACGTTGTGAATGGATGGTGTAAAAGAAAGAAGCTGATGAAAGCCTCTGGTTAAAAGATGATCATTCTTCTGTGATGAAAAGTTTAAAGATCTCGCCATTGTCATATTTCACCTATAACGTTTTCGATATACTTGCATCCACATATGAATTAGTTAAGACAATGATTACCGTCAAGCCTAAAATGTATGGTGACAATTTTGACGTGAATACGTTTTTAAAATTGCTTCAGCAGTGGGAGTGGGGGTGATTACAAAATCATTTTATAGTTTGGTGTTGTGATACTGTTTGGTGATGCAGCTAAATTTCTATCATCTCCATGCAAAATTCAATTAGACTACCGGATAGCTATAGGATCAAAGAATTCGTAACAGTAAGAGAGGACTCTAACACTATGCGTGCGGTGGATGGGGATTCGTCACCATTTTGACACCATTTTGCTGCCTATCGAGATTTTCATTGCGTATAACATTTGACTCGGATAAGCTACGACGTTCATTTGTGTTTCAAGTCAGCTGTTGTCAAAATCTATCGATTGTGTATAAAATATTAGTGTAAAATAGTGACAGTGAATATAACAAGATATTAGAATAACAAATATTATCAAAAATCTATCATGTCGGCCTAAACGCGTCTAAAAGCCAAATCCAAATATAGAGGTCGTATACGTTTGGCAAGGTATCAAGAACGATGGAATGGTAGCAATATAAAACCATATGACCGAGTCAAGCAGTGCCGGGAACGTAAAAGAATGATCGGACCAACGACTGTGACAGTATATCTGCAGCTGGGATTATGCAAGTGGATGATGAAATCGGTTCTATATCGACAATAGATGGCGTAGGCATGTCGATTATGGCGACACATTCAGCAGCAGCTAGTGCACGTTTCACTACGACGTTTGTCAACAACCCATTCGGACATACGAAAGAAAAACACTTACGGCGGCTTAATAATACTTACCCTGAGGAGCCAGTAGCGGACTTGGGATAGGCAACTAGTCCAGGAAAAGATTGATTTTTTTGTCTTTCTTGTAAAATCCAGAAAAGTGGACTTGATGGCTTTCTGCAGCGATTAAAATACGCTTACTAATAAATTACATAACAATTTATTGATAAATAAAACCAATACAGGTCAAAATGAACCAAATATGTGAATGCTTTCCTACTTAAGAAACTCGCTGCTATCATTTACATTATAAATACATGAAAGAAACAGGAATTATTTTAAACATACAACTTTCTCAGGGATGTTGATGAACTAGTGAACTATCAAACTCCACAGCCATAAGTAACTTTAAATTAAACTTACAAGCTCTTCTGATGTTGAATTTGTAATACGTGAGCATATTATGTAAAGTTTGACTATAGTCCCTGCGTGTCATTACATAATGTCAACTAGTTTGGTTCTGCCAAAATTAATCACTTTGAATTATTCCATAAAAAAAATTAGTAATGTAATAATTAATTGCATTGTATCTCTATTGTCATACCTTTATGTCTTAAATTATTCATTGTAATACGAACGACTTGAATCATAAAAGACCCATTTAGAAGTTGTATTCTTAAATTATTCGTTTCTTTTTTAATGGTAATCTGTTACGTTCCTTTATTTCTATTCAAGCATTAAATCCAAAAGAAATGTGCAAGTTTTATGACCCACTTCATCAATATGTGGCCGTTTCTGAACATATTTTTTTAATTATTATTAATTTTTTATTATTATTATTACAGTTTTTAGTCCTTTAGTAAATTTTAATTCAGTAAATCAGTGAATGACATTTTTTATTGTAGTTTTTCTATTCGATCTTCTATTTCATTAATATTTTTAATGTAATATTCATGGTTCAAAAAAAAAAGTACTTCATGACATCTCAGCAACACATCTCATGAATTCAATATTTGATACAACTAGCAGCAAATAAAACTAATTTTGTTTGGAAATTTTTTGAAAACCGTTTCACATTTCCCTACTTTTTGTCATTTCCGATCTGTTCGACAATACTGGATATAATTATTAATTAAATAAGGAATTTCAATTACATCAATTATTTGAGATAAATTTGTATTGAATTCATGGACAATCAGGAAGATAATTTCTTCTGATTGGACACCATTCCACTAAATTATAATCAAAATTGAAGCTGAGGTTGAGCAAGAAGGTATCGACACACTCATAGAATGTGTCGAAGAAAATTAACATCGTGTCCGTTTTCACCGATAAAATAGAAAACCCAACACTTCAAAAATTAAATTAATATTGTTGTCTTAAATTCATTGTATTATAATGAAACTATTGGTATTTAAATTTAGAAAAAAAAAAACTCAGCGCCAAATTTTTTACACTTCAATGTACACCATTGCTAAACTAACCCATATCTGTCAGTAAAGCGTCCATATGTTGCTGGATAACGTTTACATCTGACACATTTTATTATGAGCTAATATTATTTATTGATATTACTTAATTAGTATTTAACTACGATAATAATATATTGTACACTTGCAACTTAAAAATTATTAAATTTTATCTTCTCAAAAACCTTTAACTTTTTATATATACTAATCTACTCAAAAAAGAAACGAGGAAAAATTATTTTTTTTTTTAGTTTTTAGAGATGTTTGTTTTTTTCCAAGCTACATGGGTTCTTATTTTCTGAACATACTTAAATAATAATTAATTTTATTTACAAATAATTTAATAGCATCTATTTTACTAAATCACATGCACTTTATGAGGGTAATGAGGATAAGGCGATAGAAGTATTTGAATGAAATAGAATGATTTAATTTGTCTATAGGAATCAGGGTGCTTACTAGTGATGGGGCCAATAGTTGATCTGAACTTAAGTGATTGTTTATCATAAACCTTTTTTTTTTTTTAATTACATTTATACTTCTGTATTGTCTAACCCCTCTCACTATATCAGGGCTATATTTCAACGTACTGTTTATATACTTGTATAAACTTTATTTTCGTTTTCACTTAATTTATTACTAGAATTTTTTTCTACTACGTGACGTGATCAATAAACGATACTTAAATAATACACCGGAATATTCACATCTCCACCCTTTTCCGTTAATTAGTGTTTCCGTAAATATCCACGCCTCTGTCTAATTTTAATGGAAAATTTATGTTGCTCATTGCTGATTATCGCTCAGTCCTGGAACGTATATCAGTCGGATCCCATTTTGGGTAAGTAGCTACTTCAAGTTATGTGTATGAATTTGGGTATTGAATAGACTATTTATTATCAACTATTGTTATTGGTATTGTTTATTAGGCATTGTAAAAATTAATTTATCGACCTCCCAAATCTGTCAAAAGTGCACCACTATTCATAAAAACGACATTAAATTATAATTGATTACCTAGTTAATGTTAGAATGTTCATTGTGAATTATAGTACATAATTACAGAAGAGCTTTCTGACCTAGCGGAGGTAAGAGCTCAGTAATGTAAGAAAAAGGTTAGGATATAGCTCGAAGGGTGGCTGGGCTAGATGAGCCGATTGGGCAGGCAGCCAAGATCAGAGATTAGCCCAATAGCCGGCGGAGATGGCACAGAGCTACAGATTGAAGGGCCATCAGGCCAGGAATAAAGGGCTTAGTAGCAACAGAAGGTCGTACCTTCTTCCCCCGGCTGTTATAATAACTTCTACTATAATCTCTCCCTTCAAGTATCTCGATTTATATAATGGGGAACGGTTAATGGCTTCAGCAAACGGCACCACTTCTCTTTATCTACTCCGCAGGCTATGTATAAATTATTATGAACATTTATATTATAGGTTTATGGTGGTCGGGCACTATTGGGAAGTAATAACTTTCATTATATATTAAAAATCTGCTTATTTCAATAACAAGGCTTAGTGAACCCAGAGGTCCAATGCCGATAATTTCATTCGCAGGTTACTATTTCATTCGGCTCATCGTTAATTGTTTTTTAAGAAATTTATTAGTAACTAAGTCCAACAAAAAAAGCGTACACAGAGTGAGTACTGACATAGTTTCACCTAATGCTAGTAATTACATTTGGTCCCACGGACAACCTTTTTTAAAAACCTATTAATATAAAAAAATAATATATAATCATTTTACTTTTTGTTATTGCTTACATCAATCTTCTTGCCCACAATGAATGAATGAATAATATTTTATCAAATTTCAGTAAACCAAAACCAATGATATCAATACAGGAAATAGTAAAATTTAAAAACTACGTTTTATTTAAAACTTGTGTACTTACAACAAATTAATTACAATATGTTTAATTGTGGTTTTAAACAATTAAAGAAACTAAAAATACTTTTAGACTAAAATTATTAGAACGATCCAAGGAAGCGTCACATTTAATGTTATTGGTTCTTAAAAATTTTTTTTTAACGTGAATACGTCTTAAAAATCGCATCAATAACGGGAACAATTCATATAACGAATGATAACGACAGTGGGGAATAAAGTTTGTGTTGCAGCTACATATCTATCATCTACATCCAAAATTCAATTAGACCACTGGATTGCTAAAGGATCATATAATATCTGTTTTTTGTTTTATCTTGCATGTCTTCAACTATCTGAAACATTTCATAGCTTTTTACCTAATCTACCTGCTAAAATTAATTGCACACAGCATCTTCTCCTCTTATACTGGGATCTTCTCTCCTACCTCACCATCATGTCCAGTATCCTGACATCCTGTCAACACCCAATCCATACCTGCCCATTTTGACGAATTCCTTCAATATTTTACCCAAAACTTTTATCATACCATTGGAATTTCCGAAACATGGCTAAAACCCCACATCCCCTCCTCTGCAATATCCTTACCAGACTATTCATTCCTCCGCCACGACCGGGTAGACCGGACTGGTGGAGGAGTAGGTCTTTACGTACACAACTCCCTAAAATCACGTATCCTTGATTCCTCACCCGCAACCGGTTATCCTCACACAGAATTCCTTCTGGTTGAAATCTCTTTTAACCCAAACCCTCTCCTGTATGTCGTAGTATATCGCCCTCCTTTGGCCCCTCATGATTCAATTTTTGAATCTACCCTTTACGACTACATTCCTCTCTATAACCATATCATTATCTCCGGTGATTTTAATGCCAATCTCCTTGTCCAATCCTACGATCAACTATACCTGGAAAATCTCTTTTACTCTCTACACCTTTCCATTGTCCCATTTTCTCCCACCCATCACACCTTTCAATCCGACACCTGGTTAGACCTGTTTGTCATTGATTCACGGCAGAACCTCCTTTCTTCCTCTCAATTACCCGTTCCATTTCTGTCCTCTCATGATCTCATCCATATTTCATACAATATCCTCCTGTTATACTACCTAAAACCGTAACCTTTCGCAACTTAGATGCTCTCACCACAGAGAACATCTCACCCTCTCTTGAAGCCTTGGATTGGAGAGAGATTTATTCTTGTGCCTCTATTGATTCGATGATTGACATACTTACTTCCAATCTCAAATATATCCTTGACACCCATGCCCCACTGAAAACCTCAACCTACAGTCACCAGCCTGCTCCCTGGTTGTGTCAAAAAATTAAAGATCTTCAAAGGAAGCGGGATGCAGCCCGAAGACGCTTTAGACGGACAAGGTTAACTGACGACTATCAAGCGTTTAGGGCTCTCCGCAATCTGACACAGTCGACAATCAGGCAGGCAAAAACCAAATACTTCCACGAAGCCCTTTCATCTGCTCCCGATTCTAAATCCAAATGGCATCTCCTTCAAAAGCTTTCTCTTCTTTATTCATCTTGTTCTAAGCCCTTTCCAGCCTCTCCCAATGAAATAAACTCATATTTTTTGTCCACCTCAGTTAATACTTCTAAATCATCCTCTCCCGTATTTTCCCTACCACCATCTTTCAACCCTGACAACTTTTACTTCGCTGTCATTTCACCCAACGACATTATTTCCTCTGTTCTGAAATCCCACTCCAACTCCATGATTTGTAACATTTAGCCTTCTGGCCAGATAAATATTATGTTTTTATTCCTGTTCATAAAGGGACTTTGTCCCAGAATAAAGTTACTTTTCTATTCTATTCTATTCTATTCTATAATTTATTAAGATAAGTTATAACGATGACTGTTATGCATTACGCGCGGTGGAGGGGAAGCGCAGCTATTCTGCTGCATATCGATATTTCCGATTAGGATAACTTTTGACTCAAAGAAGCTACGACGTTCGTTTAAGGTTAAATCGCCAGCTGCCTTCACACCATCTACAGAAATTGTATACAGTTCGAACGAGGTTCTCAAGAGGTTTCGAATGGAAAGAATAAAACACCATATGACCGAGTCAAACCAACTAGTTTATGTGAGTTGATAGATCGACCATCGCTAGATTGACCAAATGTGATCAATATCCGAAACGATTTCAAATCGTATCACGGATTTGGTCAGGCGTCTCCTACAGTACGACATGAGTACCAGAAATTGGCCCAACATCCCTTGCCGACCCTAGTCGCCAAAGTAAAAAAGCTGTATGTTGGTGTTCCAGATCAGCGTTGTTGTATACCTATCACCCGTCATTAATGCACTAAGCGTGGTCCTATAATAAAACATCTCTAGCAATTCCATCATCAATTGATCTGATTGAAGATTAAGTAGCAATCAGCGGTACGTGGATGGAAGCTTCCATGGCAGTGGATTGCCTGACTTTGATCTGCGATCATATTGTAATAACGCTGTACATAGACAAACTGCAACTATGTCATCGGTAGTGGTGTCATCATCATCATCAAGTAACAAAGCCGGTGGAGTTGCCATAGATCGCAACATCAATAGCTTCGCTGATTATAACAGAGTTAAAATTGACATTTAGGATATTTATTTGGAAATGTAAGAAATAAAAGCTGGTGGTCTCTGTCTAGTAAACGTTACGGCCAATGGCATCATCTAATTCATATTCGGATGTGTGTTACAGCGTTAACAGAAATTGAAGTCTTTACATTACGATCCCTTAAAACATCCCAAAAACATGTCTAAAATTATACCCGATAACGAGCCTGATCTACGATTAATGTTAATGTATCGCAAGACCGCTCGTTGCCCGGCTTCAATGTGTTCAGTTTGTCATACATCGAAACTTTTCCAACAACTTAGGTTTAGCTAATACCTGTATTAATTTAACCTTCACCAGAAATCTCGATGTATCTTGTATGCCATTTGTGTCGTACTTAATGCCTATAATAATTAAAGTTATATTGTAGCACAGTAATTATTCGCTTACTTGATTTTTTCCTGAATACATAAATGATAATATTTTATATGAAAAATATTACCCGTTATGTAAACGTATTAACGTACAACACACGGCCGTGTTCATGCCACAGCTACACCTCATTTTTTCATTTAGTTTACAATAAGTTTTTAAGGAATATGTAACGGAAATCAGTTTCAGCTTAAGCTTAACTAAATAGAGGATTAACACCATTGTGTAGCGTCATACATGTAAAATGTTTGGTGTTCAAATAAAAACATTATGTCAGTTGTTATTTTTTTTTAAAGAAATTTAGTTAGCATTAGCTGAATAGCTAGTTAATCAGCTTAATGTAATGTTCAGTTTCTATTAAATCTAATAATGGCAACTGGTACCTGGCACCTAATTTTTATTATTAAGGTGATAAAAATATACATTATAATGTTCATAAATTAAAAAACAATGATCAGGACTGATTTTCTGTAAATGAAGTTGCTTGAAAGCATTCTTGTTGGCGATAAGAAAAAAAACTTAGGATTTTTCATGCTAAATTCCTATTTAAAAATTTTTTTAATTAAATAAATAAAATTGCAGGATGTGCTAACAATAGAAGGAGACCCATTTTATTACGACTCATATCAACGAAATCAGAGTGCTTTTAAAAATAATCCCTCGCTGTTAATTTAGCATCTTTTATCTAATTTCCGAGGCTTGGATTTTTGTATAGTTTTGCTGGATACATGTTAAATAAATACCTTAAATAATGATATATAAATACCTTTCAAAACATAAATGATATTCGGCTTCCCTTTAAATTTTTACCTCAAAGTGGAATTTCATTTTATTGAAGTAAAATAGAGTTTGCAAAAGTGGGCTTAATAATTCCACCAAACATTTTTACCTGCGCTAAGGTATTCACATTGTATAAAATCACATTCTATTGCAAACCATAAAACAAAAGCGACAACATAACTCATACGAAAAAAAAATTAAACACTAAATAAAACTTTGTCATAAATTCGTTAAATAAATTTAAAAAAAGTTAAATTAGATTCAACAGTAACTTGTTCAATATAAGGTCAGAGGAATTTAAAATATTTATTGTTGTGTAATCACATTTCGAACTTGAGAATTTTGAAAATGTTTAAGCTTATATTAAATGGGAGCGGGGTAGGTCGAAGGTACTGAGTTACTGTGATTATGTTCCCGTGGTCTAATTTGGATTTGATCATTAATCTTAACAGTCATATATTATTCTTGTGGGATCTGCAGACGCTCCTTGATCACACGCAGGCTCTAGAAATGTCGTTACCCTTTGTATTAAAAACCGAGCGATTGAGCGTGATATAAAACGAACCTTAGAAGTCATCTCCTTGCTCAACCGTTGTCCTTAGAAACATCATAGTCTCTACCATGTACTGGACCTAAGATTCTTAAAGTCGAAGGGTTTTTTTTTTTAAGCTTGTATCATTTATATACTAAAGTTCTAATGGAGATACCTCGAATGCTGAGTAATTAGCATACGAATGATATTTTATAACCATAATCAAACAATTGTATTTTTATATATACAGTTTATGTGTGTATTCAATTGAAACCTTTGCTTCCCTAATCTTCATATGAAAAAATAATGTTATTTCCGCATATAGTAGCATATACAATTTAAAAAATGTGATAAGTTCAGAAAAATAAAATTACGTGAAAAGTCCCTTTTGAGATTATGCCTAAGTGCAGCTGATTTTTATTAGATTTATCAATCCATTGGAAAAACTATATAAAATATATAAGTTTTGATAATATATTGATAAACAGTTCTTAATTCTATATTTAGATTTTTGGAGTTTATTACTTAAGAAACGATTTTCATATTTAGCCCGCGCTATAAAAATTGTATGAGGAGTAAAATCGAGTTTTAACTAAAAGTGGTCCGTTTCGTTCCTTTCTCGATAAGATTGTATTATTTGTTTTACATTATAGATAGAAATTAAAAGTTTAATTCCGCTACTAATCGGCGTGGTGGTATCTATGGTAACAGTGTATTCTACTGCTTTATTCTCGAAGTGTTGAAATGAGAAAATTGTTCGTATAGGAGCCTTTTTAAAGACACCTATCCAAACAAACACTATTACTACTCTTCTTTGGATTCCGCCTAAAGCTGTTGGGGTCCATTCATATCACTTAGATACAACCTCAACAGACGATAGGGTAGCGTTGCTCTGATAAGAGTAGGGAATTAACTAGCTATCTAGCAAGGCTGTGGAGTGACTATTTAATTGTGTACAGTGTGTAGTGTCTATTTCTGAATAAATATAATGCATATTGCTATGGTAAAATACCCTGTAGGCTATTCTTTAAATATTTTTTTATTTGTCTTGCCCTTTACAAGTCAACAATCGTGACCTCTGATATGTTTTTACAGTTTTAGCGATGCATCTAAACTGGTTCCTGATTTTTTGCTACTCGGTAAAAGGTTCGTTACAACGTAACAAAAAAATCAGACCCAATTGGAACACGGTCATATATTAAGGCTATAGTGACCGTACTACCCTCTCTACATCCTTCCCACTGACCCACCTATTATTCGTTTTTACTCTTTTTATCCTTTATCCCATCTCTCTTTGTGTAAATTCAATGGTGAATAATGGATAAAATATATATTAAGGGAGAAATAATGCTATAAAACTAATAATAAATAATTATTAATATATTTTAATTAGTTAATTTATTATATACAACACAAATATTATTATTATAATATTACATCTATTACTACTGTTAAATATTATTGGCAGTACGTAGGGTGTTAGGTCATTGGGTTCAGAGAATTGGTTCTGTGGGATCTGGAATCCCTCCTAGAGCTCACCCAGCCTCTACAAAGTGCGTAATCTAATTAGAGGAAAAACATGCGGTTGATGGAAACGCCTCCTTGCGCAACCAGCTTGAATACTGTATCATCCCTACCATGTTCTGAACCCAATATCCTTGATGGGTTGTAGCGGTTTTAGCTTTATAGAATATACCAAACCATTATGTCATAGTTTGAATTAAATTATGACGGATTAAAAACTCATTTTAATGACTTCAGGAATCTTACAACAATAATATCTTAGAATTAAGGATGCAAAGTGAAGACCACAACGAAAAAAACGCGAAAAAGTTCGTCTCATTTTCAGAAACGTCGGCATCTTTCAGTACTCTTCCCATGATTGCAATTTATTCGAATCGATTTATTATATTTGTAATATGTATCAACAAGACATACAAAATATTTAACTCGGTATGAAACAATTTTTTGTTAAGTCTAAATTTCTAATAAATAAATGTTTAAACACAATGAATGATTTATTTTTTGTTTAATAAAATATTTAAATTGAAATTGAAAACTATGGACGAATATCCATCCGTATGTGACAAGCTTTAAATAAATCAAGAATAAGTACATTATAAGTATTTTTCGTTTAGATATATCAGAAATATTTATTGGTCGATTGGAATGTTTTCTGCAACTCGAGGAATTTTCGTTACCTCGTTCTTCCCCAGGACTGCTACAGTGAACTAGTTTCTTTTAGTAATCTTTTATATATTTGTTCCCGATACTTTCACTCATTAAAATTTATTTTGTAGTTCATTATTTTACAGTTCTTAATTATTTATATTTCACTGGGAAAGAAAATTGATAATACGTCCTCAGCTCTCGTTTTTCAGGGTTGAGTGCAGTTTTGTGGAGTATTTTTTCTAAGCGATACAATATAAGTATTTAAGCACTTGAGGTTTCCTTATTAACAAGTACAAAAAACTCATTTGGAGTAAGCAGTGCTAATTACACAATTTGTCTTTAATAGCCATTTAAACATTAACATGGCGAATCAAGTTACAAATGATAAACATTGTATAAATAACAATGGTTATAATTACCGAAAACTTGATGGCCCAGAACCCCTGACCTAATCTTACCAAACCTTTAAAGAATTAATAAACAAACTTGTTTACATCAAATTCAGTATTTTGAGAACCGTGTGAATTAACTGACCATCATACTTCTATGGCAAGATTATTGAAAATCTAATAAAAAAAAAGTTATTATTTTAACATTTAAATTAATTATATTTGGCCCGAACCCGATATCAATCTTATAATGACATGCTATATTCCCACTCAAAACCAAGAGTTTTAAATCAAGCTACCACTTCAATTCCTGATAATCCTCCGAAGTGTCTGAAAAGAAGATTGCCTCGTCAAAGTTGAGTTTGTTATTTGAGTGAATTGTTTCTCAACTCGCCATTATCTAATGGCTTTACGAATCATTAATTCTATTTACTTGGAATATTATGATACAGTTGTAAATTTCAATAAATATACAAAAAATTAATATATTGTTTAAGTTTAAAGAAAAATGTTCTTTTTTATGAAATATTCGAAAATAAACTGATTTACAGGATTTTGGACACGATGGACCAATAATGCGTTCCCGAAATAATAATAAATAAGATATTTTAACTTTTTCAACTTCTCTATTCTTTATATATATAAAGTATATTTTCTTTAAATAATATATTATATACTGATATATAAATATCTTTTGTGTATAAAAAATATTCATTTAATTCCATATTACTGTTAAGTTATTTTCTTGGAAAAAAGCTTGAAATAACCAAACAGTATATTAGGAGCTCTATAAATTGGTTTCCGATCCATCTCTCATGACTCACTAAGGCTGAGAAAACTGTCAAACTGAAAGGTAAGTCTAAGGAAGCCGTCGTGCAATATGTCATCACAGCTGAGCTAGACATACCGACCTTGGGCCATTCGAAGTGTTCATTTTCGCAGCTGTCTTCGACGGGCGTCAAAAGTCAATATTAGTTTAAATGAAATATCAGATATCAGTTAAAATCAAGATGAAATATTAGTCTATCTAACGGATACGTTAACAATTCTTAAGTAAAAGTAAGTAACTGCTTCTTATATGTCTAAAAATAATGCGGTAGTTACCGTTATGCTACATGAGCAGAACTTGAAGTCCTTAGAAAATTAAATTTCGTGATTGCTATTGTTTTGGACTAGAGATAAAATTTCTGAAGGTATTTAAATCATTAAGGTAATTGAAGACCACAGGTAAAATAAAAAAAATAGAAGATTGAAATGGTCAGGGGTGCAGTCAAAGATTACACAAAATAAGAAAAGCTTATTTTATTGTGTAAACGTTTCGGCCTACGACGTAGGCCAAATCCAGGGCTGGGAAAAGAAACAGAGAATAAATATATAAAATATTTGTTACCTCTTCACCTGTTACCAGTCATTAGAAAAAAATTAGAACAATTCCACTCCGCTTGTTTAACCATAGAGTGTATAGTTTACTTCCCAAATAGATTTATAGGTATTGAGCAGAAAATTATAAACGTCCGTTTTTTTACTCTTTCACTATGTTCGACCTAGGTTAGGTATTTCGAAAATTCGTATATGATCGACTCTAGAATTGATTGTTTCAATGCAGTTACTAATTTAGTCAGTTAATACCTTTTATAAAATAATATTACCATAATTTATTGTGGCCAGTAAAAAGAAACAAATATCTTAGAGTCTAAGAGAATAGATTGACCTGAACATTGGTGAATATTGTTTCGAGTGTGTCAAGAGCTTTACCCATCTTGGAGCAGAAATCAACTTTGAAACAAGATAGAAGATGAAATAAGGAAGGGCATCATGGCTGGGAATGGAGTCTATTTTGGATTGAGAACAGTGATGATATCAAGTGTACTCTCCAGGAGCACAAAGGCGAAGTTATATAAAAGTTTGATTTGGCCAGTTGTCATCTACGCCTCAGAAACATGGTCCTTGAAGACCACTGATAAGCAGGCTCCGCTAGTGTTTGAGCGTCATATAGCCCGAAGAATTTATGAAGCCGTCCTGGTTGATGGAGAATGGAGAATAAGGAATCAATGCCATTCTCGGGAACGAGGACATGGTCAAGTTTATCAAGTCCCGGAGAATTATTTGGCTAGGGCATGTATAACGTATGAATGATGATCAAATGCCAAAAAAGATGATTCATTGTAGGACTCATATCAAAGAAGGAAAGGACGATCTCGTAAACGCTGGCTTCAAGATGTGGAAGACGATCTTGAATGAACGTAAAAGGCTGGAGGAAAAAAGCTTTGAATCGACAGGACTAGAGGAGGATTGTAGAGAAAAAAAAGAAAACAAAATAAAAACTGTGTGTAACTGGGTTTCTTCCTTCACTCCCTCACATAAAATGTTTGGAGGAGTAGTTTGGAGGGTTATGTGGGTAGATGGCTGGAATGATTTCTAGTGGATGGTTTCTAGGATAGTTCTGGACCATCAGGAAGAAGCTCGGTCGGTTGCTTCGGTTCTGAAGAGCCAGCCTTGGTGGGGAAACTGTACTCTTTTACCATTTCACTCCATCACTTCCATAAAGCAGTAGAGTTTTAAAGTAATAATTTATTTAGGGAAAGAACGTATGCATCCGTTTGTTTCCAATGCTATACGGATAATATAATACATTAATATACGGATAAGGATAACACACTCTAAGATGCATTTCCACTTTTTAAACTGTTAAGGAATTCGTTTAAATTTTAAACCCATGTTTCGTTCGAAATTTACGGCAAGCATGTGATTTTAGTGTTGTTCATTCTGATTCATGGATGAAGCTTCATGCGTCTTTTCATAATATCTTCAGTTTGAGATTAATCTTTTAAAAATCCATTGCCCCTTCGTTGTTTTTGTAATTAAAAGCAGGAAGGAAACAAAAATATAGCATATTCCTCACTGACGGCTAAATTCATATTTTTTCAACCAACAAATAAACCTAATTTCTTTATTTCCGTCGATATTTTCATTTTTATTTATTTTCATCCGTTCCTCGTTTATTCAACAGAAAGCAGCTTCGAAATTTAACAATTCCTTAGTTCTCAAGACTTTTTTTTTTAATTTAATTTTATTTTATTATGTATAATTTTTGTTCTATATTTCGCTAACTATTCCTGTCGTAAAATATTATAATAAACTGTCATAATTTATTTTGTTTCTAAATTTAACTGTTCAGATTTTCTATCTACTGGTTTTTCTAACTCATCTTGAGAATTTGAACTTAAATACAAATTTTGGCTCGTTGCCTTTTATTTAATATTAGTTAATTTGTCGACTTCTTAAAAGACATTTTAAATCTGAAAGAAAGACTAATTAGAACGTTTTAAAACAAAACTGATTAATTATAACTATTAATTATTTTATTTTTGAATTATGTGTACACTTCTATCTACTGGAATCTCATCCGAAAATTAAATTGAGCCATTCAAATTTCAAACTATCCTTAATCACATAATGGGATTTTTAAAAATATATATGAAAGATTGAAGAACGACAATCATGATTGTAACGTAGGCTGTCAACAAATTTTCAAAACATGATCGGTTACTTTTTTGAACACCGGAAGAAATAAACGTTTTGTAGAAAATTGGAGTTTTATTACCTGAGGATAACCTTTTAAAAATAACATGAGCTAGAAAATTTATATTGAGGTTACCAAATATTATGATTCTTTAAATCTCCCAGAAATTCGTTTCCTTAAAATTTTCAAGGGCTTTAGAGAGTTACATTGTTTTTATGCGAAGGCTTATTGAATTTCTAAACATTATACAATTTTTTTAGTTAAGACATACATCTGGAGCTAGAGAAATTTGAAATATTATTATTATTTATTTTTTTACTTGCTTGAAATATTTTACAACAAATATTATTGATTTTTGAAATGTCAACTCTACACCATTTGACGTGTAATGGTCAAAATAACGTTTTTCATCAAATTACCACGGTTTACGTGATGTATTAAATAAATGTCAGCAAAAAAAAAGTCATCCTCTTTTTTCCATCCGCCTTCAACCGAAATATTTTTTTTTATTAACTACATTCTTATTAATTTAGTTTATTAAATTTCAAGCCGAGGTGATTAAATTTGTTTTCCCCTCTCATAGAAGGGCAATGCAGATCATTTTGGTTATATATTTATTTTCATTTTATTTATTTATTTTTCGTTTATTTGAGGTATTCCTAATACTGAACAGGATTATTTATCGTAATTTAATGGTTATTAATGAAAATTTTACCAGCAAAAACATAGGAAACGCACTTCAAATTAAAAAAAATATTTCAAAACTACACAGAAAAAGCTCAATTGTTCGAGATGCATTTAAAAGAAATTTTAGCTTTTTATTTTATTTTTAATTCTTAATTGTTAGTTTGACGAGTCACTGCAGACCAGGCACATTCGCCCTGAAGATGGCCTACATCGTAGGCCAAAACGTTGGCACAGTTAAAAAATAAGTTTCCCTTATTCAGTGTTATTTTTGACCCCACCCCCTGACCAATTCAACCCATCATAAGGAGTTTTAGCATTTAATTTAATATATTCCGGAACAATATATTCCAGCCCATAGTATGTTCGCTAAAATAAATGCCCAATGCTGCTTAAACAGAGGCACTAGAGCGAAGTGAAAATTAATAAATACAGCATATGAAAAAGTTATTGGGCAAAGTTTTAGTCAAAGTTTTTACATAACAGATGTGATTACAAGGGTGCGAACAGAGGGAGAAATTAAATTCTTCTTTAGTTGGTCATCGTCCTTTAAGCAGAAAACCATCTAATCTCACACTCTCTTTCAGGATTTATAATATACAAAAATATATGGAATGGAATATAATAAATAAAAAAATATTTATTCTGGTACATCGACCTTTAAGAATAAAAACCACTTGTTTTCTAATAATAAAAAAATGACTAACAGGACAAGATTAAACAAATATTGTCATTTTAGCCAAAAGTTATTGAACTATCATATTAAATTACTCACATCACGTATCAGAAAGTAACCTAATATATGAGGCGAAAATAATCTACGTTTTAAAAAATTGGTAAAAAAATAAACAACTTTAAAAGTATATTGGAAGTTCTTCTAAACCGTAATATAAGTTCTCGATGGTGAAGCTCTAGGATGGACTCCAGATCCCAGCCGTTAACAGATTGATTAATAAATCTGCAACCACCGGTTTTCAACGTATATACAAGTACAATGATACTAAAAATAATTTAAAAACATTTCCAAAATAACTAGAAATATTTCGAAAATTGGCCGGAAATAAATTATTATCCGGAATAATTCGTATTCGAAATTCTCAAATCTCGTCAGCCCTTAGCTTTCTTCCTCAGTCCCAGAATTATATGGTCCAAGCCTTGAATTATATGAACCAAATGTTCATTGCCTGGTACGTAGACTGCATGAGATAAGATTAAGGCACTGATTGTAGTGTTTCATTTGATTAACTCCTGGGATTCTCAGGTGCTCATTTATTTTCAGTTGGCTGGCACATTAAACGCGGTCTTATTCTCTTTGCTCGCCTTCTACAGTATTTCTTAGGTAACAATCTTTTCCACTTCTTTAGAAGCAAAGAATCTCTCCGTATTTTTAACATTGTTTTTATTATATTATTATATTCGGAATATATACGTTCTAACAAAACAACTTCTTTTACCAATCGTATTACCATATTAGTAATAAGCGAGGGGATGGTTGACTGGAAGATGGACTGGAAGGGCTATATGAGGCCAAAGGCATACTTTTGCTATATCTAGTCTTGCTCCAGCCTCCTATAGCCCTGAAGATGAGTCATAAAGTGGGTCGAAACGTCGGCACATAATTAAATAAGTAACCACTTATTTAGTGTTTTTATTTGACTGCAGCCCCAACTATTTTCTTCCTTACCATATGTGTACTTAAAAATTCCTTACGCTCCTCTATATTAAAAACATCTTAATCTAAAAAGATAAAAAGTCTATTCGATTGTAATCTTTACTTTACTGTGCAATTTCATAATATTAGTTAATATTTACTCTTTAATTTAAGTCTACGTCCATAGACTGTTTAATTACTTTTCGAATGAAAACCTTAAAAAAATTGAAACGCACAGTTATTTCAATTTATATTTTTTTATTAAAGTTTATGTCTTAAATCAATGAATTCACTTTCAAGGTAAAATCTGAAAATATAGAAACGCAGAAGTATTTTTTGCTAAGAAAATACATAAATTCTTAGTTGGCTTATAAATTTAATTATAATATTCAAGACATCTCTTGCATCTTTATTAATGATTCGGTTTTGAAATGTACTTTTCATTTTTTTTTTTTTTACTTTAGGGAATTTTATTCCCGCTTAAATAACTTTTTGAAAAAATTATATTCATTTTTTGGTGTAATTTCTGATATACTTTTCTTTTTCTAATAGAAGCGTACATTGTATAATAAATCAATGTATCTCAGGACTAATCGAAGAAATAATAGGTAAATAATAGGACTCCTTTCGGTCTCGTTTAAGCATTCTTGTTCTTGATGAATCGCCAAGTCATTTTTACATTGGATCAATATTGAGGTGGATATTTTGGCTTTTAGTTTTATTCTTCTGATAAGCTGATTCGATTCCTCCCGCATTGTTTTCAAATAAGGATAATTACCGAACACTTCGATCCTACCTTAGGTTTAGATAATTAAGGATATATGAATTCTCATGTTATTCTTGTAATTACTACATTCCTACTCATGATCCTTTACTAAGTAATTAATATTGCTTCTATGTTTTTGAGGGGTATTTTTGTATTCACTGTTATATGTGACACTGCTTACAATGCTATAAATATTTTCCCTTAAAGTGGCCGCATACTTGTCTGGCGCAAGCAATCAGTGGAGACTATGGACGGATCTATCGGTTTTTTTTTATTTTTTCAGTTTTTCATATAATAAGAACATGCAATACATATATTATATAAAATTTTATGTGAGACAGATATATAGTATAAATTTAGTTGCGGCATTAAAGAAAGGCCGTAGAGTTAATAAAAATATTAGGGAACGAATAGCGGCGGAAAATAGATTTCTGTAAGGTTTACAGAATATATATATATATATATATATATATATATATATATATATATTGCTGCAAAAGGATGTTCAGAAAGGCAAAGTGTCTCATATATAAAACAATTGTGAGGCCAATTATGACTTATGGGTGTGAGGCCTGGTCACTGGCAAAAGGATCCTTGAAGTATAAGAAAGAAAAATCCTACGTAAAATTGTTGGACCTATCAGAGTGGAGAACAAGTGGAGAATCAGGCCCACTGAAGAGTCGAGGGACATGCACGAAGAGCCCGATATCATGATCCGGTGGAAATCATCCAGCTCAAAAGACTACGATGGTTGCGGCATGTGGAGAGGATGGACTCAACGAGAATTGCAAGAAGGATGATGTACGGGATGATGGAATAAGATTATGATGGATGCCCCGTCTCAGGGGGCTCGACGATGTGGAGGTGTCTTCGGTTACCTGAAGGCGATGGGTATAAACCGCTAGAGGCGCCTTGCGGTGGACAGATGCTAATGGCGGAAGAAATTAGCAGAGGTAGGGAGAAGGACTGTAGATCCCAATAATAAATTAATTACTTAATTAAAGAAAGGGAGATTATGAAACACTGAGGTATTTACAAAAAAAATTAGATGTTAGTAAAAATATTAAAGAATTCAAATTAGCTAAAATTTTCTGATATTCTCCATAAATGTTATAGTTGGTATTATTGATATATTGTCCTTAATCACAAGAGATCCCAAATAGCTGCGAAGGCAATCCCGATTTTGTTTTCTAACAGGCACAAAATCCATTCTGATTCATTTTCTAAATAGTACAACGAGATGCCACCCTGAAATCATTACTACTGAGATATAGTTATTAATTATGAGGTGTGCCTATTCCTGTTTATGTCGCCATAACAAGTTTATTTCAGACGATCATAATATATAATGATAATCGATCTAGGGGGTTGGCAGTCGCCAGAGACTAACTTACTATTTTCCTGGTCTTCCAAAAGACGAGAAAGTGGGCCAAACTGTTATCGCAGCCGGGGCCAATTGCCCTAATCCAGGCTAAGCGCCACAAGCTTTTTCGGCTAACGACCTGATTATGTCCCCCCATGGATTTTAGAGGTAGCCATCCCCTCCAATATGGTCCTCAATTCCTATATTGCTGCTTTATGGTAATACCAGGAAAGGGTGTTACATCATATATGTATTCTCTTTTTTTTGCCCTGTTCAGTCTAGTAGTTCACAACAATTGCAACTATGCCGAATGCTCATTGCGGAAAACCTCCTTGCGCCTGATCAAATCACAATTGTTTTACATGAAGTAAGAAACCATTTTGTGTTTTTATTTTAATTATATTTGTAAACAGTTTTATGTATGACTTTTTAGTCATACATTATTCCTTTATTAACATTATTCTTCTAAAAGTTCCTCTTTGGACGTAGGTGATTTACTCATCCATCTCATTTCACTGACCACTGTACAAAACAAGTCTATTGCTATTAATCCATTCCCATTGCTCGAGGTTTTCGACTAGTACTGACTCCCGCAACCTGGACTTCTCCTTCCTTCAATCTTAAACTGTGTGATTAACTGGAGCAGACAGATTGTCCCAGTAGGTTCTGAAAGAATCTGAAGATGGGATGAAATAATCAATAACCTAAGATATGCAGGCAACATAGTCCTTCAAGAATGTTTTTACCGCCTCATTGATAGTGTGCTAGTTGTATGAATAACTATAGAATGAAGATGAATCATAAGAAAACCCAAACAGTGATTATCAGTTGCAAATATAAATCATCTGCTAGGAACCACTAGCATATGAAAACAGATCTCAGCGATATCATGACACTCATGGATGCTTCAAATAAACGCCTTAAAGCATTCGAAATGGGGTCGCATCACACAATCGACAACAAGCATTCCAATTTATTTTTTATTGCCCAATATTTCGAAATAATTCTGTATTCGTTGCTGTATGCTTTCGTTTCGAATATAGTAAAAACATGAATCTCTGAGCACTCACCGATAACACCACAACTTGAATTAGGGAGCGGAGTGGCCTAGTGGTAAAACGCCAAGTCTTAGGTTCAAATTCCGCTTCTGCAAGAATTTTATTTAATCTGTTATCATTCGGAGATAGATCCTACGGGATCTAGAACCTTCCTGGGGCTCACCCAACCTCTAGATAGTGGTACCCAAATTAAGAGGGAAAAATATGACGGTCGAGGGCAAATCATCTCCTTGCACAACCGTTGTCCAAGAAACAGTACAGTCTCTACCATGTACCCCAGACCCTTCTTGGATTGTAGTGGTACATGTTTGACTGATTGAGCTTAAAGTCCTGTACTCATGACATCTTTTGGTATTAGCCCTTTTTGGTAATGGACTGTAGGTTCAGGGATACCAATTCTGAAGAAAATATTAGGTCTTTACAATTTCACTTTAACCTCCACGCTGGGAGGCACAGAGGAGGAGAATATAGCAACAAGAAGGGTAATCCGACTAATATTTCGGAGAATTTATGAGATGTGGGGAATATTTTGTAAGATAGAATGGATTAAAGCTTTTTCAAAAATAAAGGAAAACTGGAATTTAGAAATGACAAGAGAAAACGAATACGGGTAGGATTTATGAAAGGTACAATTTAAACAAGTTAGTGAGTATTCTATGAAGCCATGTGGAATTAGTACGAGGGCTCATTACAAAGGACATATGTTCAGTGGGAGAAGTATCAGATAAATAAAAGATATCGGAGTTAAACGATTGTACTTGGGAGAACAGGGTGGTGGAATGCTAGAGGAGCTAGATACATAGTTATTTAATTTATCAGGCGGAACTAAGATGAGTGATGACGAAGAGGATTAGGAGAGGGGAAGTTTGTGAAACTGTTGCAGTTATGATTTAGGATCGGTAGCAGAGGAAAGAGCATCCTGATAGCGTTTCTACTTTGCTTGTCACATTGTTGTCTGAGTCACAATGCGAACTTAATTTTTTTTTTTGCGTTCCATGTCTCCCGATCCATTTATTTTTTGCCTGGAGTCCTCGACCAGTCATCTCCTGAACTCCTTCCATCCACCTGCTTCTGGGGCGTCCGCGTCCTCTCCTCCCAGATGGAACTCAATCCAGAACTCGGTTCGGCTAACATTCGAACGCCATTCTCTTCACATGATCGTAAGATCTCAGGCGCCGTGCCCCGATCCTTTCATTTGTAGATATAACCAAAGGTGGGTTATTCTCCCCTACACAGAGATTTCGCCCTATTGTAGAGTTTATTACGTAAGTTTTGTTAATTTTTGTTGTGGACTGCTGTTCAGAAACTCTTACCAATCAAATACAATTATTCTCAATAACAATAATATATTTCGATAAGCTTCAATAACGTCATAAATCATGAAAGACCTTACATTATTTAAAAGGGGTTTGGTTTACAGGGGGTGTGAAACATAATTCCAAACCACCAGTTCGAATGGGGAACTTTACAGTCCATTATTTATAATTTCATTGTGCGGTGGCCTTGCCTTCACTGCGTTCGAGAGCTGATTATATTGTTTGGAATTGTTTTAAGGTATAACATTTTGACCAAGTCATCCGCGAATGCTTACAACTCGTAAAATTCCCCATTTCATACTACCCATTCTTACTTCATTGACAGGTGGTGGAATTTAAATCGTAATAATGTCTACTCATTCTTTGTGCCCATATGTCTGTACTATTTTCAATCATATTTCACAGATCTTTAAGACATGTATCAAAACTGGAATATGAAAACACCGACAAATTACCTTTAACATTCTTTTTTCCGCTCTACTTCAACATTTAAAATCGTTCCAAAGAATTGCAAAAGGTTCAATAGTATGGCTTTTACAAGGTATATTTGGACTTAAGTGGTTGAGCTTAGGGACTTTACTTATCCACACAACTCATAATTCTTCGTAAAATACTTAATACTCCTTACTTTTTTTGGATTCTATAAGACCACTTAGGATCATGTGAAATTTTATTTCCCCCGCTGGAGTTTCTTTGTCTCCAATTTCTTTCTAATATTTGAGACTCTTTGATGATTAACTTTTTAAAATCTTCCCTTGCTTCTTCAGTCCGCGTTGTAGTGGCCTCTTTACTTTGTTCTGAATAAAAATATCCAAGATTTAATATGAACCTGTTCTAATTCAATTAAAACTAGTTTTAAGCGTCGCATCTATAAAAACTTTCGAAAACCCTCCGTGGAGCCCGAAGTGAATAATAATGTTTAGTGTAAAACAAAAAAATTATATTATTCCAGAACAACTTTATGTGCCAATTCATATTCTATGGACATGACGTGTAGAGTAATATATCATTTATATTTGCACATACAAATCTATGTAGATTTATTAAGCCTAGACTTGTAAAATTTAAAATCCTATCAAATATAAACTTGTTGAAATGAATTTAAAGTAACCAACTATAAACCGAGAAATCTTACTGTAACATTTCGTATCCCCAAATATCGGTTAAAAATAAAACAAATCGAAATAAGATATATTTAGTTGCTATAGAGGGCATTCACTAGTTTACTAAGATGAGATAGCTTCATTTTCTTGAATTGATGTTAAATTCAAAGGAGCCGTTTTCTCCTCATCTGGAATAAACTTACTCCATTTAACGAAAAATTCTCGAAAAATATTCCTTTAAAAAAACGATCTTTTATTGCTCGGATGGATTCGGATCTCATCTCTTCCTTTACTAGAGCTATAAGTTTTAACGGCCACAATTTCTATCCTTCTGTGACCTTTTCCCATTTGAAAATAATGGCATTTTTTACTAATTATAACTATTTATTTGGTATTAAATGATATTAGCTGTTTGATTTTTTTTGTTATTCTTTACAACTAGAATTACTATGTTGAAAAATAATAGTTGGCCTTGTGTATATGAGGAACAATTTGGTCCTGGTGGAAGTAAAACAAATGATCTTTTATGAACAGTGAGAACTGTTTATTGGAAATTCAAGGTTTTGACCCTTATTGCAGGTCTTCTTCAGGGCTAAATATTCAAAATACAGATAAATTAAAACTATATATGGTAAATATTAAAAATACATAATGGCATCGAAGTATCAGCGTGATAAAACATAAAGATGGGGGAGCCCTTAGTAGTAGCACCATTCGTATATTTATCTAAGGGTCGTAATTATGTACTTATGAATGTTAGCCCTGAAGAAGACCTACGATGTGAGTTGTAGTTCCAATAAACAGTTCTAGCAAATTACGAGATTTTTTTTTTACCTCCACCAGGAACATTTTCTTCCTCTTGCTATGCTATATTTATTAACAAACAATGTATTTCCGTGTTTATTCTAGTCAAATACTTCTGTAATTCTAAACAAGGGCAGAGAAGGAAACTGGAGGAATTGACGGCAGTGCTTAAAGCGGAAGGGTGGTTAACATGGAGACCTAAAGAGCCTAATTACTGGTTTCCCTGATTTCCCATTCAGCCTTGTTTCTCTATTTAAAGTCTCAAGTCAAACCAAGCTCACGGTAGGAAGTAATTTTAAACGTTCCTACAACTATTACCGGATGCCACTTGAATGTTTCGTAGAAGTATTCTCTTCTATTGCTATTCATTTAAAACTCTTCCTGTAAGATACAAAAAAAAAAAATTCAACATCTAACAAAAACAAACTAATTTAGCATGATAAGTAAACCTTTTCTATTGATAAATTTTAAAAATCGCGAAATTCATCATTTTTCTACAGGGAGTCAGAAATACTCTCTATGTCTACCAGCATAGTTTCTTTCTCACATGTCTACCAGCATAGTTGCGGAGGCATTGAAAGAAATCATTGTGTCGTCCAAAGAAGGGGACGTTTATCTCATGAACTAAATTCTTTGAGATGCTTAAGGCAAGAGAGTGTTTTGGGAATTTAAAGAAAAAATAATCAAAATTCAAAACCACAGACCACTTTAATGTGATTCAACATTATTCACATTGTCATTTTGTCACATTATTATTTCTCATAATTTTTTTTTTATCTTTGAGTGAAAAATAAATGACTCGAGAATTCTAATAATGGATTGAATTGCTCAATAGGTACAGTCAGACACAGATTAACTTTTTTTATATGCTGATTTTAATTTTAATATTTTAATGGGTTGATGAAAGAAAGTTTCTTCCCCAGCCGCGAAGGTGGAGTACATCTTAGGTCGAAACGTTGGCATTTTTAAATAAGTTTTGCTTATTTTGTTTGAAAAATGTTTATTGATATATAATTGCTCATAGTATTTCCGACATTAAAAAACCAATGTAAAGATCATGATGAGGGTTACTGATGTAATGTATTATTATGATTAATATTTGGGAATAAGCCTATTAAAACTACACCAAGTACTTAGGAGTATTGCCTTCTTTATGTACCCTTACATTTTTCATTCTTTCTCCCTTGAGTCCTTGACAAAAAGAAAAGAGATCCAGGATGTTGTTCTAGTGTTCCTTGATATCTCCTCTTGGCCAGCTGGCCACTAATGAATTTTGAAACTGCACCTGGTTTAAGATATCCTCTGAAGTATTTCCAGTTGATTGTTTTTTGTTTCGCCCATACATTTCAAAATGTCCGTATTGGAGTGGCTCCTTTTTTTCATAAAATTCTAGTATTTGTTTAGTAATATATATATCAGTAATCCATTAATGCTCCCGCCTATCCTTTTCACTTAGTTGTTTATAGAATATCTCTTAAAAAATCTGAAGATTAATCGTTGGACGAACTATTTGAGATTGAAGAGAAGAGGGTTGAATAGCGACCACGAGCACAAAGGCAGTCTTTTCTATCTTCCCCCGGTGCCGGGAGGATATGAATGGATCTCGGGTTTCAAAAAGTATTGTCTTTAGGAAGAGTGAATCATTTAAAAGGTCTGAAAGGTTTTTAACCGTATAAAAACACATCGTTCCAAAAATATTCTCTTAAAGGTGATAACCCAATTTTTTTTTAAATGACTTCGACCAATGTGCTGAGAGCTTGTTAGAATTTTAAAGAAATGTCGTGAACAAAACACTGAGGTATTAGAGGAATATCAGCCTTGTATTGAGTCTGAATATTGAATAGATCACACTAGAAGTTCATCGGAATGTTATCGCCACTAACATCTCAAATAACCAATAACATATAATATATGTAATTTTCGGCAAAATTATAAAATGTAGGGTGATATTTTGGGAACGGAGTGGTAGAGCACTGAGTTGCAATGCCGAAGGTCCTGGGTAAAAATCCCACTCGCTGATAGACATTTATTTAATCCGTTAGCGACCGGAGATGGATTCTAGGACCCTCCTGGTACCCGAAATAAAGCGGGAAATCTCGCGGTGGAGCGAGATCTAGGACAAATCACCTCCCTGCACAACCATTGTCCAAGAAACAGTACAATCTCTATCAACTACTGAACCTCAGCCTCTTCACAGGTGCTGATGTACTGGCATAGGTACAAGTATAGGGAGATATTTAAAACTTTAAAGTATACAAAGAATGTCAGATTTAAAATCTTGAAGACTTTCCATAACTAAGATGTGTATTAATAGTGTTTAACAGTTTTTACCAATTTTATTAGGAAAATTATCTAGAACCTCCATGGAAAAATCCAACGATAAGAGTTTCGTCGTTCAAAAAGAACATGGATGTGTAATTTGAAAAAGGTATATAGAATCTCAGTTGAATTATATCTATACAAATATTATAAAACTTGTACCACTATAACCCATGAATGGTCTTGTTCTCTAATTGTATTGTTTCTTAGACATCAGTTGTGCAGGGATGTGATTTGTCCGAGACGATGCTCAACCATCAGGTTTTTCCTCTGTTATTAAATGTACCCACAGGCTAGGTGTGCCCCAGGAGGGTCCAATCATGACTGTTAACAGATTAAATAATTTATATGTCACTGCTGAATTTGAACCCGAAATCTTCAGCATAGCAACTCTACGCACTATAATAAACTACTAAGTCGATATGAACTATTTAAAATGAAATCATAGGCTAAGATGTTTGTTAAGGTGTCTGTTTTACAATGCTAAAAGAATAAATCATTAAAACGCAGTGGCCAAGATCTTCAAAGAAAATAAAAGAAGGTTTATTTGAACGGATGCCGATGAAAGGCGGCCAAACATTCCATAGTAAGTTAATCATTTTATTCTTCAAAGGGTGCCAAATAATATCGTCTCCTGCTACCCAGATTCGTCATTTCTTTTTGATGCAAAGGCAATAATTTACTTCTTTTTTTTTTCTTTCTTTTTTTTATCAAATTGACTTTTAGTCCCAATATAAGATTCTTTCCAAAACCTTAAAGGTTCATAGAAAACATTTATAGATAATAAATAAGTACCATTCCATACGTTAATTCAATCAAATTGTACTTTGTTGAACAAAAAAATTAATAAATGAAGAAAAAGGTTATTTGTCCAAGATCACGTTCTACTGCGGGTTTTTCTCCAACTAAGGGTACCCACTATACAAAGTCTGGGTGAGCCCCAGGAGCGTCATTTACATTAGCATTATTTACATTAATATATTGTTATTATCAGGGTCAACTGCTCCACCACCTAATATTTCCCCACTAATGAATTGATGAGTTCAATTTTAAAATTTTCAAAAATTTATAAATCATTTTTTAATCTCGAACGAAGCGCATTACCCGTCATTTCCAGCTTTCAAATCCTTTTTAGTTTTTTATAAATCCGACTTTGTTGACGAGTAAAAATATATGTTTCATTACATATATTTTCAGGGAGCTTCATTACGGGGAGTTTCAATACATTTAAATAATTCAGGAAACGGATTAGCTGAGTGGCAAAGGGCTGCGTTGCAGTGCCAAAGGTCCTGCAACGTTCCTACATGTACCAACGGTCCTAGATGTACTCGTAGATAGATTATCTTAGATCGTCGTCACATACATAACATACCATGTACGGGGCTGAAGATTTATCCTGATCACCAAGTTTAGTTCCAAAGTATGATAGATAAACCTTTTTGACAAAGTCTGTAATGTTTCTTTGGTGTTTTTATTCACAAACTCACCACAAATATAACAAAAACTGTAAGCAGAGTTTTACATTGTATTAGACATTGTACTCAGAACATGTACAGGAAACGTAAAAGTGAGGTTAAGTTAACAGTAAACAAAACATCAGCTGTTAACAGAAATAAGTAGCAACCTTATTTGGCCAGCAAATGTGTTCCAGCAGTGCTACAAACTTCATCCACACCAATAGACATAGTTTTTCAGTTATTTATTTTAAATATTAAAGCTGTTCAATTCTTTAAAAATCGCTTAATTTAATAAATTTAACTATAAAATGTAAAGAAATTGTGGGTGATACCTAAAAACTACAGCACCCTAAAAACTATAGGAATAAGGTATATTAAGTGTTTTCATCGTTGGCCAGTGTTGTCATTATTTTTGAGAAAAAGGCCCATTTTATACTTTGTAAATCATCTATGATAAGATTCCCGTTATAATATATATTCACTACCTTATCCTATCTTATGCTATTTATTACTATAACATACGAATTAAAACTGGTATATTATTTTTTTGCATCTACTTTGTAAATCCAATTGTGGGATTTAATTTACCATAGAATATGGTTCTTAAACATTATATATAATGGGGTGTATATAAAATTTTGTTATATTTACACTGGGCACAAAGGTATAAAAATATAAAATGTATTAATTTCAAATTCAGCACATGTACCCGTAGCGCTTGTGTTGAATGTTTGTTCAATTTTTAAAACAGTGTTCAACGATCCCACTTCCTTGAAGCATCCATTGTTAGTTACACAAATGGGCCGATTGAAAATTTACCTGTGCGTTCTGGTAAGTGGAGTTTTAAAAATTAAGCCTCCCCGGTGAGAAAGTGATAAGAAGCATAAATGTGAATATGATTTATTCAGAAGCTTTTGATTAAATAAATAAGACCATCTGTCTTCATGAAATATTCGGCAGTTGTGTCGTTCCCTGCGAGAGTTTAGGAATTGCCGATGTTAAATATTTTATTTATCTATTTCGCACCGTCCCGAAGTGCTCCCTCCCCCTGAGCTTATTTTTAAGAAACGCCTTGAGAACTATCGCCGTTGGATCCAATTTGTGGCTAGCCAGCTGGGGCTAGAGATAGTCTTGTTCCCGGCCTCTCCACCACACAATTCTCACCAGGAAAGGGTCTTCTCTTATTTGCTATAACAAGTGCCCAGCCATGTATTTTTTTCCCTGAGGTTTTCCTCAGGTAGAAGTTTCCTTCAACCAAAAATTTCCTTTAATTCATTTTTCCATTTTCTTCTATCTTGTATATCATTCTCCCTCAGGCCAAGGCCGTGGATACTTTCCTCGATTCCCTCTTTCCATCTTTTTTGTGGTCTTCCTCGCCTGTTCCTCAGCACTCCAATTGAAAAAACCTTCTTTCTTCATTCTTCTAAAATAGCCACACCAATCAAATCTGTTTGACGTCAATACGTCGTTAAAATTGCTTCAATAATGGGGAAAAATGAATGATAACAAAATTGGGGATTCTGTTTGGTGTAGCAGCTACATATCTATCACCTCCATCCAAATTCAATTAGATTACTAGATAGCTAGAAAGGATTAAATAATTCATTACGATAAGTGAGGACTGTGAAGCATCGCGCGTGGTGGAAGGGAAGTGCCGCCATTTTGAGATAATTTTACTGCGTATTGAGATTTCCATTCCCTATAACTTTTGACTCGGAGGACCTAAGACGTTCGTTTAGGTTTCAATCGTCAGCTGTCATCAAAATCTATCGATTTTATTTAAAACGTTAGTGTAAAATAGTGACAGTGAACATAATAAGGTGTTAAAATAAAAAAGATATTATCAAAAGTGAATAATGTCGGCCTATACGTGTCGAAAAGCCAAATCCAAATACAGAGATCCTATACGGTTGGAAAGGGCGATCGAATGATAACAATAAAACACCATAAGACCGAGTCAAACAGACCTATAATTAATAAAATTGTATTGTAATACAGTAACTACTTGTTTATTCGACTTTTTCCTGAACACGTAAATAATAATATTTTATATAAAAAATATTACCCGGTATATAAACTTATTCACTTAAAGTTTGTTTTAAGGCCCCAACAATAATATTTCCCCACAGTTTTCGTAGAATGTATTCTGCATCATCATGGTCTTGAACTACAATTACCCGGTCATCGGCAAACAGTAGATTATGGAAATGGGTGTTACATATTCTTACTCCCACTTGCTTACGTTTTATCCCATTCTTTTAAACCCGTTTCAATGTAGATTTTTAGTAGGGAGGGTGACATACAGCAACCTTGCAGCATCCCTTTCCTAGTTCAAAATTCTGGTGACACATTCCTACCTATTTTAATACGGTATTTTTATAATTCGAAAAAAATTAATATGAGAATATTTGATTATCATAAAACTGATTGAGAATAACTAATAACAAAGGCCAACAAAAAAAATTTTTGAAAAGTTTTTTAACTTTAATAGTAGATTTTTATGCGCTGAATCTAAATCAGGCCTTAGTTTTTTTTTGTATCACCCATAGTTTTCCAGTTTGTTGCTCTCTCTTTCTGTACACATAAATGCTGGTTCCAACCGCCAACAAGTCCTTTTCTTTTAGTCTAGAGCCAAGCAATTCAGCTTTTTCTTTCGTTAAGCCAAGATCCCTAAACAACTCGATTGTATGTACAACGATTGTACATCAGAAAATACTTCCGTTGGAATAGAATTTAAATCATCTGGTGGTTCAGGGACCGGTAAATCTACACCGTGCCCTATTGGTCGGATGGTGGACAGAAGGTCAGGGTAGCTTATTACCTTCTTGTTTTTTGAGTTATGACCAGTAACATCGACACTGCAAAAGTAGGAATCATCGGAATGATTTCTTGGCTCCCTCCATATCATAGGAACAGCGAATTTAAAGGGGTTTTTTCTCATTTTTCGACCATATTCTTAGATCTTCGACACATACTTTACATACTATATACGGGCATCAAGATTTATCCTTATCACCAAGTTTAGTTCCAAAGTATGAGAGATAAACCTTTTTGACAAAGTCTGTAATGTTTCTCTGGTGTTTGTTAATCACAAACACACCACAAATATAACAAAAACTGCCAGCAGAGTTTTTACAACCGCAATTAGACATTGTACTGAGAACATGTACAGGAAACGTAAAAGTGAGGTTAGGTTGACAGTAAACAAAACATCATCTGTTAACAGAAATAATAATCAACCGTTTTTGGCCAGCAAATGTGTTTCAGCAGTGCTACCAACTTCATCCACACCAATAGGCCTAGTTTTTCAGTTATTTATTTTAAGTATTAAAGCTGTTCAATTCTTTAAAAATCGCTTAATTTAATAAATTTAACTATAAAATGTGAAGAAATTGTGGGTGATCCAGCTTTTTTAACATCATATTTGGATTCAGCACCCTAAAAACTATAGGAATAAGGTGTTTCAGTACAAACGTTTTTTCATCCTTGGCCTGTGTTATCATTCATTTTGAGAAAATAGGCCCATTTTATACTTTGTAAATCATCTTTGATAATATTCCCGTTCAATTGAATAGTAAAAATCAATCTTATTTTTCTGTGTATTTACAATAACCAAATACAACAACTAAGGAGAGATTAAAGACAAAATAAAATACAATTTTCGGACAATATATTTATTATAAAATTGTATAGATTAGTATGCCTTCCAGCGTCTCGCTATCGAGATAATAACTACAGGTCAGCAATCATTGCGAGAGATGCTAAATCTTCTTATAACAGATTTATCTTTAATCTAAATATGATCACAATCTTGGAAGAAAAAATGATCCCGAAAGACCATCTTTATTTGCACATTTAGGGGAAGTGATGAAATAGTTTATATTTATATTTATTATATTTCACGCCCAATCAGATGGCGTGATTGTGCCAGAATCTGCCTTGCTGCACTGCTCAGATTTTACTTAAATAAATAAATGAATAATATATTCATAATTTTTTTTTATTGAATATTAAATTTACCATGACCTTTCGAAACGTTTTATGATTTTATTAATACTTCATTCAATAGTAAGGGTTAAATTCATAAACGGTTTTAAACAATTACTTTTTTGCTAGATCTAAATAATATTTTTGTTTTCTTTAGTGTTTCCAAAAGAACTTGCCTCCTCTATAAAAAAAAATCGTAAATTCCCTGAAAGTTTGTTTTTAATATTTATGATTGCTTGGAATACTTAATGAGAATTTAGGGTAATGATACTTCAAAAAAAGGTTCTCAAAAATAAAATAATTGATTATGTCACTAATTTCGCGTTAAATGCAATTTATTTCAAACAGAAATAACGTGCGTTTTATCGACACTTTCATGAAGAGTTAAAGTTATCAAGCCTCCTTCACGTGCGGTCTCCACCTCTAAAATTTACACACTTACATCATGGTAATTATTACGATTTTTAGAATATATTGCATAGAAGACTTGCTGGAAATTTGACTATATTTAAAATAGATTATAATTCCCATCTTAAATGAAACGGAAGCGAGAGAGAGTAACAACGTGTAAAAATACTTTTTCTTTTTAATAAATGTGGGTTTCAATAATCAGGAAAAATCAATAATAAGAAGAGGTCAAAAATTTGGATTTTTGTTATGAAAGGAGCAGAAACACAACGTTCCTGAAATCAAAGCTCTAGACTCTCAAAAAAAAAGAAATTTGTCTAATATTGCTAATTAAAATTGCCGGAGAATTCTCAGAGATATATTTTATCTAATTTTTAAGTTCAATGCTCAGTCAATGTAAGTTTGTTGATCCCTAATATTTAACCTAAAGTAAATATTTTCAATCTATAGACTCATTAAATTCTTGCTAGTTTTTGCAAAAGTATTAATATTTGCTATTATATGACGTTGGCTATAGCTGATAATTCTTATAATGTACAGCAGAGCATAATTTAATGTCCTAGAATTCATTTTACTTTTTTTTTTTTTTACGGTACAGTTTAGGAGTTACAGCAGGGATACGGAAATATTCCCGAATTTTCTTCTTATTTTCCTAAATCTATTATTTCGCTCAACCTAATTCTAGGACATTTTCGGTGCGAATTTTCTTCATTTATTCTAGTTTAAGGCACGAAGGGGGTCTTCTTCTGTCCTGATTTGTGAGGAATTCTGTTGGAGTGACAGCAGTCTCCTGTCTTTGTCAGCTTCAATAATTGGCTTTTCAACTGTACCCCATTCCTGCATAAAAAAAATAACACAAGAAAAACACATTCTATCATTAAACATTGGAAAAGCGTCCTCCCATACTGTAAATACAAAATATATCGATAATTTATATTTTTTAAACAACAGAACCACAATGTAAAAATAAAGCAAATCTTTTTTAAAACTTGCACTACTATGGCCCATCAAGGGTATTGGGCTCAGTACATGGTAGAGATTGTACAGTTTCTAGGACAGTAGTGTAGGGAGGTGATTTGTCCTAGATCATACTCAACCGTCAGGTTTTTCCACCAATTAATAATTCCCAACTTATAGAGGCTGACTGGGTCCCAGGAGGTCAAATGGGTCCCAGATTCCATAGGGTCAAACCTAGGCTATTAACGCATTAAATAATTTATTATTATCGACATCGAGATCTATTATTGGATCAATTTGCTCGCTGAGATGTTGTTGTACTACACTTTTTCAGAAACCTTTTCATGAAGGTGTTTATAAAATATTGAAAAGACTGTATTGCTTAAAAGTAAATTATGATTGATTTTATTTTTATAGGTTGAGGGATATGAAATTTGCATGTTTTCATATTCACAATAAGTTCCAATGGAATTTTGACATTCCAAAAATTGTCTTATTGAAGAAGAAAAAATCCAAGAAAAAATCTTGAATTTAGCAGCTAATATTGAATAAAGTTATTTTATGTTAAGCTATATAAATTATAGCTTCCTCGTGTATACATTGCAAAATTGCGAGAACATGGGGATATGGGATCGGTGAAGAGAACGGATTTGTCCTGATTGAGAGGCGAACCCTGGTAGCACAAATGGTAAGAGCGTTGCCACGGAGAGGCGGACGACCGGGCTCCCCCGGCCAGGGCAAATCTTTTCTCTGCAAAATAAAAATATATAAATTATATATTACTTTTATGAAGTCGATGTTTCGTCTCAAGTTTGATCCTTAGAATAAAAAAACATACCAAAGCACCAGATGTTTAATCATGAGGTTTAAGATTTAAAACAAATCTGCAGGTTTGAGAACATTTAAAATCAACAATTATTTATGATTTTTTTTTTAAATTACAATAGCAAAAAATATATAATCAAATGAGTGTAAAAGAAGAAATACATGAAGAAAAACACGGTCTAAATTATATTCATTTAGTTACATAAAGAATATCACACATGACATATAAATGATGTTTAAATATTGTATTTTGCATTTACAAGTAATCTATCAAATGTTTGGTAGGAAATGATTTTTTTTCATAACACATAAAAGAAGTTTATTTAATGGCTGTTTATGATGTGTTTTGTGTTAGTAGAACTCATTTCTTTTACAAGAAGTGGCCTTATTTCTGTTTTGCAGCCTCGTACTACTAATATAACATTTAGCGTTCAACCTAATTCATAAGCCGTCTTAAATGATGATACTTTTCTTAGAAGAATTCGTTAAATAAACCTGGAACAACTAATCACCTGAAGTAATTGATAAATGTGATGTAGAAAAAAAGTAGTTTATAATGTGTGTCTGATTTCAAAAATTTTTCCGCACAAGAATATTTTTCTTGTTACAAAATCTTGAATTAATCATAATACACAAAGCTGTACCTTTTCTGAACTGAGTTAACATACTTGCCTCCAATTACCATAATTACAAAATGTACAATAACTTGAAATCTACGGTTCTTAAAGTTCATAAAACGGAAAAAGCCGTGTGTTCCTTCTCAAATAAATCCTACCATGACATTCAGGAAATATCTATCACTAAATGAATTCTTCTAATCAAAAATAAAATATATAGTTGTGAACCAAAATACCTGCAATAATGTAATTCGAAGAATTAGATGTTTTAGATCGTATAAACAGTGGTATACGATTCTGCCAGCAGAAGACAGCCTCTATTAAGCGACTGTACAGTTGAGGTAAAAGAACGCCTGAGTATGTGCTTGGTTGAAATACGATTGAAATCAGTTATGGGTGGGCAGGTTTCAAAGGATGCTATAACAATTTAATACTTTTATCAAAAAATGGATAGGTGGACCAGGTTTCTATCTACTCCAGAAAAAAAAATTCAAAGTTTTCAAAGTGTTATATCTTATATAGTATTACAATTCACTATATTCCGTATAGAACCCTATAAATGTTCCTATTAAAAGAAATATAGTATATTCTAACATATTATGAAATCCATTAGATTTTCAATTTAATTTTCTTTTTTATTATTATTAGTCCACCTTTCCCTTCAAAGTCACCGGCACCACCATTATTTGAGGCATTCAGGATCCCGCTTTTGATCCATATTTCCAACTTCCAACAGAATAACTCCAAATTTCCAAAATTGATTTTTCACATTTTTGGCTTGTTAAGTCCAACAATGTGTTTATGCTACCGTAACTGAAGGTTCAAAGTGGGACTATAACCATGAGAAATGAGGTGTAAGTGTCGTGTTAGTCAAAATTGCTGTACTGAAATAGTGAAAAAGTCAATTTTTGAAAATTAATGGAGTTAACCGCGTTCGATCCTGAACGGCACACTTATATCTTACTAGTTTTTCGTAATCTCATTGATCACGATAACAGATTTAATTTTTTTCTTACAAAGGTAAACCAATAATTCAGCTGGAAAACTGAAAAAAAACTAGTCCTTTGTCTCTAAAACAACAAACTAGTAATTTTCGTCAAATCGGGCTTAGTCGGAGCATACGCCAAAAAAACGTTAAAGTAAAATGCAGTTTGGTGAGTCTGTTTAGGCTGTTTATAGTAAATGTGTAGCATTTGATCTTTATTGATATTAATTTTTTGTTTATGTATGTCCTGTTATTGCTATAATTGATTAAACGTTGACTGCTATGTTGTTTTCAGATATTCAGAGGCTTAAGGCATTTGTTTTCAGAGTTTTCCAATTGTATTCTTACTACTTTTTTGTTGAGTTTTTGTTATTTTTACTTATATAAATGAATATGTTTTAGAAATAATCGGTTCAATTTCATGGCTTTCAAGCTAGGACCTTGAGTAATTAAAGGTCGATTCATTTCATTCTACAGCATTATACGAGTACGTGTTTCCATTCAATCCTGGTACTGCTCAATTCATAATGAAGTTGAATTTCGCATTTTATTCAATTTTCCATTAGTTCTTGAATGAATTTAACTATGAATAATTTAACTAATGTATTTCCATTAGAAATCGTAAAAGAAAATCGTTTACAGATTTTCTAATGTATCGACAATCTTAAATAGCTTAAACAAATCTTTGTGATCAGTTTATTGTAGCGAGCTTTGTACCTGTTTTCTGGTACAAAATTAAACTGATTAAGAAAATGATGATTTTTAAATGGGTACAAGGATATATACCTCTCTAGCTATTATGTATTACTTTACATTTTCTTAATGTCGTTAAAATTTAAATTATTAATTTCTATACTGATAACAATTTATTTTCTTTATATACATAAAAATAAAGAGGAAAAAGTTAATTCACTTATACAAAAATAAATTATATATATTGTATTCTTAATCTTAAATGATTTAGATATTTCGGAAGTTATTTTTGAAAGTGTTATAAGTATATAAAGGTATTTAAGAGTTTACATTTGAATTAATTTAAAAATTTGGTTGAACATTATGTTTTTAACACTTAGAACTTATCAATGAGTGGCCTTTTTAACAATATACACCTTTTAAATTTTATTATGAAATAACAATTATTAAAATTATTGGAATGAAATAAAGAATGGTGACTTGTATTTATTATTTAATATGTTCTTAAGGTCGTCAAAAATTTAAATTATTAATAGAACTACTAATAAATGATTTATTTACATTATAAAAATAAAACAAGTTTACATGTATAACAATAAATTATACATGTATAACAATAAATTATATAAATTTTATTCTTAATCTTTCATGTGTTTAAGGGTTTACATTTGAATTAATTTTAAAAAATGGCCATAAGTTGTTTTTAAAAATTAGAATTTATGAAGGAGTGATGTTTTTAACACTAAACATCTATTAGATTTCATTATGAAATAATAATGATTTAAAATATTTAAAGGAATAGATATTTTTTTTAGAACGAAATGGGCTTATTTCATACTAAAAAATTACACCTCACTTTTTAATGAAGCAAAATAAAATTCGCTAAAAGAAATTAATAACAACAAACTATAATTACAAAATAATAACAGCATATAGTATAATAAACTATATTAGGAACAATAAATTATAGCCTCACACGTGGAAAACCTGTGTTCAAGGGCTTGGAAATTCTATGACATGATATTCTAGACAGCCTTGTTTTGGGAGGGAATATATCTTTGAGACGGTACATTCTCAATAACTGTCACAAACATATTCTAAAGACGGGTGTTTTCACATATATTTTCCTCTATTTCTCTCAACCTTTTTATAGGTGCAAAAGAAACATGCCATCACATTTTTATTTTTCAGATTGATGGTACAAATCTATGTTAGAAATGAATAAAAATACTGATGACATAATATTTATTAGTTACTTTATTTATATTTTTATTAATTTTCTAAATATTTAACTTTTTATGGAAAATTACAAGGTTCGCAAGACATTACATGTACCACCCCTTTACTATACTCTGTTAGTTTAAGTATATTTTATTACTAACGTTTCATCACATAAAATAATGGTACATTAGTATGTACGTGGCTTCTCAACAATAAATTTAATTCCTCGTAAATACAACCGAACCACCATCTGAAGTCAAAATCACAGTAATACAGATTTAAGATAGTACACAACATTCAGGTTAAAAAGATAGACAAAATTAAGAGCTCCCTATGTAGCATCGTCCGATTAGTTATATCAGCATTAAGTGACGTTAAATGAACAATCAGCGGGGAGCGGAGTGGCGCAGTGGTGGAGCACTGAGTTACCATGCCGGCAATCCTGGTTCAAATCAGGTAAGACTTTTATTCAGTCTGTTTGTCGCCGGAGATGGATAGTATAGGATCTAGGACTGTACTGCGGCTCACCCAACCTCTATAAAATATTATGAAAATGAGATACCTAAACAAGGGTGAAAATCTGGCGGTTGAGCGTGACCTAGGACAAGTCACCTCCTTGCAGAACCGTTGTCCATGAAACATTACACTCTCTACCAAGTACTGAACCCCAGACCCGTTCACGAGTTGCAGTGGTACAGGGAATGTAGCATCGTCCGATTAGTCATAGCAGCATAAAGTGACGTTAAATGAAAATGACGTTTATTATTAATATAATAAATAGATAAAGATATGAACATATCTTTATGTTTAAGGTTTTTGTTTTTTCACACATAAACTTCTGCTGAAAGCTATTATTTTTTGGATTCAAATTAAAGAAATGTAAACTTAATCCCAATGTAGGCATTTTTTTATTACCATTAATTTGGTTCAATTTACATTTCATGTTTTACATTGCCTGTTTTTCAGTTTTATTTATAAATTACATATATGTAGTAGTTTATTGGTTTGTTCACTACACATGGTATCGCTTTGAACATCGCAATTCTGCCTTAAATAAAGTGATCAAAAAGACTATTATAAAAGCATTGAAAACACCCGAATTGTAGAAAATCATGAAACATAGTGTTAATATATTTCCTATTAAGTTATATTATGACGTCAAACATGTACAAATATTAAATATTAAACTATCATTACGCAGAAAACTGGAATATATCTATTATTTACGTAAAAACGGAAAACTGTTCGTGTTGGTGTAAGGTGATATGGAAATATATATTATACAGTTAAATAGTTAACTTTATGTACATTTTTTGAGATAGTGGGGATAATAAAATATATAATAATAAAATTAGAGATAGTGAGGCTCAGACCTTCTAAAAACGATTTGCTTATCTTTAAAGTTTGTACGTCTTCCTTTGCCATATATAGTCGCAGCTTCATTTAGTCAGTCTGTACTCAGTTGCTGAGTCTTTTATACTTTCCATGGATCAGAAGATGTACTCGCTATTTTTAATAGCTCTCGCCAGTTGCTGCCACCAAATATCATCTCAACGGCCTTTCAACGATCTTCGTGCACGATTCGCAGTCAACCCAGACGAAGGTTTCTACGAGCTCCCCTGGAACACCAGCAGCCCACTCTTCCAGAGCTATGTCCAGACACCTGCTGACTCTAACCTCAACCCTTTGCTCTCGTTAGCTTGCTATCCCGATGACCCGAGGGTCTGCCTCATGTTCGACCCAAATGGTAACATCGCCGGTATACAGATCACTTATTTGGAACAGGACGTTTCGAATGTGAATCCGAACCCATATAATTACTCGGATGTTGGAGGGTTCGTACCTACTAATGTTATGAATGCCCCAGGCTACGCCTTCAGAGCCTACTTCACTAATCCTGAGACCCTTACCCCAGCGGGGAGGCAGAACTTAAACGAGACGGTCGAAGGGCTCTGGGTCTATCTAAACGGTTCGTTAGTGGAAGTGCAAAGGAACGAGCCTGACCCAACGCAGGCCTATATCTCAGGATTCAACAGAGAGGCCTGTTTTCCTCGAATGGGACAGCACTACTTCTACAGGATGGCCCCCAACATACCCTGCAGCGATCTGCTTCCTTTCTATCCGGTCTTCCAAGGAGGAGGTCTGGTCGGCTTCGGGATCGCGGACTTCGGAAGGGCGTCCGATGGTCCGACGAGAGTTTGGTATGAGCGACCTCCTCTTGCAGGTGTACAACAGATATTACCCTCGAGACCAGTCTGTTTTGATGCGTGGACTCAAGAATACGGGCTCTACTCTCTCCACGTATACTTTGTGGATCACCCTTGGGAAATAAGTTGCCCTGCATAGACTATTATTCAAAAAAGAATTCACAGATAGTTATGTTAAAATTCAAATAAACTATATTACTTCATATTGCATTTCTCTCCTATGAATTATCTATGACCTATAATTCCCATCAACTTACAGCAAGAGTCACATTTCACTGTCCCTATTTATTATAAAATATTATTAAAGTCCTAAATTAATTCTATGAAGGACGTTTTTTATAAAGAGATGCATATTATATAAATAAAGGCATGCATTTAATAGCACTTTGATCAGAACAGTTGAAAATATAATATCTATTATTTTATAACACTAGTTAAACTAGGTTATAGAAGTTTGTAAAAAAATTGGTCGCAAGTGCGTTGATTTAATATTACATCAATAAATAAAACAAAATATTTGGTCCTAATTCAACAAAGTTGTCCTCGCTTCTATGGTATTAGCGCCTAGAAACATACAAACGAAGAGAATTTCAGCTTATTTCATCTAAATAAGCCGAATTGCCCTTCAAACAGATGTGTGAGTAAAAGATACTCCCGAAACCCCTCAAATCGTGTTGAGGAATTAAAAAACGGATAATAAAACACCGATAGTGACCTTCGATACAATGCCAGTCGCTGTTTACATTGTAGAAAATGTGGCTAAAAAATAAACATTAGTGTATTTCATCTTATGATATGTTATATTTTTTTCTTAAATCTCTAATTTTAGTTTTGGTATTTTTTTGGCATTAAGGCCAATTGGTATTTTTGCCATTAAGTACTTATTCTACCAATAATGTTGAGATCACAAGAGACCAATTTAAATTGAGAGACGTACTTTTATGGTAAATGTTACATTTGTATTCGGTAAATTAGCATTTTAATTGAAACGAGATGAACAGACCCTACACATTTCAAATGGCAGGAAATTTCAAGTTAAATTCTTAAGTTCACGTAATTATTAGTTATTAATTAATACATTTAATACAAAATACTTGATATATATAACTCACACTGAAAAATTTAAAAATAAGATTAAAAAAAATGTTACTTGAGTTAATACAACTGTGTCGTTTATAGGATTAACTAAACGATTAATAAAATGAATTAATTTTATAAAAAGATGAAAATTTGTTTGGAACCGATTAATACTGCTGTTACAATAGTAATGAATCCTATTAAAGATAGTGGAAAAGAAAAAAGAAGGGGGGACCTGTCATAAAGATCCTAGTTCCGACTCAGCAGACTTGTTTTGTTAAAAGATATTCCTCATTCTGTCGCTATGCTATCAATAAGGCTTGAATAATACATTTTTTATTTATTCTGGGGCGAGCACTTTAGAATTATACTGTGGAAAGTGAAATATTATAATATTTTTAGTGGCTTAGAGTAAAAAAAAAGAACTGAAGAATTAACATTTAGAAATGATAAATAAAAATAAGTCATAAAGTAATGCATAACATTTTAAAAAACAGTTAGAAGTGATTATAAAGAAAAATTAAATAGTAAATATTTACATGGATACGCATTTTTGCCAAAAAATGGAAAAATTGAAAGAAAGAAACGTTCATTTACAATAATTGTAACTGTTTTATTGGTAACCCTTGGTTGATTTCAATTGGCATATGACATTTAAAATCACCTCAGTTTCGCATCGATCCACTTTCTGAATTTCTTTTTCAAACGTGACCCAGTTAAAAAAATAAGACCTGTGTAATTTATGTAAAAAAAATTATTCGCGCAATATTAGCCAGAAATTTATTTAATTATTGCAAAAATATTTTGTTATTTTATATAAACATTTTGCTTTGAATACGGAATTTCAAAAATAAAAGTATATAGTGGAAGAAAATGGTCCGGGAAGAGGTCAATAAGTTTTTCTGAATATCAAGAATATTTATTCAGTAACCTAGAGGCTACTGAATAAATATTCTTGATATTCAGAAAAACTTATTGACCTCTTCCCGGACCATTTTCTTCCACAATTTTCATCAAGGTCAACCATTTTCTTATTTTTTTTTTTTAAAGAAATAAAAAATAAATAAATAAATAAAATAAAATAAAAGTATATAGTTTAATTTTTGTTTTAATACCAGTCGGGTAACCTCGTGTCCGCCTTATGACCCACTGTCCCAATCGTATAGATATTCAAATCACCCTTTGTTGTATAATTGTTATATTGTATTTTTTATTTCATTCTCAAAACGCTCTTCTTTGGTCTAATTCAGTTGTAAACTTTTAATTTATAAATAATTACGTACGTTTTTTATTTGCGCAGAGTTTTAATATTAATATACATATTTTTTACTGCACATTTTTGCTTTTTAAAGACTTTTTTTGTTTTTTATGGCATATTTACTGGTTATTTCCTGCCCAATAATTGGATTTTTACTTTTAACCTTGTTAATACAAAATTCCTTTCCTAGATCCGGACTTTGTTACACTCTACTGTACCTCTACAACCCGTGAAAGGCCTGTGATTCAGTACATGGTAGAGATTGTACTGTTTCTTGGACAACGGTTGTGCAGGGATGTGATTTTTTCTAGATCACGCTCAACGTCCAGATTTCCACCCTTAATTTGGGTAACCACTTTTATAGGTTGGATGAGCCCCAGGAGGGTCCTAGATCCCATTTAGGATCCATCTTCAGCCACTGACAGATGCAAAACACTGCAGTTATATAAATTTTTTACACGGCTTATACTTTTTATGTATTTTATGAGAAACAATATTTCCCTAAGAATATTATTCAATTTTTTTTTTCGACTTTTGTCCGTTTCAAATTTACCGTTGTGTCCAATATGAAATAGTTTAACGTTTCGAAATAGAAGATAAAATTTTAATAGGAAATAAAAAACAAATAATGTTCAACCTTTTCATGCTGGCATGTGGTAAATTAATTGCTGTGGAAATGCTATCCCCAGTGCTTTAAGTAGAAAGATAACGAGGTAGAGAGGGATATCAGTAGTTATAAACGGTTGTTATAGCGTTCCATTCCCGGGTCGTGGAAGCCTGCGGAATTAGGTAAGCACTATTGTGAATGCATAATCTGTACAATGTAGCTGGCTCAGGATGTTGTAGATTAATTCCTTCCTCCCTGCTCTGGCCTATTTATTAGTTGGAATAAAACAATAGGCTCCCTAGAGAGGATATCTAGGATACCAAGTGATTCAATTTCAAACCATACATACATAGTAGCCATTATATATGAAGAACTTATTTAAAAGTACACAAGGTAAGTTGACTCCCACATTAGAGGATTTGATTCTAAACTCGTTTTAAGGAGCAGTTTACTAACATGGTGTCGCGTGTAGTATTGCATGGGTCAGCATACAAACCTTCTATGCACTAAATCATGGATTCAGGTGGCCTTAGGATTTTTAAAGATAGCAAAATATCCTTGGTTATATCATTCTTCGGTTGGAACGTCCCCGTGATTGTGCTGTATCCGGTACTCGTTGAAGACCCCTATTCTAATTAGGGATGGATAGACAAAATTTAGAATTACCTCTGAAGTATCGTCCAATGTATTTATGTCTGAAGTATAAAGTGGCGTTAACTGAAAAAAAAACATATAAAAAAAAACTGCAACCCGTGAAGAGTCCGGGGTTCAGTATATGGTAGAGATTGTACATTTCTTGGACACCAGTTGTGCAAGGAAATAATTTGTCCTAGATCACGCTCAACCACCTAAATGCTAGAACCGCTCAATGTTTCCTCCTTATTTTGGGTATCTACTTTGTAGAGGTTGGGTGAGCCCCAGGAAGATCCTAGATCCGATAGGATCCATCTCTAGCTACTAACAGATTAAATAAAAGTCTACCAGCGAGCGGGATTTGAATCGAGGACCTTCTGCATAGCAACTCAGTGCTCTACCACTGAGCCACTCCGCTCCCTGGCGTTATGTGAATAAACAAACCTTATTTTTACTTCTTATCCACTGTTGACATATGAGTACCGTAATCTAACTCCGAAAATCAGGCAATATCAATCTTTATAAGCAATACAACATTTTCCTATGAAATTAACAAAAGACAATCCAATACCTGGTGTGACACCTTTTGTAATGTATACTGAAGCCCCTCATAACAGGTATACTTCTCCAATGTAAATATTTTCTTCAGTTATTTTTAAAGAATAAAGTTTGACTTGTTTCCGAAATTAGCGACTGCAATAGAATGGACTGGATACCTGATTAAGGCATCAAAACAATCCTTCAGTGTGGATTTCTTGGAAAATTAAAGAAATAGAGCTGTAAAATGTTAATCATAAAGTAAGTTTTCTGTGCTTTAATTAGCCGAGATAATTAGATTTGGAAAACCTCAATCGATAGACACATCGTTTTGTTTTTATTGACATATTTAATTTGTTTATATATTTTTAGTAAATATTTATTGTATTGAAACATACAGCTCTTATATATACTACATAATGTTTAATGCTACATAACACAAACCAAAACAATATCTTACTTCTTGGCTTAAGGATAATCCTACTAGTCCATTGACACACACATAAATTATATATATATATATATATTTAATACGGACTTCAGTGAACGTATAGCAAGTGAGCTTATTTAAGACCAGCAGTTATTCTGACCTACAGATGTATCAAAACTGCTGCAATGGTCTGTTCACTGCATTTTTGCTTTGTATGTTTTTATTAGTATTATTTATATTTGGGATACTAATTATCTATTAATCATAATATTTATTTCCGTCCTTTTTAATTAAAAAAAATAATGTCTTTTTTTTTTGTTTAGTTTATAAATAGATAAGGAAAGTACTAAGATACACACCAAATGTTAAGTACCGTCTTCCTACGCTTCCTTACGCTCTACGCTTTGTATGAGAAGAGGTATTCAGCTATCTGGTTTACTTTCAACAGCCACTATAACATTCCTAAACCATCCTGAAAAAAAACCCTGAACATAAACTCATTAATTTTAGAATAAACTGGTAAATATGTTCTCAGAATATCTACTAAATTTACAAAGAACAGGGTTATTACTGAGGAAATTCATAATAATCTCCTACGTCATAATTATTCTAATCATTCCATTTCTCACCTAATTATTAATCATCCTATTCTAAATTACCAAATTATTCAGTTGGAATATATTCAATAATGCATTAAGTCTTGTACGCATTGCTTTATTGGAGGAAAGGGTAAACCAACAGTGTTTTGTAAAGCCAAAATTAGAAGCAAAGTTAAGTCAGTTTAATGTTAATATTTAACGAGCTATAATCAAACTTTCATATTCTATTTCCAATTCTTTGATCATTTCCTCCTCATTTGATGATTAAAAAACACAAGTATCCTTATTGAATAATTAGCACTCCAAATCCGCAAAGTAGGCACTGTGGGGTTACAAATGAATTCATGATGTGAGAAATAAATCATCGGTAAAAAAAAATCATCAACTTCAAAAAGTGTAACAAAAATTAAAATATTAAAGCTTCACGGAAATTATCGGATATTCGAATTCACTCAAAATAATATTTAATAATGCAATTGCAAAAAATGGAGATTTAAAATATGGTTACATTTCTAGTTGTTTAATATCTCATCGCCATTAAGTTCCTTCATTTAAATGTTCAATTTTTGGGAAAGAAATTATTTCGCATGATTCCTAACAAGCTAAAATCATTTTAAACAAATTGTAGGCTCCCTAAAGGACGACTGTTGTTTACATAGGTGTAAGTGGAACAATCAATCAATCAACACTGACTCTACAACCCAGTACGGGTCTTGGCCGCATCAAGGCGTCACCTCAACTCTTCTCTGTCCTGTGCCAAGGTCCTCCAAGCTCTGGATCCAACAATCCTACCTGCTTCCTACTCGACCTCGTCTGCCTATCTTAATCGTGGCCGTCCACGTTTCCTTTTTCCGTTAACCTATCCAAAGTAGCTGTCTCTTATGAGTAGCGCTGTCCTCCATTCTGGCCACATGTCCAGCCCATCTAAGCCTAGCTATTCTTTTATACCGAACCAAGTCTAGCTCCTGATACATCCGATATATCTCAGCATTCTGCCTGAGTCTAAATTGATCGCCGACTCTAACTGCTCCATATATCCTTCTTAATATTTTTCTTTCGAAGTGCAGTAAACTATTGGCATCTGCCCTGGACAGAGGCCAGGTTTCCGATCCGTAAGTTAAAACAGGCCTTATCATTGTCTTTTATAGTATCACCTTGGCTCTTCTTGATATCAGATGACTTCTTGGAAGTGGAACGATATTTTACTAATTTCGAAACCAGAGGTTTATTAAGAATCGTTTGAGAGGACAACACGTTCATTCCAACTAGAATTGGGTAGTATTTAATTACTTTTGTAATTATAAGTAAAAATTTCCTTATTTATATTTACATAAACAGCATGTAATCTGAACTAGCAAAAGCTATTGTGTTACCTACAAACAAATGTATTGATTGATGGATTGAAGATTGGACATATCTATTTTATATGCATGTTTAAAAAACAGATATATATATATATATATATTTCAATCACTTGTTGACTTACTAAAGTTACGTTTGACCCACTGTCATAAACAGCTCTGATGTTCAACTTTTTATCAATGAGAACATGAATTTTGATTAATGGGTTCGATTTCTCCGGACCTTCTAATTTAAATTTTTATGGCTTGCATTTTCCCCGCCTGAGTTCTCAGAAATTTCAGCTTGTGTTTCACTTATATTGACTGATTTTTTTGATGCACCAAAATTTTTATTCCTACATTCTTTTTCTGAATGATACCGATTCACCCAACCTAAACTTTCACAAATGGAGCAGGGTTTCTTTAATATGGTATAGCTACTTTTGTGTAAATTATCGGTTTTCTCTCGGGGTTTTTCCAAGGGTACGCTAACTCGTTGATTTGGCATACTAATTTTTTTTTTTTCTGGAAAATGAATCGTCTAACTTCCTTAGTTCTGAAAACAGTTTTCCATAGTTGTTATTTCTTCTCTATCCAACTTATCTTGCACTGCTAGTGGTAGTCCCATCACGATCATATTGATTCTTGATACAAGCTTACTTTTGCTTTCTGCTTCCAAACATAACCTTTCTTTCGCCAATCCATAATCAACCAATGAACCTCCTAAATATTTAAAACTGTACGCTTTCCTGATTTGAGACCATCCTTTATCTATGAATACTGAAAAAAATATTGTTTCCAGGCCGACCAATTTTCAAGACCTATTTTTTTTAAGTTTGCCTCATACCAATCTTTTGCCGGTTCTTCTACAAAAAAACGAAGAATTTCAATGATGTTTGTAACAGTGGATACATTATGTCTCCGACATTCAGACTCATAACCATCCATCCATTCTGTAGCATTTTGTTTTTTATTGAATTTTACCATCATAAATTTCTTTTCAACATCCTGAAGCTTGCATTCATTAGAATTCAATTTATTTTCTAATTCTTTTATTTTCTGAATTAAAAAAAAATCATGAATGGATTTGCCAGTATTCGTATCAAAATCCCTGAAATTCGATTCCTCTAATGGAATACTATTAAAACAGATGTTGTCATCTTCATCAAAATATACCTTTCTTATTTCTTCATCAATTTTGATTCCTACATTCCTATAACCGTTAATTGGCCTAATTGCGGATACAGCATTTTTAATAGTTGATTTAGTTAATAATACCTCATGATGGCGTAGGTTTCAATAACCTTCTGGTAATAAAAACCATACTATTTTATCTTCAGATACCTGCACGAATTCGTGCTCCTCTTCATCTACTTTGATTATGTGGACAAATAATTTTGCTCCTTTTGTCTTGTCCTCCATTTATATCAACTTGTAATTTAATTTATAAGTTGGATAATAACTGATTTTATTAATCTGAAAAGATTACATATTAACGTTTTAAAAGATATACAAGACATATTGATACACTATTTACCTACATAACACAACTAAACAATACAAACCTGAAAATATTAATTAAATTACAGGTTGTGATCCTACTAAGAACGTTACACAGATTCTCATCTATTACTACCAGGCGATCTAATATAAATATGAACGTTCCATAACCTCAATCAAGGCTAACTAAATATCCAGTACTTGGATTTTACATATATATATATATATATATATATATATATATATATATATATATATATATATATATATATGTATATATATATATATATATACATTAATTCTAAAATGCAATAAGAGTTTATTTTAAAATAAATATCTTATGTTATTTCCCAGGTTTTTTTATTTTATTTTTTTATCACTTACGATTACACTAAATGATCGATGAAAAAAAACTAATTACTCTGAACTTACCTTTTTAATCAGAAAATGTAATTACAGCATTCTAATTATAAATTAGTGCTGATAATAATAATAATTTTTAAAATAACTGCTATACCGTTTGTAAGTACAAGCACGTGAAAACATGATTATTTTATATTATCCGCAAATGTTTAGTAATATCACTTAATCTCCAATTTGTTATTTCGTTACTCTACTTCTTGCTTCGCTTGGCATATAAAGTGAGTAAATAATCCACTAAAAGAAGTTTACTTACAGTATTTTTAATCGTTAGTTGGATCCATATAATTGAATTATGTTTTCACTGGAAGAAACGGAAAACGTTAAATTAATTTTTTTTTCCTCGTTTGAGGCTGCTGATGGTGAAGAGTTTAGAGAATTTATTAAAGATGTCTCATACACTTTCTAATCTGCATTTGATTTCTTTCGATTGGTTCAACTGTTCGTCTACTATGGCTTCCAGGTACACTAATTTTATTTAGATACTGGTATATTTTAAATTAAATATTTTATTTTGTTGGTTCTCATTTCTAACCCTTTATCGTTGCTCATACTCCGCTCACTTTGTCAATCAACTGTTGTAAGGTAATACCTACAAATATTGCAATGTCATCTGCATGCTTAGTCTCATCCACCGTTTACACGAATTTCACTCTCACAACTTAAAAGGGCTATTTTAAATATCTCTTCCGAGTACAGATTGAATATCAAAGGAGAGATGATACCCTTGTCGTACTCCCCTCACAATGTTTATTGCCTTTTGTTGTTTCACCACCATCATTGATCTTTCATGATGTGGCTTTCTGGCTCCTGTGCAGGTTTTTTATTACTCAGAGTAAATTATAGTCCATTACAGTGTCTTTCAGTACGTGTTCCACCATCGAATGATTGATTTCCCCAAAAGCCTTTAGGTAGCCTAAAAAGCTGGTGTAAATGTCTCTACATCATTCAGGTGTGGTATTTACACCTTTACATCAGTAGTAACAGGCTAAAGGTGTCTACATCGGAATAATACTTGTAGACCGAACAGTGCAACAAAGAAGAAATACTTATGATAATTATTTTATCAATTATTTAATGGTCATCAGGGTAGAAGAAAAATCAATAATGATATCATTGATTTGGCCAATAATAGCTATTAAAAAAATAGAGCAATAAAGAATTTTAAGGAAAATATAATAAATTCATGGAAAGTGATATTAATAATAATACCTACCGCCATTGAAGCTTTATCAGAATACCTGCAAGTCACTCCTATAATAAACCAAGTTCAAAAATTTCAGCACAGTCATCATGCATATATACAGTAGCCTAAATGCATATATGCTTCTCAAACAAGAGCCAGGAAGAACTCATTGGTATTGAAAAAGAAGGTTTGGAGATTCCTACTACTACGATCCTTGTACCCAAGTAAACAACAGATGAATGTACATTCAGTTTAACACCGAATTTCAAAACTGTCCAAAAGTATTGAAAATATCACCACCACAATTAAGAAATGAACATCGTTTTTCAATGGACATATTAAAAGAATGGGACCAGAAAGGTATGGAAACAGAATTCTCACTTCACATTCCAGGACACCACAAGTCCCTTAGATATTGGGTCGTAACGGATGAAATGTCAGTTTCGTTTATTTAGTTTTCTATTTATTAGAGATTAGATTATTTGTACACAAACAATTACGTTTTGTATACCGTTTGAAAGATCATTTAATCCTTTTTCATAATCGGTCTTACTTTTCCTTTTAAAAGTGAAGCAACGTTTTAAAAATAAACAAGAATAAAATTATGCCTTCCGCGGAAATTCGTACAATTTTTCTCTACGTATTTAAACTTGGCCATAGCGTCAAGGAGGCGTTCCGAAACATTTATATTGTTTACGGTGAAGATACTGTGAGCGAAAGAACAATCTTCCATTGGTTTGAAAAATTTCGGTCTGTGGATTATGACCAACAAAGAACGTGATAGGCCGAAGACTAAGTTGGACAACGAAAAGTTGAAAGAGCTGGTCGAAGCGGGCTCTTCCCAAACCACTCGTAAATTAGGTTCACAACTTGGAGCAAGTGACATGACTGTTTCCAGGCACCTTAAGGAGCTTGGTAAGACAAAAAAGCTGAAAATATGGGTACCACATTAATTAACCGAGGCCCAGCAGCTCACCCGATTTTTTTTTTCCACGAGCTGAATATAGAGGGAGGTCCTTCCTCACCCACCATATTCTCCGGACTTTTCTTCAACTGACTTTTCATTTTTCCATTGTTTGGATAATTTTTTAAGAAATAAAAAATTGACAACGAAAATGCCTTGAAATCGGCCTTCCAAGACTTCGGTTCTTGCTTGACACCTAATTTCTACAGAGCGGGGATACAAATGCTTGTTTCACGTTGGGAGAAGTGTATTGAAAGTGAAGGATCCGATTTTGATTAATAAAGAATTGTTTAATAATTTGTTGGTAATAATTTAAATTTACACCTTCACTGACATTTCATATGTACAATAAATTGCACCGGGACTTAGTAACGTCTGAGATTAGGATAGAAGACATACAAGGAAGGGAAATGTTTCGATGAAAGGTTGCCCAGATGGAGAATCTGTTCGATGAGGAGATAAGAAGGTGGAGAATGTTTTCAACAGAAGAACGATCATTAGCCAGTCAAAGGCTGAAGTACTGGCGAAGGAGAAAGGAGAGGAAGGAGGGGATAATTGAGAAAATTACTAAATATGTGTAATCGCAATCTATTGATGGTTGAAACCAAAAAAGGACATAATAATATTTACCATATGAAGATTTAGCAGAATCCGTGGACAACCACGATAATCTAATCGTTATGGTATGATATTTAATCACAATAATTAATATGTTAGTTAATATAGATCACTTTTACGTTAAACTAGAGGTATTAAAAACTACCTTAAAGCAATAATACAAAATGAAGTAATCACGACAAGCATTAATTAAAATAATTGTTTTCAAATAAAAATATTTAAAATTCTTAGAGGACATCCTATTAAGCGGGAACGACAATCACAAGCAATAAGAACCGCCTTTGCTCAAGTAAAAATCAGAAGTTTATTAATATTTATTTCAGCGACTAGAGTCTTGAATAGTATTGATTTGGTATATTTTATATACTTATATTTATTCTTAAATAAAAACTAAAAACATTTATTTTTTATAGTTATATTATTTATTTTAAAAAAAGCATTATGGTTGTAGAGAAAATTTGGTCTATATTTTCCCAGAATAGTATGAAGGTGGCGAGACAACTCCTCTCTCTACCATATAATATCCTAATTTGTCAGTCAATGCCGAAATAATCGATCATCCACCAAACTTCTCCAAAACTAATCCGAAACGGTCAACATCTAACCAACTATAATTCAGACTAACTAAAAACGTCAAAATATTTTATTTGATTACACACATTAGTAATAAGTATGTCTTTATCGGTTGTTTAAGAAAAATAGATGAGCTGTATTTGTGTATGATTTATATTTATGGTAATTCTAATGGTATCAAAATAAACTATCGTCGATATGCCCGATGGTGATGGAACGTAGGTTGGAGAACGGTGCTGCAGAAGTCCAGTTGGCTGTCAATACGCGCTATCACATTCAAATACCGAGACTGGTGAGCCTTGTTTACTGATGTGAAGCATGCATAAATACATTGGTGGCTCGCCAACCCTCTTAGGGTGTCCTATTCTCCTGATTTAGTAATATCCTCGCATCAGTGACAGCTCCAACTTATGGGCCTCGGTGGGTCTTCTAACTTTCTTGATTCGGGCATTTCGTCGAAAATACATGTCATTTATATTTTATAACTGATAGCTGTTTAAAAAAATACACATTACATTATAATAAAACGTTTGTATTTTGACAGATAACATGGAAAATTAAGCATAATGTTGAGCTCCCGGGAAATAGTTAGACCTTTCGCTAAAAGCTCAAAAATGGATAAAATAAAATTTCTGATTCAATTATTCCAGAATGCATATCATTTCACTGTAACATTTTATTAAAATAATCATTTTTATAAATTCAATAATTAATACTTTTGATAATAAAAAACGAATTGATTTAATTAAACGGAAGTTATAATTTAAACGTTTTTATTACGAGAAAATAAAATTGTTCATAAGAACACAATTTATATTTTAAACTTACTCTAGTAAACCAACCCTATTCAATTACAAATAAATCAATTGCATAATAAACAAATGTTTATCAATTATCAAAATAATAAATAATTATCTAATTTGCTTGTTGAAATGTTATAAACAAAAATCTTCCTTATCTGTGCTCGAAGTAGATTCACGTCGGCGCACAGTGGAACGAGCGTTAGGGAGGACTGGACATTCATTAATATCTCCGCTTCTGGTTCTCCTATAATAAGGCTATTGCTACAGTTTTAAAGCTTTTTGAATGGAGTATTTAATTATATGATAAACAGGATCAGATCTTTTAGGGGAAACATTTCAAAATTCTCGATTTGATATTTCGATGTTAAATAATTTACTATCTAACATTGTACCACCTATTCTACCTGCATACTACGAGAATAGGTACAATACAGTATTATATGGAAAGACAGATACATAGGTATTAAAGAAAGTTATACAAAGTAAGAAGTAACAAACGAAAAAAATTAATTACTAAACAAAATTAAATAATAATTGATAATTGCTTTTGTTAGTTAATATGCTAGGTATAATTGATACATCAAAATTATAATAAATGTAGGTGCCTATATAAAATTGTTTTATTTAAATAACAATCAGAATTAAACCAAAATTAACAACATAATTTTAATTAGGATTTGTTTTTCTATATTCTAAGTAACAATAAGTGATTGAGCTTCTGGTAATAGACACGTTTAATGTTTATTATTTTTGGTCTAAGAGTCGAAATTAAAGGATCCGAATTAATTAACAAATTATTTAAAACATCTCTATTGTTTGATTGCCTTGATGATTTTCTGCCATGAAACACTCTGAAATTTCGGAACAACTTATGATTTGTTCTTGAGCATCTTCTGACAATTGTCCAATAGGTACTCCATTTTTGGCTATCAGCGTTCCTTCCACAAGCAGCTTGTGCACGGTGACTGGCATATAATACTAGCCATATAGACATAGATATAATCGTGCTGTCTCTTTCGTGTAGGCTTTAAAGTTATCAAGGTTTATAATTGACACAGACGAAATAACTTGCAATATTATTGCAAAGCGTCTAATTAGATTGTCGTCAACCCCTGTTATAGCTGATGAAGTTTCTGGGGAGATAAAATTTTCCTTGCAGTATTTCTTTATCATTGCTTGTACCAAACCTTGTCTTACGTGATCTACACAAAGTCCTAACTAAATTTTAAAATCATGTTGATTTTTATTTCTTGCAAGTAACTCCTTTTGCTCTGTTGTTTTTGCACCCCAGGACTTGAAATCTAGTTGGTAAGAGATGTGAATTAAACACTCAAAACACCTGATCAAACAATGCAATGAGGACAACCCAAATGAGTAATACTCGTCATTAACTATTTCCTTGTTTGTAATAATATTTAAATTGTTCATTTCTTTAGGTGTTGCATTGCACAAGAAACACCTCATAGCTGAAGAAGTTTCAGTTAAAATATTACATATTTTGCCATCAACCATAGTTAATAAAATTCTATAATTGATTGAACTTTTGTCTTTAATATATGGAAGTAAATTATCAATTTATGTCTGAAGGTCTCGAACTAAATACGTTACAGTTTCGTCCGTTTCTCTCTTATAATTAAAAGAAGTAGGCCTACAAAATCGAGTCGATGACGGACATTCATTTTGCCAAACTATTTGATTATTCTCAGAATTTATCAAACTAATCGGTATTAAACAGGCTATCAAAATGGCCGAATCATCGCTGAAAGTTTCAGATGAAGAATAACGTTGTTTATATTGTGATTGGTCAACCGCCCCATCACATCCCCATTTAATGTTTAAGGTAGGTCCTGGCTAACATCTTCAGAAACAATGAAATCCAAATTCAACCAGTTTTCGTGCTTTTCCATAAAATAATTGATATTCCTGTGGGACGAAATCCAGCCAGAGGACAAGCATCCTCTGAATTTTCTTAATTTTTCCCGCAATCAGAACTTTGCGTTATTTGAAATTTGTTCCAGTCCAAACGAATTAATCCATGCTTCCAATGCCAGGTCATAATCTTTAAAACTTATATGATTAAATTGAAAAATTGATGATTTGTTGTAAGAACCATTGCACCTATGTCGTTCAAATACCACACACAAACTGAGTTTCATTCTTAATACTATTATGTTAGATAAGGATTATTCGGATAAATTAATGTAAACAAACATTGGTAAACAAAAGAAAACTTGCGTAAAGTAGACGCCAATATCAACAGAAATTATTTTCTATTAATTCTCAAGGCCCAGAAAAGAAAAGTAAAAGAAAAAATCATTTTCTCGGAAAATAGCACCTAGTAGCAGAATCCGACTAATGGAAAAAAAACTTCAAACATTCTAGTTATTTACTGTGAAGGTAGTTTTTCGGGCGATTTTAAGCGATTTTCGCAATTGATTTTTTTAGTTTATTCCCCAATTTTCACCGAAAAATCCCAGACGTTTGAAATAATCCCAAGTTTTATTTGCCTAAAATATCTTATTATGGATGAGTTGTTTTACAGTTGGTGCACGATTAATTTAAGGCATTACCTAAAACAGTGGATTGATTTAAAAATATGAGTTTTTAGAAAAATTTATATTTCAATTCAGAATTTTTTATATTAGATTTTATTTCACAATTAATTTATCAATTGATTTTGTTGAGAAGAAGTATAATTTAAGATCAAAATAAACGACAAATTTAGTTATTAGAGAATTGGTCCAATGTCCAACAAATGCGTTGATTCGTTCCACTGTGCGGCGGTGCGACCGAGGATGTTGAAACGTCAGAGGTTGAGACTATAGACCTGGTCAATTCGAAGTGGTCGAATAGATTAAGAGGTTTAAACTAATTACTACTACAGGTAGGCAGCGACTTAGTATCTCTTTAAGACCTAATGCAACTTTGAGCTGTAGCTTGTGATGTGCACGTCAAGAAGCTCGTACCAACACTGCCTTGTTTGAGTAACTCCTCTTATATCATGTATTTTTTCGTTTTTCTTTCTTTACTTTTGTAACGTGTGTTTTGGAACCTATTACTGAACAGACAAAAATTGCCTACTAAATTAAATTATTCTAACTAAGTAAACATGAAAATAAACATTTACATTTTTTTTTCCAAAAAAATTTGAACAAGAAAAAAAAGAAAATTATTTAATTTTTATGATTAAAACCAATAATTCTTTATAAGGCCATTAAACTATTCGGCCTTAACAAATAACTTCATTTAAATCTGAGGAAAAAATTCTGCAATATGTTCCAAAAACAAGTACTCCTCATACTGCTCCCTCTTCCATATAAGTTCGTACAGATAATAATATAACTTATCCCTTCAGCATAAGAGCAGCATCACCATTTCTTATGTGTTCACTTAACTGGAATATCATGTTCCGGTAGAACTTCCCATTTATAATAATATCTCAATTAACATATTTATTTATAATACAATTAACTACTTAGATAACAGCTATAGTATTAAACACTTGGACAGCATGTATCAGTTATAAAATATAGCTGGCATATTTTTTACACAATGGCACCTTTATAAATTGAGGAGGGTGAGAAAAAACAAAACACCTTTTCCATCTTGATTGAATTGAACTCCTCAATCTTCTGTTGACAGAACAGAAAACTCAAAACATTGAAATAACTTTAGTTCTTTTTTGAATATCTTAATCAATTAATACGTTGGTAATCCATTCCTGTTAGATATGAATTTAAGAAATGTTTTAATGAGCTTTTGTAGTGTGTTATTTTATATCTTTTAGAATTCTAACAGTAGACCTC